>JALJEV010000514.1:13132500-13675745 GCA_026586105.1 Hylodesmum podocarpum | reverse complement strand
CGTTGATAAAACTATTTCTTTGGAAATTTTGAAAGAGGGAACAAGTAAGCATGCAACCATAGTAGTGAAAGATAGAATGTCCATTGAGTCACAGATTTTTTGGCACACGGTTTTTCTGGATATTTTTGATAATACAGATTGTGATATGTACATAAACATGCAAAATGGGAATTTCACTAAGAGAGTCTTTGGTCGTCCATTACTTGACTCTAAGTCTAGCTCACATTGTTAGGAATAATTCAAAATCATTAGACAAGTAGTAGTTAGTTGATGTTTATGTATGTCGCTTAGTTGGGTATTACTCAGAAATGGACACCTTTTCATTTGTAATAGGTGTGTGTCAAAAGAATAATTTAGAACCAATTCTCTATTCTATCATTTCTTTTCAATTTTATTGTTCTATGTGTATTGTGTTATCAAACCTTATTTTTGCTTGTTCCAATAAACCGGTATCGAGCTTCTTCACAATCAAAGATCACAAATCTTCATCTACTCCATGTTATCGTCCTCATGATCATGAGGTAAAGCGAGGTGGAGCAAATTTTCAAGCAAACCTTCCGATGGCAAGTATTGGAATAGGTGGCGAATGAAGATGAAAACGCTAATGGGATATCAAGACGTCACTAATATTGTTGAGCAAGGCTATTCCATTCTTTCAGAAGGTGCGCCAGTGGAACAACAAGAAAAATTCAAGGAGAACAAAAGGAAGGACTACAAGGAAATATTTCTTCTACACCAATGCGTAAATGAAGCACACTTTGAAAAGATTTCTGGAGCTGTGAATGCAGAAAAAGCCTGAAAAGATTCTTGAAGCTTTGCAATCAATGAGTAGAAAGAATTAAAGAAGGTGAGACTACTGGACCCTTCGACATCGGATGAGTTTATGCACATGAATACAAATGAGAAGGTTGCATAATTCTTCAATCGAATCATTACCTATCTAAATACGAAGAAGGTGTGTGGTGAAATGATTACTAATCAATCTATTGTCGAGAAGATACTTCATACCTAGCCTTAATTTTGACTACATTGTAGTGACAATTCAGGAATCCAAGAAGATAGAAGACCTTCAACATTCTCGAAGGCACATGAGTAGTGGCTCGCTAGAAAAATCCGAAGATAGGTCAGGTGACCGGGCTACTAGCTCGGACCTCCAAGAAGAGGGAGCTATGGTAGAAGGAATGGATCCGAGGAAAAAGATCAAAAAGGAGGTGGAAATTATAAGAATTCCCGAAGATCGATCAAGAAATAATTGATAATTACAAGCCAGTGAACATAGCCAGGAGAAGAGGCTTGAATCAATGAAGATGAGGAAAAAAATAGTGAACAAAAAGAAATTGAAGTGTTTCAATTGTGACTAAATTGACCTTTTTCAATAGAATGCAAAGCTACCCGTAGATAAAGTAACAATAGAGGGAAGCAAACATGGTTAATGAAGAAAGCGTGGCAAAATATAATGACCAACCCTTTCTTGCTTATGATGGTGACAAACCATGTTAGCAAGAACAATAATATATGGTACGTAGATCCTCGGTGTTCTAGCCATATGATTGGACATAGAGGTTAGATAGCAAATTTTGATGAGAAAGAGCAATCATTAGATTTGCGATTATAGAGATTTAAGTTTACTTAGATATAAAGACATGATTCTAGGAATTACCTCAATACATGTACTAAAAAAGGTATGTGACATTTGCCTAATAAGAAAATAACCTAGAAACTCATTTAGTTCCTACACAACTTCCAAAGCAAATCAACCCCTACATGTAGTGACTCTAATGTGTGTCCCTTTTGATGTTCCATCACTAGGTGGCAACAAGTATTTTCTCCCTTTGTAGATGACTTAAGTAGGAAATCGGATCTATCTCATCAAACTTAAAAGTGAAGTCTATAATTGATGAATCGAAGCACATAGATGCACTCAAGACAATGCCAACCCAATGACTAGTCTATAATTGCGGGAAAGATAATGGTTCTTTGAGACAATGCGCTTTAGAAGGCGACAAAAGAACAAAGGAACAGGATGAATTTTCCGCTGATACTCATAAATGACTTTCAACTATATCGAATAATCTTGTTATCGCAAAAGGTGATTTGTTACAACACATGCATTTGCTAATTGATGTTGAGCTAGTGAGCTTCCACAAACAAATGTTTAGCAATACATGGAGGGATGCAATGCTAATGGAGATCAAATCTATAGAAAAGAAAGATAACCGAGAGCTAGTGACTTTATTAATCAAGAAGGTACCACTAGCTTTTAAGTAGGTCTTCAAAGTGAAACATAAACCCGATGGCACTATAGCAAAACACAAACGTCGGGCTTGTGGCTAAAAGGGTTCATGTGTAACACCCGATTTTTTTATTATTATTAATAATAAAAAAATAATAATTGATTTTGTAATGTCTCAATTTAATAGTAATAATAATAATAGTAATTAAAAAGGATTATCAATGGATATTAATCCTTGTGGCGATTCTTCCTTTGGCTTATTATTTAAGCATGGGGCCATTATTTTCTAGTCTTCTTCCATTTTCATCTTTCTTCTATTTCTTAAGTCATCGTGTGTGTCTTACGCAAGCTATCCTTTCCAATCCGTAGAGAAGCTAATTGAAGAATGAAGATTGGGACAATTACAAGCTACTTCTCAAGCATGCTTGCATCACTTTAGGGATTGAAGATTGACTTTTGAATTACAATATTTGATGCTAAGAAACCTTGAACCCTTTTATATTTGTGAGAACCCTTGGTTAATTAGGAAATCAGAGAATAAGTTTTGCCAATTTAGAACCCTTTGAGTGAGAGTAGTTAAAAAGAATTCAATGATAATGAGTATGCCATGAGTGATGATTTCTTTATGGATAATTGATTTTCATGATATCTTATTACTCATAGTGTGAGTAAAGTTGAAAGGAATATAGAATTTTCAATGTGTTCCTACCATTGTGATAAATATGTTTAGTACGAAGATGGTGGTATTTATTGAAAAGAAATATGATGACTGAATATTATTTAGGATAAAAAGGATATGTTTAAGTATATATATATATATATATATATATATATATATATAGATAGATAGATAGATAGATAGATAGATATAAAGATGGCAAAATAAAAGGAGGACCCACATGAATACATATGCACATTATCACTGTCACGACTATATTAATGATTTGATCTAATAGTGTTTTAATTCAAGTTTATTATAGTGTTTCATTTGGTGAGTGAGACATTGTAATTAGTATTAAGAGATTGCCTAAATGTGTGAGGTTAAATGAATAGTAAGAGAAATTGAGACAATAACTAGATATTTGGACTTTTTAAGGTATGAAAGTTGACTTTGCTAATTTGGCTTGGGTAAGCATTTGTTAATGTAAAAATAAATAAATAAATAAAACTTTAGGTTGAATTTTAATTCTATAAAATTCCACAAGTTATTATTTTTGGTTCCCTTGTGCATTCTTCCTTCTTTGTATTGTTGGCAATTGTAATGATGTGTGAATGACATGTGAATTACATTTATTAATGTTAAGGGAAATGATTAATATGGTTTGAGAGATTAATTTTGTGGGTCATGTTGTAATGATGAGTCATTTAGGTTCATGATAATCAGTTGAAATCATTTGAAAGTGAAAGGGATGGATGCCTCCTCCAATGGGTGAGGAGTGAGGTTGATTTGTGAACATGCTTGTAAAGCATGGTGTTTTTAAAAATGAGAGATATTATCATGAATGTTAAACGTAGTGAAAATGTTTTCGAAAGGTGAGGATGAATGGAACTAGTACGGTTGGTCCTTAATGGGTCGTTCTAATGGCCTAGGACTTGGAGGGTATTCGCGGTGAGAAAAGCTTCCACTATGGTTGATCACCATGAGTGGGAAGTGACTCTGTTTCACACTAGTTGCCATCGTGTGATTAGTATTTCTAGGAGAGTGTCATGGGTGGCATGTACTCTAAAGATCGCTTAATTGTTTTAATGGTACCACATGACATGAAGTGAATTATGAGTGACATGCATCATACTAGGTTTCATAATTAATTGTGATGAGTTGTAAATTGAGTTTTCCATGTGTTCTTTATATCTGTTTTAGTGTGTATCTTGTTCATGTGATCTTATTATTATCATTAAATTATGAGCTAACCCTGTATTGTGTCTCGTGGTTGACATATCGTGATGACTCGCGAACGAGCAATGGATGAGCGGTTTGGAGATACAAAAGGCGTAGCTAAAAGAGAATCCGATTTTAAAGCATTATGATGTTATTATCTTCCATTTTATGTGAGTATTTCTTTTATATATGAATGGTAGAAGTTTAAGACTTTTTTTTTGTGAGAAATTTACATTTACGGTTGTAAAAACTTTACTTGAGAAATTATTTTATAAAATAAGATTTGGTTTGTTATCGAATGATGTATTCAATTACCATAGAGAAGTTGGAATATTTAGGTGGAGAAGTTGAGTTTGTTACATCATGCAAAAAAAGAGGAACTTGACTACTTTAAGGTGTTTGCACTTATGGCTAGGTTGGAAACCATTAGGCTTTTGATGGCTCTAACTAGATGGAATAATTGAAAACTATGGCAAAAGATGTCAAGTTAGCATTCTTGAATGGCCCTTTAGAAGAAGAGGTATTTGTCTCTCAACTTCCTGGTTTTGTTAGTATGGGAAATGAGGAGAAAGTTGTTAGACTTAAAGCTTGAAGATGCTTGGAATGTCTCTCTTATTCTTTTGATTTTGATGCTATGTAATTTTGGTTTTTCTTAGATGAATTGTAATTAGGAGTTTCCTTTGTATTGATTGTTTAGTTTAGGCTTGCTTGTGTGTTTGTTCTTTGATGATATGCCATGGAAAAATAAGTTGATCTTGTGTGATTTCTCATGATTCAAATGGTTGAATTTCCTCCGAGTTTTGTTTTCAAAATATACATGAAGTAATCAATTACCAACCAAGGTAATAGATTAAATTTGTTATCTCTGTAACCAATCGAGGTAATAGATTACCCGAAAGTGGTAATCAACTACTAAAAGTGGGTAACAAAGTGAAAATTCATATTTGTCACCGAGGTAATCGATTACCCCTCGTGTCAATCAATTATCATGTGCTAAAATCACCGAATTGACTTTGTTCTCGTGTAATAGATTACATGTCCGTTGTAATCGATTACCACCATCGAGAAAGTCATTAGATTGTCTAAAATTATTCTTTGATTTCAACTATAAATATTTCGCTTTCAAAATTATTTTAACACTTCTTGGAATACACGTTTTGGAACAATTCTATCTTTTCAAATTCTCTCTAACTAAGTTTATCTTTTTCTCCAAAAAACCCATAAAAATCCATCAAGAACATCAAGAGTTCTTCAAGAAGATTTCATAAAGAGGCAATTTTGATTGAATAATCTGGTTGGTTGGTATTCATAGTTCTCATATGTGATCAGAATCTACACACTAAGGTGTTTTCTAACTGATATTTTTATTTCCATTTGGAATTGGGTTGATTACTCTAGGAGAGAGTCTCTCTAGATAGAGTAAGGTTCTTAAAGAAGGGTTTTCTCAAAGGTTTGATCTTGGAGGTGCCAAGGTCAAGGAGAATGGTTCTTTGGGTTAAAGAACTGGTTGTTTTGGTCTTTTTTATTTTGTTTTGTGTTTCTTGTGCAGAGTGAATGTAAAGAACACAAATGGATCATAGAGGAAAACTAATTGCAACGATTGTTGGTTGGGGATGGATGTAGGCGATTAGGCGAACCAAGATAAATCACCGTGCAATCTTCTTCTTCCTTATACTTTTATCTTTTACCTTACTTTGATCTATAACATTGTTTAAACGTTGTTTTACGTTCGGTAATTGACTTCGGTAATCAACTAAAATCTGTGAGTTAGATCTTGTTATTGGTTACTCAAGCATATTGATTACTAACAAGTTTCTTGATCTTTCTTTTGTGTTTTCCGTTGTGCATCTTTGATCTATCTTGTGTTTCTGTCTTAAGGTTAGATAGTTAATCAAGACTAGTGATCGATTGTTTTTAAAAAAAAAGAAGTAGAAACGCTCGAAATTTGGCTACCTAGGAACTAGAATTCATTCACCCCCCTCTAGATTCACCCGTAGGGACCATCAAAAGTGCTCAGATTAAAGAAGGGATATTATAGCTTAAAGTAGGCACGTAGGGCTTGGAATAAGAGAATTGATAAGTTCCTTTCAAATTCTAGTTTTTAGAAATGCTCAATTGAGCATGGCATGTTTGTGAAGTTCATAAGAAAGAAATGTGGTGTTTTATTCATTTTCTTGTATGTAGATGATTTAGGGACCTAGTCATATTTTCTTGGTCTGGAATTTCAACATTCTGAGAAAGGCTTATTCATGCACTAGTGAGAATATTTGCTTGAAGTCTTGAAGAATTTTAATATGAGGAGTTGCAATGCCTCAAAAACACTAATTGAGATGAATTTGAAACTATACAATTTTGAGAAAGAAACTAATGTTGATGGAACTCTATTTAGGCAAATTGTGGGAACTTTGAGATATATTTATAATACTAGACTTTTTAGATTTTTTTTAGTGTTGGTATATTTAGTAGATTTATGAGTAATCTTAGACACTTTCATACAATTGCATTAAAAGAGTTTTGAGATACCTATGAGGAAAACTAAATCTTGGAATAGTTAGCCCACACCTTGTGGCCTATTCAGACTCTGATTGTTGTAGAGATGTGCTCGACAAAAGGAGTAACATAGGTTATGTATTCATGATTGGTGTTACCCTAATCTTATGACGTTCAAAGAAGCAAAGTGTGGTAGCACTCTCAACGTGTGAAGCAAACTACATAGTGGCTCTCTTCTTTTACTTCAGGGATGGGTATTGATGTTGAGGTAGCTATTGAACTAACGGTGGATAACAAGTTTGCGATTGATCTAGCAAAACTCAATCCCTCATGATCACAAAGAATACATGGAGACTAAGTACCATTTTCTGAGAGATCAAGTAGCTAATTAGGGAAGGATCAAGTTAGTGCATTGCAAAACAGAAGTTTAGTTGTGATAACTCACAAAAGTGAGCTATTTTTATACTCTTTATATATTATAAATTGTGCTTTTCATGTTCTTAATCCACCTAAAATAACTTTAAATTGATCTTCATTTACAATAATTCGTATTAGAACTTATTGATGGTGTGTTAGGTGTTTTAGGAGAAAATAGCCAAAATGCGAGGTGCAAAAAATGTGTCCAAGAAGGCATTTGTCGTGAGTTGGAACACAACTCGTGCAATTTGGAGCTCCAGTGAAGAAGAAAAGCTCTCTGGAACCTTAACTTGCGCTTATCTCTTCATATCTCGCGTGAAGACACCTTTCTTGAAGAGCAAGTTAACTCTCTAGCACCCCAACTTGCACTCACCTCGTGCTCAACAACATCATCTCGTGCGAGGTGGTGTAACTTCAAGAAGAAGTTAACTCTCTGACACCTCATCTCGCGTGCATCTCACGCCCGGCTTCCTTATCTCGCGCGAAAGTGACTTAGATTACAACACATGTTTCCTCTACAAACATGAACTCGCGTGAGTTGGACCCGCAGCAGCCCAAGTCCAAAGTTTTAAGATGCTATAAAGCTCGCTCGGTTCGGAGATCAAGTTTGAAACCCTAATTCTCGTGCTCTAATGGCTAAACCTAGACTGCAGTGCACTTCCTACCGAGAGGTCTTACGGTTCATAGACGACGATGGAACTCAACCCCCGAGGAAGAGAGTAGGAGATTCTAGTCTTCACTATATATTCTCTTTCAATTATTACTTGTGTTGTTTTCTTTACCATCATGAACTAACTCCCCTTTGATTGAGAGAACGATGTAACCCTAATTATCCCATTTATATGATTCTCGATGCTATTCAGTATATGTTTCGGTGTTTATTCTTCGTTCTTAATGTTATTTATTAATTGACGCCTAATAAATTGATAAATTAATCTAGGGACGCTCTGACAAAGTAAACGCCTAGTGAAAACTGAAGAATTAAACCATTATTACGCTAGGATCCTAGAGATGGGAGTAGGTAGTAATGCGAACTGCAACTAAGTTTGCCCTGGATTCATACAACTAGATCCCTAATTAATTTGGTAGTGAGTGATCCTGAAAGGGACGATCATGAGGGTAGGTATCCGATCCGACCATGATTATGCTTAAATAGCATATGAGGAAAATATAAAGGAGGATTAGTGGTGAAATCGAGAACCCAATCACTTTATTTTCTTGATCTTAAATCCCTTTTTAATTTGCTTTATGCTCTTTTATAATTAATCTCTAAATTAAGAACTGATATGCTCTCATCCCCTTAGAGAAATTAATAAAATAAAATAAATAAAAATATTGCTTCCGAGTTACTTGTCCTCATGGGATAAAAACCCCTATTTTATAAATATTTATTACTTAATAACTGTGGTATATTTGCCATGAAAAGGAATGTGTTAGGTATAATTACCACCCGTGTTCCTCTTATCAAGTTGACAGACATTATGATTAAGTCTTTGAAGGTAGATAGGTTTAAAGACCTAGGCAGATCATTGAAATTCAAAGTTTATAGAATTGAGATTATTGCTATTTTTATTTTTTATTGTTTGTTCATGAATCTTGATTTTGATTCACATTGGGTTAGGAATAATTCAAAACCAATTAGACAATTAGTAATTAGTTGTTGTCTTTATATGTCGGTTGATTCAGTAATAATCTATTAATAGACACCTTTTCTTTGTAACAGGTGTGTGTGATAAAATTGATATTCAGAACCAATTCATTCTTTCATCTTATTTTAATTTGATTGTTCTATATGGGTTGGTGTAATCAAACCCTGATTTGTTTGTTCCAACACACATGCCCCTATTTCTTTAGCTATCAATGTTTATTATAGTCCAAATTCATTCTTAAAATGACTTGCCCATTGGAGATCAGTTTTTATTAAAATAAACATTACAATCATAAAAGCAAGTTTAATGGGAGATGCTTAAATAGATCTAATAACTTATTAATATTAGACTAGATTCCAATGTGCTCATTATTTTTATAAATTAAGTATCTTAATCATTCCAATTCATGATCTATACACTCTTTCTTATAGATTCTGGGTATACTCCACAGATTAATTACCCCATATTTGTAATTTTAATTATATATTTTCAAATTTCAATTTGATTATCTTTTCTTTCCTTGGACACGAGGTGTTTGTAGGAGAACTCTTTCTATCTCTCCTTTTTTTCTTAAGATTTTGTCACCTCAACACACTCAAAATGAATGCTTGGCTGTTTTATAAAGTTACTGATCACCATCACTCTTGATAAGCACTATCACCAGACTTGTTCTAATAATATAAAATTTATTCAAATGTTTTTTAAAATTAGTTTTTCTATATGATTTATATTATTATTATTATATAAATTCAAAATACGACATATATAAGTGTTAATGTGAATTCAAAATAAATTACATTGTAAGATTGTTGTAAAATGTGATCTATCTTATGTATTAAGGACAAAATTCTATCTAATTCGATAACAGTTCACTCTCCCCATTCTCTTTCATATGGACTCTCATTAAATTTTCTAGTGAAGTAGTGAAATATACATTCCTATTTTGTTGTTTGAAGTTCTCATTTTCTTAGGAGAGTTCATTGGTTTTGAACTAATTAAATGAGCTCCAAAATCCATTTATCTAAAACAATTTAATTGGTTTTTAGTTAATCGAGTTTATGTTGAAACAAACCAATCATATATCCAAAGATAGTTGATATAAATATTGGATTTGAGATTTTCAAATCCAACCAAATCCAACCAAACTAAATATATATTATTTATTATTATTATTATTATTATTATTATTATTATTAGTATTAGTATTATTATTAAAACTTTGCATTTTTATAAGAAGCGATGACAAAAATCTTTGACAAACACGAAAAAGATAATTTGAGTATAAAGATAATAAGAAGAGGTATTTGTCTCTCAGCTTCTTGTTTTTTTAGCATGGAAAATGAGGAGAAAGTGCTCATATTAAAGAAGGGATACTATGGCTTAAAGCAGACACCTAGGGCTTGGAGCAAGAGCATTGATAAGTTCCTTTCAAATTTTGGTTTTTAGAAATGCTTAGTTGAGGATGGCATGTCTATGATTTCCTAAATAAGAATTGTTGTGCTCTATTCATTTTCTTATATGTAGATGGTCTACTAATAACTGACAGCAGTTCAAAAGGAATTGAAGAGTTGAAGCAAAGGTTGAAAAATGAGTTTGAGATGATAGATCCAGAAACCTAGTTTGGAATTTCAACATTCAAAGAAAGGCTTATTCATGCACCAGAGAAAGTATTTGCTTGAAGTCTTGAGGAAATTTAATATGATGAATTCTAGTGCCTCAGAAACACTAGTTGAGAAAGAAGCTAGTGTTGATGGAACTCTATTTAGGAAATTTGTGGGAAGTTTGAGATATATTTTACATACTAGACTTGAGATTTCATTCAGTGTTGATATGTTTACTAGATTTATGAGTAATACAGTTGCATCTAAAAGAGATTTGAGATACCTAAGAGGAACACTAGATCTTGGAATTATCTTTCCATATCAAGATGAGATGGTGAGCTCACACCTTGTGGCCTATTCAGATTCTAATGTGCTCGACAAAAGGAGTACCATAGGTTATGTATTCCTAATCTCATGATATTCAAAGAAGCAAAGTGTGGTGGCACTTTCAACGTGTGAAGTAAAATACATAGCATCATGTTCAGCTACTAGTCACGCATTGTGACTATCTTCTTTGCTTCAAGAGATGCGTATTGATGTAGGGGTTGCTATTGAACTAACGGTGATAATAGGTCTGCAATTGATCTAGCAAAAAATCCAGTCTCTCATGGTCGCAGTAAACACGTAGAGACCAAGTACCATTTTCTGAGAAATCAAGTAGCTAAGGGAAGGATAAGTTAGTGATTTGCAAAACAGAAGTTTAGTTGGCAAACATTATGATTAAGTCTTTGATGGTATATAGGTTTAAAGACTTAAGGAAGATGATTGCAATTCAAAGTTTATATAATTGAGATTATTGCTATTTTTGTTTTTTGATTGTTTGTTCGTGAATCTTAAGTTTGAATCATACGGGGTGTTAGGAATAATTCAAAATCAGTTAGACAATTAGTAGTTAGTTATTGTCTTTATATGTCAGTTGATTGATTATTAGTCTATTAATAGACACCTTTTCTTTGTAATAGGTGTGTGATAAAATTAATGTTCGGAACTAATTCTCCATTCGTTCATCCCTCTTCAATTTGATTGTTTTACGTGGGTTGTGTTAAACCCTATTTTGCTTGTTGCAACACACATGCCCCTGTTTCTTTAGCTATCAATGTTTTTTACGGTACACATTAATTCTTAAAAGGACTTGCTCATTGGAGATATTTTTTATTAAAATAAACATTACTGTCATAAAAGCAAGTTCCATGGGAGATGCTTAAATAGGTCTAATAATTTATTAATATTAGACCAAATACCATGTGTGCATATTATTTTTATAAATTAAGCATCTCAATCATTCCAATTCATGATCTAAACACTCTTTCTTATAAGTCGGACATATACTTAACAAATTAATTAACTTGTGTCTATAATTATTAATTATATTTCAAATTTTTATTTGATTATTTCTTCTTTCCTTGACACCTGGGTTTGTAGAAGCACTATTTTCTCTCTCTCCTCTTTCCTTAAGATTTTGTCACTTCATCACACTGATGGTTGGATGTTTTATCAAGATACTTATCACAATCATTTTTATTAAGCACTCTTACTAGACCTCCTCTAATAATATAAAATTTATTAAAATTAATTTTTTATGTGATTTATATTATTATTATTATTATTATTATTATCATATAAATTCAAAATTCGACATATATATAAGTGATGATATGAGTTCAAAATAAATTACATTGTAAGATTGTTGTATCAGGTGATCTATCTTATGTATTAGGGACAAAATTCTATCTAATTCAAAAACACTTCATTCTCCCCATTCTCTCTCATATGGACTCTCATTAAATTTTCTAGTAAAGTAGTGAATATACATTCTTATTTTGTCATTTGAAGTTCTCATTTTCTTAGGAGAGTTCATTAGTTTTAAACTAATTAAATGAGCTCCAAAATCCATTTATCCAAACCAATTTAATTGGTTTTTAGTTAATCGAGTTTAACTCGAATTAAACCAAATCATATCCAAAGATAATTGATATAAATATTGGATTTGAGATTTTCAAATCCAACAAAATTTAACCAAACTAAATAAATATTATTTATTATTATTAATATTAATAATAAACTTTGCATTTTCATAAGAAGCGGTGACAAATATCTTTGACAAAGACGAAAAAGATAATTTGAGTAAATTTACTTCATGACAAAAAACTGAAAATTGAGAGAAGTATAAATAAAATTAATAGGAGTCTAAATAGCCAGTAAAAATGTACTCCTTGGCACTTTTTTTCCGCTGCGGCGACCAAGTTCGCGGTAACTCGATCTTCCTTCACTTCATAAATTAATTTATGAAACAGAAAAGGAAACAAACAATCCTGTAAGGGCTAAAGCAAACAAACAAAAAGAGAATTCTAGCATGCTACATGGAGAGTATACAACTCCTCGAGCGTCATGCGTCTTTGGTTCTCCATATCTTTTGCATAGTTTCTGTTATATTTTCTGCTATATTCTTTTTATTCTTTTTGTTGGCCTTCCGGTTCCTCCTACAAAGTCTTTCAACTTCCGGATTAAACAAAAGGTCAATTTCCTTGTCTTTTCGCATAAACTACAAAATAAAATAGACAAGAAACACAAAAACAGAGTGGGAAGTATGAAAGTAATCAACAATGGAAATCAAAACAAAACAAGTATGATTATGAACAAACAAGCAAAGTAAAAAAAATGACCTAAGTAGCGAGCACGTCAAGACTATCGATATTCACTCAACAGTCCCCGGCAACGGTCCATAAACTTGTTGGTTTCTTTTTATCACACTACGGCAAGTGTACCGGTCGTTACAAGTTTAGAAAATGTGAGTGAAGGTTGTCGAACCACAGGGACTAAATGATGAATTACCGACTACTTAACACGCTTCTCTATTAGGACGAACCGACGAATTGAACATTTATGTAAAACTAAGCGACTATATGAAATTGAGAAATATAACATAAAACAAGCAAGTAAAGCAAGTAAATGTTTAGGTTTTTACAAGATAATAGAAAAGGTTAGGGTAATGGTTCATTTAATCCTTCCCTCAAGTAACCACATCCTATGTCAACTCAGCAAAGACAATCAATTGGAGATAGAATTCGTGATACAAAAGACTAATACTATTCCTAGGTATTTAGTCTCTTTGAATTGCTACTAAAATCCCTAATCCCTTAGGTGAAAGTAGAAAGCAACTCAAGAAGCGAACAAATGAATTCACAACATCTCATAGCATACAAGTTCTATCCCTAGAATCATGCATGACTATAGAGATCTGCTTTCTCTCCTAATTCAACTATTAATCTTCCAATTGTACAATTGAAATGAAAAGAAAAATTCTTAAGGAACAATTCAATCCGATCCAAACACCAATATTCCTATCAACTATTTGAATTTCATGAATAAACCTCAAGAATTAGCAATAAGCAAGAAGAGATCAATCAATTGAACGAAATTAAACTTGCGTTAATACACAGGAGTCATTACAAGAGTTAGAGGATCAAAATCCCCAATCCCTGACCTAGAGATCTAGCCTAACATGGAAACAAGAAAGAAAAGAGGAGAAAAAAAATCCAAACACAGGAAACATTCCATGAAGATTTGGTTCTTGTTTCCACAAGGTCTCAAGCTTCCAAAATCTTTTAAGTTTGATGAAGGATGAGAGAATTGAGGTTGGAGATGAGAGAATAGTGCAGAGGAATATTGGAGAAGAAGATAGAATGATTCCCCTCTTTTTTCGTGCTCAAGGACCCATATATATTCCATAAATTGCACCTCGGCCCTCAGGATTTGCGCCCGGGGTGCAAAATTCCAGAGAGGTAAGGGAATTTGCGCCCTGCTTGCCCTAGTTTGCGCCCTGCTTTTGCTTCCTTGACTTGGGCTTCAACTTTCCTTCTTCTTGATGGCTTACACTTCAAATCTTTATCTTGGGTCTTGAAGCCTTCATTCCAAGCTTCAATTCTCGCATTCAATCCATTCATTCAATAAGCCTAAAAAAAAACAACAAGAAAAGGATCAAAATGACTTAAAGACACAAGAAAGACCTATAAAACTAATAATACACCAAATCAAGGACTAACACTAAACAAACATGATATTTTCACTGTTTTCTTGTATAAAATACAACTAAACCTAGTAAAAACCGATAGAAATGGACTAAAAATAACTAAGAAAACATTTATAATCTAGCGCTTATCGGTATTAAATCCTGAAATTGCATCATTGACTTACCTTGATAACATGGGGTAGATAGACATCTTTTCAAATGTTACTACTGAGTATTGTGACCGGCACCATCGTGTAACTTTTCAACTAATATTGTAGTATTTGCTCACAAAAAAAAAAAAAAAAAAAAAACAAGAATCTAACTCATAATGTAACTTGACTTGGTGTGTAAAGGTTTAAGCAAACAAAGAAAAAGAATTAATTACTTATATATAACGTATAACTTGACCCGTTCAACGCGGCTAGCAATTGAGAATTTAAATATTTACACGGTCTCAATTGCTTTCAAAATAATAATAAAGAGTTAGTACTCTATCTATTCGTACAAAATTTCACAAATATTTTTATTTTATACTTCCTAATTGTTTAAAAATTAATTATTACACTACTAACTCCTTTATGATATCCTCAATTTTAAAAAATATTATATTAAAACATTTACATGATAATATTGTTCATAAGCAGTGTTGTATGATAATCATATATTTTCTCACAGATTGAGAGCTTATTATTGTTATTATTTTGACAGAAATTGGGACCATATATAAATAATTAAATTGTAAATTCCTGGCCCGCTTCAACTTTATGCAACTACGTATGAGGTGACGGGACCAATCGTGTGAACAAGTCGAAAGAAAGATTTGCCGTGGCTGGTACGTTAACGTGTGTGGAACAAAAAACTTAGAGGCTAATGAATTCTTGATATTAATTACTTGTTTACATGTTGCCGTTGATCGACGTTAGTCGTCTATAATCTAATAACTAATGAGTTAAGTCTGACAAAAATATAACATCGTCGATTAAGTCAAATATTTAACTCTGAAAGTAAAGAAAACACAGTTGGTTAACTAAACTCCGACAAAACCGAGAGACTATTGATCACGATTAAGTCTTTAAAAAAAATATCTAACATAGTTGTTTTAGGAATCTTTCAGTTTAATTCTTTAAATAAATGTATACTTGTTTGAACAAATCATCGTGATACAAACCTCCTTCTTTTTTTAAAAAAATTTTTAGGAGATGGTTATGACATCTCCTAATTTTCTTTTTCTGAACATTTTTGCCAAGTTATTTATGTTTTTATTAACATTTATTATTTTAAAATAGATTTTAACAATAAAATATATAAAATAATAGAAAATTACCACTAAAGAAATTGAACCCACGTCCTAACCAAGCACTTTTACCACTAGACCCGCTAACTACCTTGAAAATTGTGATGGATATAAAATATTAAACTATTTTGATTAACTTTTAATTTAATCTCAATACAATAACCCTGTTATTATAGTAAAAACTTAATGAGTCATTAACGTCCTTTTTTGTAATATTAATTTATATATAATTTAAGAAATTAATTAATGAACTTTATTAAATAATTGACGTTTAAAAGTAAATCATTAATAATTTTTATTTATAAACTTACCACTTATCTTATTCTATTCTATGCTCTTTACCCGAGAGTATTTATCTTTTAAATAATATTTATCTTTTAAAGTCCAATAAAATTTGAAATTTCTTTTAATAAGTTAACTGAAATAAGTAAAATATTCATTTAATTTCTAACATACTAAGAGTATTACCGATGAAATAGATAAATCATGTTGATAAGAAGGGAATATCTAATTAGCTAAATTTATGTTTCTATAGATACAGAGAATTGTATTACTTTTTCATGTTGGCATCAGAACTTTGGTTGTGATGTTTTTTTTTTTTTTTTTTCTTGAATCTTAAAATCTTTGTTAAACAAATGACTAAAAAATTAATTATTAGTGAATCCAACTATGATGTTTGATCACAACTAATGGAGACGCACATCATAGAAAGGGAAAATTGTCCCATATCCGCGGTAGGGTATAACCTCTAGAAGAAGAATAGAAGGATATGAAAAGTAATACGCTGAGAACCAAAAAGTTAAAAGATAGTTTTTTATGTCCATGAAGCATGAAATCATGAAAAGATATATCTGCTTACCTACTGCCCTTGATATTTGGAATGTTCTCTCAATAAATAATCGAGCATGGAAACCAAAAGGCTCCAAAAATGGTAACTACAAGTGCACACACTGTAATCAGGTTGGACACACCAAGGAAAGATGTCATGAAATCATTGGATACTCCAAGTTGTGGGATCACAGTCGGGTATCAAAGAAGAATCCACGAAAAACTCTAATTGTTGGTGCTGCAATTGTTGAAGAGGATGAGGCTAAAAAATATGTGACATTTGCTACAACTACAAGTAGTTATGATCGTAATGGTAAGCCCTTAGTAAACACATCTATTGTTTGGAATAATGCATGGATAATTAACTCTCCATGATTAAGTCATGTGACTTTTGATGCTAGACAAATTTAAAATCTTAAACCTTCATCACAAACAAGTATCTTCACAACCAATGGTAGTAAACCAACTATCACTAGAGAAGGAAACATTTCTATTTCAAGTGATTGAAACCTTGATATTGTTTTTGTTGTTCCTTCTCTTAAATATAACATGTTGTCTTGACTCTTGTGATGTAATTTTTAGGCTTGACTCTTATGTTTTTAAGGACATTCGAACGAGAAAGATAATTGGTTGTGGTTTCACACGACAAAAGTTGTATTGTTTAGATTTGACTGAAAAGGATTCAGAATAGATTGGTCAAATGCTAGCAACAGAAGGTTCTCGAGTAGTAAGGAAAGGCGAGAACATTTGGCTATGGCATAAGCGTCTAGAACATGCATCTTTTTAGCTACATAAAAAAATTATTTCCAAATACTTTTGATAAATTAAACACTTCAACTTTGCATTGTGATGTTTGTGAGTTTGCAAAGAGTCATGAAACTTCTTTTCCATTAATTTCAAATAAATGTCCACTTCTGACTATGATTATTCACTCTGAAGAATGGGGTCCATCCTGATGGAGGACTATCACATGATAGAAGACTTACAAGAGGAATGCTTAGAAAATTAGAGGAAGAGTTGGAGAAAGAACTTCTTAAGATTGAATCAGTCATTGGGGACTCTACTCTAAAATCAAGACCTTGTAATTTTTTATGAGTTTGTAAATTGATTTTGTTTGCAAGTTAAAATTTTTGCCAACTTGTGTGAGCACATGGTAGCTCATGACCATTTAGAACCATTTTTGTAATAACTTGTTGAACTTTAGCTACAGACTTGCACAATTTTAGTTGTTTGGCCATAACTTTGGTTACAGACATTGTTTTGAGCTAATCTTGGTCCAATTTTTCAGGTAACTCAAAGCTCTACAAGTTCTATGATGAAATGAAAGTCTAATTCTTGCTACAAAGCAAGTAAAAATTGGATCAAAGATAAAGAATGAAATATGGACTAATGTTGGAGGAATTGGACTTGTCATGTAATTATAGCCCATTTACTCATTTAATTTGACACATTAAATTTAAGTTATAGCTACAAATTTAAGGGTAGTCTTCGGCCACTTAAGTGGCCATGTAACTAGCACATGATTTACTTATTATAAATACTTCAAATCAGAATTGTAGCAACACTTTTTTACACTCATGCAATTTTATTTCAATAGCAATCGGATTTGGATTTCGTTTTTCTCTCTTCTTTGGCTTCTTGGTTGAGCGCTTTTCTTGCCTTTGCTATGCATTTTTTGTTTCCTTCATTTTTTCTATAGTATCAATTGTGAAGATGAGTAGCTAATCCTTTAGTGTCAATCAGGTTTGCATTGTTCTCTCCTCTCAATCCTTAGGCTTAATTGCCCTTCAATGATTGTTGTAGTTTGCATGATTCTGAATTTAATACATGATCCAATCGAATGATAATGGGTTGAGTTTATGTTTTAATATCAAATTTTGCATGTTGATTAGTTGTAGTTGTGGATTCCCGAATTCGGTCATAATCGGATAGGAATTTTTTCTTGAAATGTGATTGTGTTGATTTAGCATGACAAATGTTTGAAAAAATTACGTTCCAATTGTGAAGCAACGAAATCCTAGTTAGATGGATAGATTCCGATCTAACTAGGTCATAAGAGTGATTCTACATTCATTTAGGAGTCAGTGAGGGACTTAAAGAGACAAAACAAATCAGATTGATCATTTAATTGCATAGTTTTTCTCTCAATTTGCTTGACTTGTCATGCTTTGATTTGCTCGTTTTTTTATTTGGTTTTGTTTCCTTTGATTGCAGTTAGTTACTTTTTGCACTAAAAATCCTCTTAATTCAACGTTAGTTTTTGCCTTAAGAGTTGTAGAGAAATCTATAGAAAGAAATGCCTAGGTCCGCTACTACTACAAGTAATGGTGGATTTAGTTAACTTGAATATGTTCAGCGCGTGTATCAGCATTCACTATCTAGGTACCATGGTAATCTGTTAGCTCTTAAGCACATGCATAAGAGGAGGTCCTCAATTTTTTTTAACTTAACGAGGGTTAGTGTCACACTTTGAAGTAGACTTAGGGAGCCACGTACAAACACCATTGGGAAAATCAAATGTCTTAACATATCATTTAAAATGTATGTGTCCTTTCCTCATGCAATAATGACAAATCATATGATTAGAGGTTTGATGAGTAGTAGGCACTTTGGATATCCCTTTAGAGACCTTGCTTGAGCTCACCTTTCCAACATGGTGCAAACTTAGTTTTTTGAAAATGGGAAGCTTGGTTGTTATACCCTAATCCAGTCTTATCATTCATTCATTGAGAATTTGATTTAGATTGCATTTTCCTTGATAAAGTTTAGTTAGAAAATTCTTCAAATAAGAAATCTCATTTTGTAAAGAAGTACATCCCTCAAAACTTATTTCTCTTAAACTCTTAAAACTCTAATTGTACAAACATGAGTTTTTGTGTGATTTCAAGGCAGGAAAAACATACACACCCATTTAGCTTACGGTCAGAGAGAAGATTTTCATGTTTCTATTTTAAGTCATTAAGGTATTTTTAAGATGCAGATAATTTTTTCATGTGCCATTTTAGATTTCGTTTTAACTTGTTATCTGCAATTGTAAAATTTTGGGCTTCATAGTGCATTTCATTATAAGGCATTATGTAAATTGATCGAGATCAGATTTTACCTCAAAATCAAAGCTCAAATTAGAGGTCTTGCTTATTGAAATCAAATGCCAATTTATTCTTTTTATGCAAATTAAGAATGCTAACAAAGAATGTTAGTGTGGAGGGCATTAAGGGACCGTTTACCAACAAAAGCTAACTTTTGGGAAAAGAAATATTCTAGAAAATAATTCAGAATTACTTTGTCAATCAACATAGTGAATCGGTACAACACTTGTTGATTTCCTACGAAGTAGTCTAAAAAGTCTAGAAAAAAATATGGGCATGAAATTCTCCAGAATTCGCAACTGCGCATATCGAGATCCACTAGTGGAAAAAACACCTTTAACCAAAGATAAAGAGTGTCTTTAACGTCGATTAAAAAATCTAACGTTAAAAGTCAAAAACTTTCAATATTATTACCAACAGACATAAAAACATTTAATATTAAAGTACGTCAGTGGTACTTATTTAATGTCGGTTTTATTTTGAACCGCTGTTAAAAAATATTATTTAATTTTTTTTTAATTTATATACAAACCTAAATTACAACAGGTTGGCGAAACCATTATTAGCATGCACCATAATCCAATACCAAATAATTCAATACAGTCCAATATCAAAAATACTTCAAAAAATTATTCACTTAAACTAAAACCCAAGAGTTTTAGATTTTCATAGACTCTTACTAAATCTATTAACAATTAAAAAATAAAATACATACATTAAACACATAAAAGAGACTTCATAGACTTTTAATTCTTAGAGTCTCAAGTATTCATACCATCCTCAAATATTCTCAGATCATATACCATATATGTAAAGAGGTTGGAGAAAGGTTTTTATCTACTTGAACTAAACAGAACAAAAAATCCTAAAGTAACAACTATCTTAGAATGCTCCTTCCGGTAGAAAGAAGTCTCAAGTTAACAATAAAATTTGTTTTTTAAATTTCTAAACTAATAATAATAAAATAATTGAAATTGTTTTATAATAATATATTATATGGATCACGTAATTGCAGGAAGAATAGAAGACTATACAAGATGTAAAAATATTATGATTCATTATGGTAAAGATATTCTAAAAGTTTTGAAAGCAAAATATCATCTCTGGAGCGAATAGGAAATCAAGACAGTTTGTGTATAATGGGATCATTGTATTGCATATATAATGATTTTTGAGAATGTTTAACAATTAGATTAGATTGATTTTAAACAATAAAAATGACTTATTTTTTCTGACATTTTATGGATAAAAGGTTAAGAAAAAATATTAAAAAATATTTTCAATAAAAAGAAATAGTTAAAAAGAAAGAACCAATCAACCCAACCGCATAAAACCACAGCTCCCAAAAGCATTTGTCCTTTAGAAATTGAATTTGGTTTTAAATGGGCTAAGGCACATCATTAGGAGGAAATGCAACGAAAGAGATCGCATGTTTGGCCTCTCCATATTAATTTCAACCCAAAGGAATCCATATTCCTTCCCCAACAAAGCTGGAAAAGCTTTGCATTTTCTTTTTGTCTTATTTGAAGATGATAATTCCTACAAATAATAATAATTTTTTTTCTATAATTCCTACAAATAATAATAATTTTTAGATAAAATTAAATAAAACAATGTCCAGATAATGATAGTATACAAAATTAAATAACACTATAAATTATCAGTAATATTATTTAATCTTGAAATTTTTAGATATAATATTATTTCAGTGTTTATCTTTTAAAAATAATTAAATAAATCCTCAATTTTATATTTATTATTTTAATCCTATTTTTAAAATAATATAGATAATATTTATTAGTTTTTATACTACATTAAAGATTAAATTGAAAATTTATTTATCTTTAAAAATATTGACGGTCCGGGCTTAAAAAAAATGGCCCATCAACACATATAGCATATGCTGAAGCCATTAAAAAATAGTACCTCAAAATAAAATTAGCAGTAAGCAAATTATCCAACTTTATTAATAAATAAGTGCATAATTTAATAGAAAAGTTGAATAACAAACCAAGGTTGTAGTCCTATGTCCAGATAAAGCAAGAATTCTTAGTGATAGAGGCTCAAAAATACAATAGATGAAATTCCAATGAAAAATCTTAATTCAGATAGTATGTCATAAGTATCATGAGAGCAACCTCACGGCGCGCGGTCCATAGGAAAACAACTTTTATCGAATAATTTTATATTTTAAAAAAAAAGAAAAGACAATATTTTCAAAAATTGGAAACAGACTAGCCAAGGTGTAGCATATGTGACCTTAATATGAAGAGTGCCTTAGCTCGCTGACAAAGTGTGTTGCAATCTCAATATACCAACAACAAGATGCAAATAACGAGGTTAATTTATTTATCAAAACTGGACCACCTCACTATAGACAATTAATATAAAATATAATTTGCACGCAACTTTAAAGTGATATTAATTAAATTGCTTAATATCTAGAACTAATGCAGTGTACTGTAGTACAAGATTGTGATACATTTTAAAAGTATAAAAAATTAAATCCATTGCATATTCTAAAATTAGTTCAAACGCAAAGTTAAATCCATTACAAAATAAATCGTGATTATAGTGTGATCTCAAATAAATATTATGTCACCTATATATCTTATTTTATTTCTAATTGAAGAAGGGACTAAATCGTGATTTTTTTCACATGATATTGTTTTTCACTATCTTTACTTTTTTTATTTTAATTATGCTCACCTAAGTGTATGTGACAAGAGAGAAAATTATTTATTAAAAACTCCTAGTTATACTCCTCCAACATACCTCTTTCCTTTTATCGTTCTGCACTTTCTGATTATTACGCTCCCTTCATCTTTCTCTTTTGTGACTCATTAGATGTCTCATATTCCTCTTTCCTTTTACCATTCTTGTGACAACTGCACCTCCGTAAAGCATGATTTAATTGAAGGAAATTGAAATTCTCAAGCACAAGTAGGTGACCCTTCACACCAAACAGAATAACACATAAAAGGAATATTGGAATCAATTAGCCAACTAATTAACTTGATTAACTGAAATCATTTATCTATTCATTTTACAGGAAATCAGCAAGCTAAGCCAGGAAGGAAAAAATAATATCAATGAGCTTTTGGTCGTCTTGCTTAGATCAAAATCCATCCCAAGGCTGAACCTAACATGAATGTGGCAAGAATATTCACCGACATGAACCACCTGAATCCCAAGAAAAAATGTTACAAAACCTCTGAATTACTTGACCAATGCATATGAGCAAGTAATATACCTGCAAATGAATAACAACATTTTCTCTTGCCAGCCATTGGACATTCATCAAATCTAACTCCGGGATATACATGCAAAAAATTACTGACCTTGTTCTGTATAAATAAAAAATCAAAAACAGAAGATGAATTTGACCTTCCCGTGGCAATGCTAAAGGTGATTGATGAATCTTAAGACAGTAAAAGATTGATACTTGGAGAAACAGGACTTATGGGAGATAGAAGTGGTCTCTTTACAAATGGATGGTTTAATAGCTGAGCAGTCGTTGGCCATTTGTTTGGGTTAACTTGTAAGGATTTAAGAATAAAATTTCGAGCATCTGTTGACAAAGAATCTGGAATAGGTGGAGGTTGACCCCTGCCAATGCGAAATAATTCTTGCATCTGTTGTAACAAATGAGAAAAAAAAGTACTTATCATCAATTATCTAATTTCAACAATATAGTTAGCATTTGGAATTTGCTATGATAAGATTCTTGGTTGAGAAAGTTGATTAGCTGAAGAAAGTTACTTTTGCAATCCAAAATCTGCAAGCTTGACTGACCCATTTGCATCTACCAATATATATTGCCACACTTGATGATGTCCCTAAAAATTTAAAATTTTCGATGAATTAACAATTATAATATAACAAATCTACGTAAATTTATAATATTTCAGTCAGCAATTTCTCACCACCGCATCCAACTTTGAACGGGACCCAAGTGGGGCATGCAGGGCAATCCCCCTCCCCCTCTCAGACTTATACTAATTATATATATACATACAAAATATATTAAGATTAAGGTGATGAACCTTATCTTTCATCACCTTAATCTTAGCATTCAGATGAAGCATGTTGTGAAAGAAATGGTCACTGCAAACACACAGGGAGGACTTGTTAAGTCTGTTAAAGCAACCAACAATTTAAGGCACAGGATAGTGCCAATGTGTTACAGCAAAGCTTCTTCTTCATACTTGGGTCATCAAACCACCACATACAAACAAAAAGGTCCTTAGTTGGTTATAAACTAAGAGCAAAATATTATAAATGAAACTACAATTTGTCTCAAGCTTGCTCTAATCCAGTTACCATATCTGTCTGAAGTGTGACTTGAACACATTCATACTGAGTTAGGAAAGGCGTCTTTAGATGGAAATCTGGAAAATTAATTGCATGAACATGAAGCAAACCTTGGTGCTAGTTAGTAAATGTGAAGCAAAACAGGGTTTGAGGTATGTTTTTAGGGATTCTAACTCTTGTACTTCGTGTTTTAAGGAGTGGACTTGATAGATAATTCTCCAAAGCACAATCTTATGTACAGTTGTCATCAACGCATGACATTGAATAAAAAATTTGTTTTTTGTAATTCCTAAATCAGTAGCAGTGATGAATTATCTTGACTCTGCTGAATAAGAACTCATTCAACTTAGTAATTTAACTTATTATCCCAAAAAGTCAATTAGCAGAGGATTAATCAACCAAAATTAACCAAATCCCACAACATGCAGATGGGGCTCATTAATCCGTCAAAATTAACACTTCAACGAGGTAAAAAAGAGAGAACTGTATGTAGAGGTGAAATGCAGATGCAATACTAACCTTGGCCACGGGAGAAGTGTATGAATAGGGTTCACGATAACGAGAGAACCATCACCTCCAATAACAGTGGAAGTGTAAGTATTTTAAGGTAGATATAGATAGAAGTTGGGATGATTTGTAGTGTGATAGTAAGTATGTTATGTTGGAGGAGAATTTTAATAAATGTAGTAGGAAAATGTAGATATAGTGGTTGGTCGTGTAGCTCTTGATATTGAGAAGTAGAACTTGATTGGTTTTTCTCTACACTTCACAATTGGTGATACAATTGCCTATTTATAGGCTTTCATGGTAGATAGTAGTCCTATCTAGATTTTTCTAGCCTACGAGTATTCTAAACTTCCTTGGATTTATCTTCCTAGATTTTTCTAGTCTAGGAATATTCTAGGCTTTCCTAGATCTTAATATTCTAGATTTATCTACCTAGGAATAATCTAGACTATCTTCTTTATTTCTAGTTTCTAGATTTCTCTTTTACAAGGCTTAGTTGTTTCTTTTTATTTCTAGAAATTTGTAGCACTTTCAACACTCCTCCTTGATACAAATTTCTCTAACTCCAAGCATTGTCATGAGCTTCTTCAAATCTTGGTCTTGGTAATGCCTTCGTGAATATATCTCTTTACTTGTTCTTCTCGTCTGCAATATTCAAGTTTGATCTCCTTAGTTGCCTCTCGCTTCTAATGAAATGATACTTTATTGCTATATGTTTTGTTCTATTGTGATGCACTGGATTCTTTGCTATTGCAATAGCTGATTTGTTGTCACAGTGAATTCTAGTAGGCCCATTTTCATTTTAGCCCATATCATGTAGTATTCTCCGTAGCCATATAGCTTGACTTGTTGCTTCTGCAAGTGCTACATACTCTGCTTCTGCTGTTGATTGTGCAACTGTTGCTTGCTTTTTTGATGCCCAAGAGAAAAATCCTGAACCAAGTGAAAAATAATAGCCGGAGGTGCTCTTCATGTCATCCACCGAGCTCCGCCAATCACTATCGGATAGCCGAGTAACCTTGAGTTGGGCGACGTTGTACCACATGCCAAATTCTTTTGTTCCCCGTAGATATCTTAAAATTCTTTTTCCTGCTCCAAGATGTATTTGACTTGGGCTTTGCATGAATCGGATAAGAGACCGGTAGCATACATTATATCCGGTCGTGTAGTTGTTAGATATAGCAAGCTTCCAATTAAGCTTCGTAGCGTGATGCATCACTTACGGTGCTCCATCATCCTTTTGTAGTTTTCATTTGTTACTAGCGGAGTAGTGACAGGCTTGCATCCGTACATCTTGAACTTCTTGAGTAAGCCTTCTGTGTATTTCTTTTGTGAGATAAATATCCCATAATTTCTTTGATTTACCTCTATGCCGAGAAAGTAACTCATCAAGCCAAGGTCGGTCATCTTGAAGGATTTCATCATGTCTTCTTTAAACTCTATCATCATATTTGTATTGGTTCCTGTATATATAAGATCATCAAGGGAGACTATGAGAGTATCATACTGACCTTGGGTCTTGATGTAAAGTGTAGGCTCACTTTTGCTCCTCCTAAATCCTCAATCAACGAAGTACTGATCAATTCTGCTATACCATGCTCGAGGAGCTTGCTTCAAGCCGTAGAGTGCTTTTCTCAGTCTTAATACTTTGTTTTCTTTGCCTTCGCACATAAACCCTTGTGGTTGTTCCACATATATCTCTTCTTCAAGCACACCATTGAGGAATGCTGATTTAACATCTAGTTGATAGATGCTCCAACCTTTTTGTGCCGCAAGAGCTATTAGAGCTCTTATCGTATCTAGACGAGCAACTGGAGCAAATGTCTCGTTGTAGTCAATCCCGGGTTGCTGTGAGTAACCCTTTGCTACTAGTCTTGCTTTATGTTTTTGTATGGTTCCGTCAGGGTTGAGCTTTGTCTTATAGACCCACTTAACCCCAATAATATCTTTTCCATGTTGAAGATCAACTAACTCCCATGTGTTGTTCTTCTCAATCATTTTTATCTCTTCTTCCATTGCCTTGACCCATACTTCCTGCTTTGATGCTACTTCAAAGTTTTCAGGTTCAAGTATGGCTAAATTGCAAGACTCATATATATCTGTCAATGATCTTTCTCGTCTTGGAGTAGAGTCTGGTGAAGAAGGCTCACCTGGGTCTTCTACTACTTCTTCTACTACTCCTTGAGGTAGTTGTATTGATATAGGGATCTTTTGCTCCACCTTTTCTTCTTCCCAGTTCCAAGCAGCATTCTCATTAACTTCAACATCTCGGCTGATTGTCAGCTCCTTAATTTGCAGGTTGTAGACACGGTAGCCTTTAGACTGCATGCTATATCCTAAGAAGATTCCACGAACTGTCTTGTCTTCTAGTTTGTGTCTCTTCATTTCTGGAACATGGATGTAGCATATAGATCCAAATACTCTTAGGTGCTTTGCTTGATGGCTTCTTCCCGCTCCATGCTTCATTTGGGGTCTTATCTAAGACCGCCTTGTTGGACATCTATTAAGTATGTAGACAATGAAGTGTAGATCGCGCCCAAAAATATTAGGCAACCCTTTCTCTTTCAACATCGATCTAGCCATCTCCATGACCAGTGCGATTCTTTCTTTCGGACACACCATTTTGTTGTGGAGTGTAGGCAACGGTTAGTTGCCGCTCTATGCCTTCATCCTCACGTAATTTGTCAAACTCGTATGCGATGTGTACTCCTTGCCACGATCACTTCTAAGTACTTTAATGTGTTTTCCACTTTGCTTTTCAACAAGGGCCTTAAACTTCTTGAATATTTCAAAAACTTCTGATTTTGCTTTCAAGAAATAGACCCATGTCATTCTAGAGAAGTCGTCAATGAAAAGGATAAAATACCTCATTGTTCTCGAATGTTGGTGTCCTCATCGGTCCCAAAAACATCGGATATGGATTAACTCCAACACGTCTTTTGCTCGCCACGTTTTGTCCGTCGAGAACGGTAATCAACGTTTCTTTCCAGGAGACATCCTTCACATGCTTCGTTATTCTCCTTTAAGCATGGGAGATCTCTCATCATATTCTTCTGGTATAATATCTTCAGGGCGTGTGTGTTGAAGTGACCAAATCTTCGATGCCAAAGCCATGAATCATCAACTTGTACCTTCATGGCCATGTTATTTGTATATTTCAAATTTAGCGGGAAGCTTCTATTACTTTTCTCCATCTTCACTTGGGCTATCTCAACCATTTTGTTATGGTTGTCATAGATTTGGCATACATCTCCTTCAAAATGAAGAACATAGCCTCTCTCCATCATTTGTCCAATGCTTAGAAGATTTTCTTTTAGGCTTGGAACTAGCGAAACATCATGGATGAGTCTCGTCCCTTTCTTTGTCTCCACCATGACAGTGCCTTTGCCTTTTGACTCTACCACAGTGCCATTTCCCAATCGAACTTTCACCTTGACAGAGTTTTCAATGCTTTTGAAGATACTCTCATCCTTGGCCATGTGATTGCTGCAGCCACTATCCAAGTACCAACTTCCTCCTCTTTCATCGGTTGAATATTGAGTAGCATAGAAAAGTTGATGTTCGTCATTATGCTCTTTGACAAAGTTTGCTTGATGTCGATTTTTGTTGCGACAATTTTTCTCTACATGCCCAAACTTCTTGCAATAGTTACATTGTGGCCTTTCACGGAACCAACAATCTTTCTCCCCGGACTTTTTGCAAATGTTGCATGGAGGATTTCTATCTTGACGGTTCTTGAAGAAATTTCTAGAAGATTCTCTTGTTCTAGAAGTTTCTCCATGATTTTTCTTTCCTCCATCACCTTTATTTTGAGGTCGAAATTTGAGCTTAGATTGAAAGGCATTTTCAAGTGTATCTTCATCACGCCTGTACAATCTTTGCTCAAATGCCTCAAGAGAGCCCATTAATTACATCACGGATAGAGTAGGCATGCATCTTTCGTTTGCTCGATCGTTGTCACGATCGGGTCAAACTTTGGGGTAATAGTAATTAAAATTTTCTCGACAATTCTCTTATCAAGAATAGTTTCCCCAAGGGCTCTCATTTGATTTACGATTTCCTTAATTCTAGAATAATAATCTTTGACAGTTTCAGACTCTTTCATTTTCAATAGTTCAAAATCTCGTCTTAGAGTCTGAAGTTTAACGACACGTACCTTGTCGCTTCCTTGGAACTCCTCCTGTAGTGTAGCCCATGCTTCCTTCGCACTTGTAGCTCCTATTATTCTTGGAAAAATTGCGTCAGACACTGCTTGTTGTAGAGTGAATAACGCCTTGGAATCTTTTTGTTTATTCTCTTTCAACTCTTTTCTTTGGCCTGCATTAAGAGTTGTAGTTTCTGTAGGAGTAGTAAATCCTTCTTCTACAATGTCCCACAAATCTAGGGAGCAAAAATATGTCTTCATTTTTACGCTCCAAAAATCATAGTTTTCGCCATTAAAAATAGGGACAGTGATAGATGAAGGTTGTGAGGTGTTAGCCATAGCTTAGAAATATATAGAAGTGGGTTAAAAAGAACAAGGGAAATGTTTAGAAATATTTGGGAAATTTTTGGAAAATAGGTTAGAAATATAACTACGCCCAATGTATGATCGAACGTAGCTCGATGCCACTTGTAAGTATTTTGAGGTAGATATAGATAGAAGTTGGGATGATTTGTAGTGTGATAGTAAGTATGTTATGTTGGAGGAGAATTTTAATAAATGTAGTAGGAAAAGGTAGATATAGTGGTTGGCCGTGTAGCTCTTGATATTGAGAAGTAGAACTTGATTGGTTTTTCTCTACACTTCACAATTGGTGATACAATTGCCTATTTATAGGCTTTCATGGTAGATAGTAGTCCTATCTAGATTTTTCTAGCCTAGGAGTATTCTAGACTTCCTTGGATTTATCTTCCTAGATTTTTCTAGTCTAGGAATATTCTAGGCTTTCCTAGATCTTAATATTCTAGATTTATCTACCTAGGAATAATCTAGACTATCTTCTTTATTTCTAGTTTCTAGATTTCTCTTTTACAAGGCTTAGTTGTTTCTTTTTATTTCTAGAAATTTGTAGCACTTTCAACAGGAAGGATGATACTGTGACAACGGGCACATGAGTAGGGCGAGGAAAAGAACGAAGATGATGGAGGAGAATGTGCAAAACTGAGGAGGGAGCCAGAGAAAAAGAGAAGCTATCGCGAAAAAGTGAAAAGGGTGAAAGGGGTAAAAGATTAAAAATCAACTTTTTTGACAGTAGTTATTTGGAACTCGACTTTGAAAGATAAATGATAGTGGTATACCCATCACCCGAAGTTGTTGACATGACGTTGTGTGCCCATATTGTACTAGTTATCTTTGAAACAGACTATTATACACTAGTGTAAAATGCAATTATTACGTCACTTGTCGAAAGAAATGTAAATTTTTTTTTAGCGTCCGTTAGATGATGAAGAACTCACGTCATATTAATTTTTTTAATTTTGTTAAAATTCAACCGACATGGAAGTTAGTATCCATGTCCCTGCTATTGAAAAAACACACTTAAACTCACTTATGTTCATTTTCTTCCTCGGTACATAATTTAACAAGTTCACCCTCTATATCTCGATCTTTCTCATTACTGGTTTCTCTTCTGCCTCATCACGTGTTTCCACTCTTGCATCATTGCGTCCTCGCCATTGTGTCGGGTCGTTCACGCCTCCACATTTCCTTTCTCTCTCCCTTCCTGGAGCCTCACTTGTCGAACCCTCCACCGATTACCAGATCTACCTCGCCGCTACTGTAAAAACTTCAAAAACCACCTCTTCCTTCACTAGGCCTTCAACAACGCTTCTGTCCGTGAACCTGGGAAGCACTAGATTTAAACTTTGTGGAGGACCATCTCAAGAACTTCTCTAGCAAGAAGAGTCAAGAGCTATGCTTAGAAGATTAGAAAGAGAATTGAGAAGAGCACTCAAGAATGGACCTACATTGAAGACCTTTCTCATAAATCATTTAGGCCTTGTATTTGTTTTGAGCTTGTAATTTGTTTTTGTTTGGAACTTAAGCATTTTGGCTACTTTTTGTAGGAGGTTTGTATAGGTTTCGACCATCTTTGTTGTTGACTTTAACTTGGTGAAATGAAGCTTTAGTATGGGTAATAATGCACATGTATTTTAAGAGTGAATCCTAACCATGCATTTTAAGATTTTAATCTAAGGGCTAATAATGCACACTATGAGGTGTGATCTAAGAGTACATCCTAGCCCTTCATTTTCATTTGTCAAATTAGATGGGAAATTGTGTGTGTTTAGCATACACACAAGGATCTTGTTTATAATCAGGATGTACATAAAAAGATAACAAAATAACTGAATAATTTTTACAAAATCTCATAGGATCTAATCTTATATTTATCTCAACCTAATTAGTTAGAATGTAATCTTATCTTTAATAGATAAGATATAACAACCTGAATAATCTTATCTTTAATAGATAAGATATAACATCTGATTAGTTTTTATTTTTAAAAGATAACAATCTCTTACAATTTTGACACTCCCCCTCAAGCTGGTGAGTAGGTGTTCTCCATTTCCAGCTTGGATATAATTCTTTTAGGTGTTATCCATTCCCCCTCAAGTTGGTAAGTATTGTTCAGCCCTTTAGTGAGTATGTTTGCAAGTTGACTTTGAGTGGACACATATGGGGTGCAAATCAAGCCACTATCTAGTTTTTCCTTGATAAAATGTTTGTCCACCTCAACATGTTTAGTTATGTCATGCTATACAGGATTGTGGGCTATGCTAATTATAGATTTATTGTCACAATATAACCTCATCGGTTCATCCCATCTTATCTTCAAGTCTTCCAATATAATCTTCAGCCATAGGAGTTCACATATTCCTTGGGCCAATGCTCAAAACTCCGCTTCAGTACTTGATCTAGCAACTACATTTTGTTTTTTACTTTTCCAAGTCACTAGGTATCCACCAAGGAAGGTTTAGTATCCAGTAGTTGATCTCCTATCCATAGTTGGCCCTGCATAACCTACATTCATGTATGCTTCAAGGCATACGCTCTTGTTTCTTTTGAACAGAATCCTTCTTCCTAGAGTCCCTTTTAAATACTGAACAATTCTGAGTGCAGCTTGCAAATGTGTCTCCTTTGGTTGGTGCATAAATTGGCTGACTAGACTCACAACAAAAGCAATGTCTGGCCTAGTGCAAGATAAGTAAATAAGTCTGCCCACAAGTCTTTGGTACCTTTCCTTGTCCACAATATTATCCTCCTCCGAGCTTCCCAACTTTATATTTGGATCAACTAGAGTATTGGCTGGTTTGCAGGCTGTCTTTCCTATTTCTTTAAGAAAATTAATTATATATTTTTGTTGAGATATGAAGATTCCTTTCTTGGAATGATCCACTTCAATCACCAGAAAATATTTAAGTCTCCGTAAAGCCTTAGTCTCGAATTTTGTGGCAAGACATTGACTAAATATTTGCTGCTCCTCTTTGTCATCTCTAGTTATTATAATGTCATCTACATACACCAATAATATTGTTACTCCCCCTGAAACTGAATGTTTGATAAATAAGGTGTGATCTCCTTGGCTTTATTTGTAGCCCAAACTTGTCATAACTTGGGTGAATCTTCCAAACCATTCTCTTGGGGATTGTTTCAACCCATATAGGACCTTTTTTAGATTGCAAACGGTTTTAGCAGCAACCTGCCCATCATTACCATGGGCAACTTTATGTATATTTCTTCTTCAAAGTCTCCATGTATGAATGCATTCTTCACATCAAACTGCTGCATGTCCCAATCATGATTAGTTGCAAGTGATAATATTACTCTAACTATGTTCATTTTAGCAACTAGGGCAAATGTCTCCAAGTAATCCACTCCATAGGTCTGTGTGAATCCTTTGGCTACTAACCTTGCCTTGTAACGTTCAATGGTCCCATCAGCTCGATACTTTATAGCATATACCCATTTGCACCCTACTATTTTTTTCCTGTTGGTAAGGTGACAAGTTCCCAAGTTCTGTTCTTATTTAGTGCCTCCATTTCCACATCCATTACTTGTTTCAATTTCCTGTTGGATAATTCTTCAAATACAGAGGAAGGTGTGGGTGTAGAGTTTAAGTTTGTGAGAAAGGTTTTATGGGTAGGAGAAAATTTTTCAAAGGATAGGAAATTCGATAAAGGGTAAAGTGGTTGTTGGGTGCATGTTCTAGTTCCCTTTCTAAGGGCAATAGGAAGATTCAGGTTTTGACCCACCCGTGCTTCTGAATTTTCCAGAATAAACTCATTAGAATCATTGGAATTTTTAGGATTAGAAACTGTTACCTCATGTAAAGATTATAGGTTGGATTTTTTAACATGGATAGATTCTGGAATGACCTTTTCTCTCATTGAATATACCAAGTTTTTCCCAAATTTTCCACCACCATTAGGTGCAGGTTCAACTATTATTTCAGGTGCTTGTTCAAGTGCTGATTCAAATGCTTGTTCAGGTGCAGATTCAGGTTCTATTGCTGGTGCTGATTCAGGCTCGACTACTGGTTCAGGGGCAACAATGCTATTTCAGGTGCAGGTTCAATTATTGTTTCAGGTGCTTGTTCAAGTGTTGATTCATATGTTTGTCCAGGTGCAGATTCAGGTTCAATTGTTGTTGCTAATTCAGGCTCGGCTGCTGGTTCAGGGGAAACGATGCTATTTCTACCAATTTCAGGTCCAACTGTCATATTTGAAAATATGAGCGGCTCATCTTTCTCTCTTACATTCTTCCCGTGAAGATGGGGCTGGAAGTAGCTCTCATATTCATTGAATGTGACATACCTTGACACAAATAATCTTTTTGACGGGGGATGAAAACACTTGTATCCTATTTGTGTGGCTGAGTACCCTAAGAATATACATTTGACAGCCCTAGGGTCCAATTTTCCCCTTTCATTACTATGAACATGCACAAAGGATATACATCCAAATATTCTAGGTCGAAGTTTATTTGTAGGGTCTACGTGTGGGTAGAAGGAGGATAGAACTTCCATGGGGCTTTTTGATGCGAAGATATTTTAGGGTAACCTATTAATTAGGTAGGTGGCAGTAAGAAGGGTTGCCCCCTAAAATTTCTTAAGAATATGGTTTTGAAAAAGTAGAGCTCTGGTTTGGTCTAATAAGTGCCCATTTTTCCTTTCTGTAATCCCATTTTGTTGGGGCATGTTAATGCATGAAGACTCGTGAATTATCCCTTCCTTTTGGCAAAAAGAGTTGAGTACATGGTTAAAGTATTTCTTGGCATTATCAAATCTAATTCTTTTCATATTAACTCCAAACTGATTTTTAATCATAGAGACAAATTGGGAAAAAATGGAGTTAACCTCATATTTATGTTTCAATAGGAAAACCCAAGTCACTCTGGTACAATCATCTATGAAAGTGAAAAACCATTTAGCACCTGAGATATTAGGAATATTAGCAGGACCCCAAACATCAATTTAGATAAGGGAAAAAAGAGAAGGGAAAATCACACACACTTCACAATGGAGACTCTCCGTATTTGAGTGTTTAAACAAGGAAGGGAAAATCATTTTTACAACTCGAAAGGAAGGGTGACCTGGCCGACGATGGTATAGTTGAGCTTTCTCTACACTAGTCATGGTAGATTCAGATATGAGAGTGACTATTGATAGGTAGATTAGGATCCTCCATGTAGTATAGGTCATTCCATTTTATAGCATGTCCAATCTTCCTCCCTGAGTTCTTATCTTGAAATATACAATAGTTTTTATTGAAAACAACGTTACAAGAAAGATATTTTGTGAGTTTTTGTACAGAAATCAGGTTGGTGGACAATTTAGGGATATGAAGGTCTTTTTTAATGTTATTGATGGGCTTATTTGAACCTCTCCTTGACTTGCGGCAGCTATTAAGGTTCCATCTGTGAAAATTTTCTTGTTGCTAGGACATGGGGAATATGTGGAGAAATATTTGGGAAGAGGAGTTATATGGTCAGAAACACCAGAATCTAATATCCAAAAATGAGTAAAGGGTGTATCTGAAACATTAAGTCCAAGAGATAATGGAATTTTACCAAAATATGTTAAGGAACACATACCTGTGGGCTTTTCCAATTTACTAAGGAAAGCCCTTACCCTTTCTATTTCTTTGTGACTCAGCTGGACAGGGTTCAAGATTTCAGCCATTACAAGTGATCAAGTTAGGGTAAATTGCACAATGATAAAGGCTATGATACGGCCTAGGCTATGCTGTAATGAAGGATGCCTGGAGAAAATCTAGTTACAGCAATGAAGGCTGCTCCGAAAAATTGCAGTTGCAACAATGAAGGCTGCTCAGAAAAATTGCAGTTGCAGCAATGAAGGCAAGACTGCCTAGAAATAGTGAAGGCTGCCCGAAAAAAATGCAATTATAGCAATGAAGGATGCTTGCAAACAATGTCGAAGAAGCAATGAAGGCTGCTCGGAAAAATTGTGGAAGCAGAGTCTCCCAAGATCGGGAGCTCTGATACCATGTCAAATTAGACAGGAAATTGTGTGTGTTTAGTATACATACAACGATCTTATTTATAATTAGGATGTACATAAAAAGATAACAAAATAACTGAATAATCTTTACAAAATCTGATAGGATCTAATCATATTTTTATCTCAACCTAATCAGTTAGAATCTAATCTTATCTTTAATAGATAAGATATAACAACTTATTAGTTCTTATCTTTAAGAGATAACAACCTCTTACAATTTTGACATCATTAAACTCATCCTAGGGTTGGGACTTCATCTCAATGCATGACCTCTCTTAGCCTTTGGATTGTACACTTGGCATGACACCAATGCTTGGATGGGTCACATCATTTTTTCCTAAGACTATATGGCTTGCTATGATACTTATTGGAATATATTAAAATTGGTTTTCTTCCATTGAGACTTTGTTCTCCTAGGTTTCTTGATTGAACCTCAAATCTTATCAAAGGATCATTCCTTTCTAGCGATCTCTCTTGGCTTATTGATCCCAATCATGGTGCATTTCCTTTTCCTAGTTTAATTCCATTTTTATTTTTCTTTCTTCCGTTTTGCTTGATCGACACACATAATTCTTAAAAGTCTTAAAGAAACTATGGAGAATTGAAGATTGGGCAACAATTCTAAACTCGTGTGAAGCAAGCTTGTATCAAAACTCTAATCGTCACACTCATGTTCTTCGCCACCCCCGAAATCCAATCTTAACTCAGTTAAGATTTCCCTAAATAAGTCACAACAAGGGTTTTTTGACTCTTCGCTTCGCTTCAATGGCCATTCATGCCAGTTCAGTGTTGGCACTGCGATTGGAAATGCATGTTCTTCTCTATCTGATTGTATGTCTTAGTTACATTTTATCATTCATCAAAAATGGTTTTCGAGGTTGCTGTGAAGGCAACTGTTGGTGCTCCCAATGTTCTTAGTTTTTAATTATGTCTACAATAAGTGTTTTAAAAACTGAAAAATATAAACAGTTAAGAGATATTTTTCATTCTATTCTTCAAGTGCTCTGTTCAATGCTCGGGACACAAATCTTTAGAAAGCAGAAAGGTAAACAAACATGGCTAAACGCTCCCTCCTTTTTGCTTTTATGGTTTTACATTGCATATGTGTTAGGATTAACATGTATGTTAATGTTTGTATGAGCTACAATGGTTGGTTCTTATGTCAAATTGGGTTGTTTTTAATGCAGCAACTGAGCCAACCTTGAGGGACAACACAGTTTTGAGGTAGAAGACACTCGTGCCTATAGTATACTCACACTATCATTCTTGATTTTTATTTTGAATTGGTTGTGTTTTGTTTGTCACTTTAATAATTCTAGTTTTTACTTTTTTCAGAGTAGCGTGGAGTTTCTTCTCCCTGTTGCAGTGTGCATCACACTAAAAATTATGGGATTATATTTCTTGAGCCACAGACTCCAATTCTAGATAATTGGTACTTTGATTTAAAAGGCTTTACAAAACAACTTAAGACAGTATTTTTATCTATGTAGCTAAAAGGTTAAACTTGTTTCATAGGTATCGACTGCCTGTTGCCTACCATGGACGAGCATCTTCCGTTGTAATTTTTGGAACAGATATTGTTAGGCTAAGGTGAGAAGTTTTGATGTGTAAGTTTTTCTAGTCATGTGCGTTGAAAGTGTTGCAAATTTCTAGAAATAAAAGAAACAACTAGAGCATTGTGAAAGAAAAATCTAGAAAAACTAGAAACAAAGAGGTTAGTCTAGAATATTCCTAGTTTAGAATGTTCTTAGACTAGATAAATCTAGAAATAACAATTACCTACCTTGAATTCTATAAATAGGCAATTGTATCACTAATTGTAGATGAAGAGAGAAATTTCAATAAACAATCTCTCTTTCATTACTAATTGTTCCTTAGACCTTCTAGTAGTCGCCACCACATTACAAATCACTCAATATCATTGTTCTAAACTATTCTCACAATCTAATTACTAAAAGTGGTATTAGAGCTACACGGCCAACCACTTTTCTACTTTTTTCCTACTACATCTATTAAAATTCTCTTTCAACATCACATACTTACTATCACATTACAAATCATCCTAATTTCTATCTAAATCTACCTAAAATACTAAAAGTGTGTTTACGTATCCTGTTGAATTATCTGTTTTGTGTAGGTCTTACGTTATGAACATATAGTTATATATTGCTTCAGTGGTCGGTTGCTTTTAACATAGGAAGCTTTGTAATGCATGCCTATGTTAGCCTTCTTTTGTGGTGCTAACTAAAATTATATAAGATTCAACAATATCACCTTGGATTTTGACCTTGAAAGCATTAGAAACTTTTGCTACCGAAGCCCCAAAACAGGTAACTGGTTTCTTTCTTTGGATTTTGACATTGCAGAAGCTTTATAATTTGGTTGTTCATGTCTGAAGTTCAAATTTACCTTGGCATATGGCCTTCAAGAATGTGCACTTCTTTTAATTCTGATAGTCATTTATTTCCATAATAATAATTAGTTAGGAGTGAGAAATAATGTTCTGTTCTGTTCAAAATATTGAAATTCAATTAAGATTGCTTAAATGTAATCCACATGACAACATCTGATCTGGGTGTTTGATTCTGAGTTGCAGAAGTTAAAATTCCAAGGATTCGGTGTATCCTGTGTTGTCATTGAGTTGTTAAATGTTCTTTTAGTTTTGTTTTTGCAAGTTGTTGATCCTTACTCCAAGCTTGTTTTCATTCATGATTCTGCAAGTCCTTTGGTGCAAACAGTTTGATGACCCACTTCTATTATGTTTTCAGGTCCTCAAAGATGGATTATTGAATGGAGCTCCAGTTCTTGGTGTCCTGTGAAGGCTACCATCAAAGAGGTATTCATAGTTGTTGCACGCGCATGTCAGTTCCCTCAATTATTTCAATTGGTTGATGAATTTACTTTTAGCAATAAAATATATTATTTTATTCGTCCATGCATAGAATGAGTTTTATCTAGTTATCCTTAATGCCTAAGCTGCTAGTCACAAGGTAAAAATGACTTTTATTTCCATTAATTTATGTACAGCACTTGTTAAATTCATACTATCTTTCGATGTACTTTTACTATGTACTGTAATTCATATTCTGCACTATTTAATATTAATGTATACCTGTTTTTCATGAGCTCATGTTGATGTTTCATTTTAGGCTGTAATTGATAAAACCAAATTGAACCCAAGAGAAGTTGGGGATATTGTTGTGGGTTCTGTATTGGCTCTGGATGTCAAAGAGCTAGTGAATGCCCAATGGCTGCATTTTATGCTAATTTTCCTGATACGTGTACATAATTTGTTCTTGTGAAACCGATACATGTTATTGATACATGTGATGTTATTTTCATTCAGAAACTGTGCCTGTTAGGACTGTTAATAAAGGCTGGATTCTATGATATTGGTAAAGGACAAACCAACTTGCTTTGTTCTTCTGTGGATTGATATATTTTTTTATTATCTTCTGTTGGCTTTAAATATTTTGTTTAGGTATTGGTGCTGGTTTGGAATCAATGACAGCTAATCCAATAGGATGGGAAGGATCAGCAATCCTAAAGTATTTCTCCCTCTTTTTCTTTGCTCCATCTCCTCTGCTTTATTATAAGGCTTTAAGTTTTGGCTTTAGGAAATAAAACCTCTAAAATGGCTACAAGGTTATGATAATTTCTTTGGTGTTTGTGACGGGTAAAGATGTTTGAACAAGCACAAAATTGTCTTCTTCCTACGGGGATTACCTCTGAAAATGTTGCACAGCGTTTCAAGAAATATGTATATTGAATCTTTCTTTTGGGTCTTGGATGCTTAATAAAATCTTTTTTTTTTTTTTTTGTTGACAGAATGTGGACCCAAAAACTGGTGAGGAGAAATATTTCACCATTTCTGATGAAGATGGAATTTGACCTAGCATTCCAGTAGCTGATCTTGGGAAGCTTAAACCTCTGTTCAAGAAAGATGGAACTAAGATTCTAAATATCGGTCACAGTCACTGTCTCGGTTGCGTTAAGGTTTTTATGATTACGATCGTTGCGGCCGCTACAATGTGAAATATGTAAAACAAGGTAGTGTTGCGACCGATATATTGTGTTTCGTTCAGCTATAAAACTGATATGTTGCGGTTGATATTCGTATTTCGGAGCGATATTTAAAACCTTGGATGGAACCAAAGATAATACAATCTTGCTTCATTTCCTCAAATTATGTCTAGTTGATATACTAAGTTTAATTGCATGATGCCTTTGCTTCAGGTAAATCTAGCCAGGTGAGTAATGGTGCGTAGCTGTTCTGCTGATGAAAAGAATTATTGCGCTGCAAAAGGGGCTGTCCATTCTTGGTGTCCCACATCGGAAGAACAATGGATGATACAGAGTTAATAAACGCACGTCTCATTGAATTGGATATACCAATTTGAAATTTTAGGTGTTGTGTTCACTTTTAAAAAGTTGTTAAATATCTTCTGGAATAATTCCAACCCAGTTTCTTAAATTTGTCTTTACTGTCTCTGGGTTTTAGGCAGCGGGTTGAGAATTGGGTTTGGTACTGGCTTTTAGAGACACGACGAGGCCTGCTCTTTGTAAATGGCTAATTTGGTGCTATCACTCTGTTCCCCTGCTGTGCTTCAATTAATCAACTGATTACCTTGCTGTGCTTACTTCAATTCATCAACTGATTTTTGTCTTCAAATTAGAGTGCAAAAGCATGTTTCAGCATTATGACATGTTTATCTTTACTTTTCTTCCAGTGTAGTTATGTTATACTAATAATTGGGTGAGTTAGTCATTATTTGATGATCTAAAGAACCTTAAATAAATTTTCAATTCCTTTGAAATAAAGGGAGGACTTTGCTCTTTTCATGTGCATAATTTAGTGATATGTTCTGCTTGTGAATGTCTTTATAACTATAGTTATCAAAATCTTATCATTCACAACATGATTCAGCCACGTACCGATATGTATTATAAGATGAATCTTCAATGAATTTGTATAATCTACAATAATAGTTGCAAAACTAGTTTTAACAAAAATTATATGTGATTGTATAGAGCTTTATATTCATGACCTGTGTATGACTAATCAGGTGTTTCGACTGCCTTTAAATAATCAATTTATAATTACAGAATACGACATATTGAAATTGATGATGGTTAATAATATTTTTTTTTAAAATTTTTAAACAATTAAAATTTAAATAAAATAATTTATATTTAAGAGGTAAGTAAGAATATATATATATATATATATATATGTATTTTTTTATTATGTTCCATAATTTCTAAAAAAATATTAAAATTATGTATTGTGTCATTTATATAATTTGTATTATCATATAATTCTTTTTTGATTAAGTTAATAAATAATAATATTAAAAGTTATGTACTGTGAAATTTAATTTATCTTCTAAAATTCATTAATCTTAAATAAATCAAATGCATTTTAAACAACAATTAAATATTTGTTATGTAAAGATGGTCTGCAACATGATTGAATTATATCCGCATCATGGCAATGTCATTCAAATTTTTCCGTGAACAAGACAAAAATAGAAAAAATCAAAGAAAAGAAAGCAATTGTTAGGTGAATATTTTCACTATCAGGTTGTAATGATGAAACCAAGGAAAAGGAAATCTATTGTTTTAGATTGATATTTTCAGTCAGGTTGTAATCAAAGAAAAAAATATCTTTGATTTATATAAATTATTTGAAGTATATATGATTGAACTATAATATATATATATATATATATAATTATTTTTTTATTTATATATTATTTTTATTATTAAATTAATTATTTATTGTAATTTTAATATAATAAATAATTAATTCAATAATAAAAATGATAATAAATATTTTTCAAAAATTAAAATATAAATATTTTAGAATTATTTAACTTATTTCATTTTTCAAACACTGAATTGTCCCATCATAGAGTAATAAGGTCTTGCAAAGTGTGTGGATACAAAATTGCTCATTTCACAATCACTGTAATAAAGCACGTTATGAAATAGCAGACTACTGAATTCTGCATCAAATTGTTGTGAACATGATGAAAGGGACAAAACCAAAGAAAAGGAAAATTATCATCAAACTATTGTTTTCAAACTGTTGGATGGATATAGATGTCAAACTAATTAATAATCACCAAACTATTGTTTTTGTCATGTTTTTTCATATTTATCATTGAAAATTATTAATAAATGGTGGTATAATAATTTTTTACTCTAATATATAATAAAATAATAATGATAATAAAATTTGTCACACCATTATCTCTTAATAATTTTTAAAAGCGAAAATTAAAATATATCAGAAACAATAGTTACAGATTAATATTTATCGTTGAAAAATCATTATTAAATGGTGATATAACAATTCTTTACTGTACTATATTATAAAATAATAACAAAAATGATCACATCATTATTTAATAATCATTTTTAACAGCAAATATTAAAAATATATCAGAAACAAAGCTTACAGATTAATAAAAACTTAACCCTTTCTCTATCAGCTTGGAAAAAACTTGCACGGAATTCACTTTCACTTTTTAAATTATAATCTACTTATATATTTTCAAATAAATCAATTAATTAGTTATACTTATATTTTGATTAAAATAATTACTTTTGTATAGCTTAAATTTTTAAATTATTAAAAAAATTAATTTAAAATTTTACTTACGATTAAAACATTTTAAAAAATGTTATCAAAAGAAAAGTACATACCTAAACAAGTTATCTTTTAGTGCTCTTGGAATGTTATCAATTTACTATTGATAGATTTAAATTATTATACAAAGGATTATTAGAAAAAAAATCCAATCACTCTGTTGTGGTGAAAACACGCCAGTAAAAATCTTATGAAAGACTTTGAACATTTTGTGAATTCAAAATATGCGCATTCTGCCAATAAGTGGATGTCATTTTGTACCCGACTTTGCCGTAGTGTTTGATAGCCACAAATATCTTATTCTTTTAGTGATACGTGGAAAACAGTGCCAAAAAATTGTTGTAGCTAGCTGCTTAAATTATTTGTACAACTTGTCCCAAAAAAATATTTTTCCCATATAAAATACACCTAAATATTTTCTCTTTTAGATGAATTTGACATTCATTCTTTTAAAAGACCGTGAGTCAGTTTTTTAATGGGACTCCCATATAAAATACTCCTAAATAATAAAAATATGTTGAATATAACTAATACATATATATGTTGTATCTAGCCCCATGTTACTAGAGAGCTTTAAAACAATTTTACAATTTAAATAAGTTATTCAATAATATGAATTAAAAATTTCTTGGTAGCAGCCAAGTATGCTTTTTCAAAAGGTAGTTGTATATATTTTTAGAGGTATATATATATATATATATATATATATATATATTCTTTTTTGAAAAGTTATTATATATTTTGACAAAAGTATAATTAAATATATAACCATGATATACAAATACGTAGTGGATTAGGTGATTAAGTATTAGGTTTAGACACTTAACAAAGCCTATATAAAGTTTTCCTTGAGTAAGAATCAAATCATTGATATTTATCATCAATTTAATTATATTTATATATAATTTTATATTTTTAATAAAACTTAATATTGATATATTTACCGTTAAATATTTGTTTTAGTATTTTAAACACCAATTAAATATTTGTTATGAAATAATGGTCTCCAGGAAGATTGCATCTCCATGACACTGTCATTCTAATTTTGTTGTAAACAAGGCGAAAGGGAGAAAAATCAAAGAAAGGGAAAACTATATGTTATTAGATTTTTCACGATCAAGTTGTAACAAAAAGAATACTTTAATTCATATAAATTATTTCATATATATATATATATATATATATATATATATATATATATATATATATATATATATATATATATATATATATATAATATTTTTTGTATGAGTATGAAATGTTGTACTTGTTGGGAATAAATTTATATGCCCACAATTTAATGAAATCAATTCTAATAATAAAGTATTTTTTATTATCATTTAAATAAGTAGTTCATTTGATAATGTCATCGATTAAATTAAAAACTTGTTATTACAATAGAGACTATGATAATGAAAAACAAGTTTATTTTAATTTTAATATAAATCGTTCTTGATCATAGGATTATTGAAAATAGGACATTAATAATCCGTATAGATTAATATATATGTGATAGTATTTATTGGATAAATATTAATATATTTCATTTATTAATTCACATATATAGATGAGTGTTGATGTAATCATTAATTTAACTCAATTAAAATTTTCCAATGGTTACATAAACGGTCAATAGAAAATTTTCAATAAGAGGTTAAACAGTTTTCTTTGACCTAAGATTGTCAGAGTAATTAACAGGTTATTTATTGTATTTTGATTCTGGACACCTAGTGCTTTAAAGCACAGTTTGAATGATTGTCTGATTAAATACATGTGGAATTAATGATTAATCAAGAAGTGATCCATCAATTCTTGGTATTGAGTTTGAGCTCTATGAATAAAATTATATCCTGACCAGGAAAAATAAATAAATGAATAAATGAGTTTATTAGCTCGATATTAATTAACTCAAATTGATTTTGACAGTAATAGTATACTTTAGAGTTAATCCAGAACTGTAAAGATGGAAGAAAATATTATATTAATCTTCTAATCGTTCTTGAAAGTAAAATGTTATTTCACGTTATTCAGGCATTAAAGAGTATTGCTAGATGTCTACCTTGATTAATATATTAATTTGATTGATATATTATCGACTTAGTATTGAACCTACGATGTCACACTCAAATGAATATTCTAATCTTTGTTGAAGTAATTATTTTAATAATGATTTTGATTTGATAAGAAGTTTGTTATATTTGGTGTGCTATAAATATAGCCTTAGATTGCATGTTGAATACACAACAAACCCTATTATTGTTTTTTTCTCCCATATAACCAATCATTATTCCACCTGTCAAAGTTATTGACAAATAGAGGTTAGTCTCAGTGTGGATACACGTAGAGTCTTCACATTATTGAAGAAATTATTTTTTGGTTCAAGAGTTCATCAACCTGTACACATTTAATATGTCTTCCATTTAAATATAATTTAGATGTGAAATGTGTGTTTTGAACACTTTTTATCCTTCAATTGGTATAAGAGCTTTGGGTCTTTTGTATTTAAATTATATTTACAAAAACTGTAGCAGTTTTAATTTTGTCCTTTCATCACTGATCAATAACATATTGTTTGAATCGATGCAATGATTACAATAGTTTGACATTGGCTGTATAATGTATAATTTCTAAGTGTAATGTGTTGGAAAAAATATGCATAACTATTTACGATGGTGATAAGGAGAAAGGAAAATAAAGAGTTTTTTTTTCCCTTTGGGTGCCAATTAATATTTGTGAAAAATTAAACCTTTTCTTTTATTTTGAACAAGTTTTTTTTCTTTATTCAAAATATTTCGATGCTATGCATGGAAATTAAATTTGTTACATGTTTGCTTTCAAGTGTGAGTTTTCTATTTGCATATTATTTTATTATTACATGCACGATTATGAAATGTCGGGGGATCAATTTAAATTGTTTGAATATTTTTGTTAGATGTCACTTTATCTTTATCTTCTTCTTATTCTTATTGTTTCAATTATTTATGGGATCGGAGATAGTTGGTAAATATTGTGATCGTAACTATTTATTAATGCAAATTAGATTTGCTTAGATCCAAATTATTATTATATTTGATATGATGTGATAATTTGAGTAAAATAAGTATATGATACAAATTTTGTAATTAATGATTAATGATAAAGAACATCCTGACAAATAGGAGACTAATAAGTAATAATTAATTCTTGCATAAGGTACATGTGTTTGAAGTTAATACTGAACGCCTAGACTACCTGGAAAAGTATTGAAATTAATTTATTAATATCGATATGATTGGCCTGACAACCAGGAACTTATATGATATGAAATTAATTTTCTCATAAGATACATGTGTTTTAAATTAATTGTATACTGGATGCCTAGACTACCTAGGGAAGTATTAAAATTAATTTATTGATATCAATAGGATTGGCCCGAAAACCAATAACTTATATGATATGATATTTTAAATGTATGATAAATGACATTATTGCCTATATGAACAAACATCCAGCTTTCTCTGGAGATGATTCTCCTTCCTGGGCGGATAGAATGGAAATGTACATTGAGTCTACTCAATATAGACTTTGGAAGATTATCACTGAAGGAGACATTTCCCTAACTAAACTAGAAGCTCAATGAGGGAATGAAGAAGAATAAGCAATAATGGAGTTCAACAACAAAGCTTGTTATGCCATAATGTGCACCTTATCTAGGACATAATGATGTAGGAACATCTAGAAGAGTTACTAGAAGTATGCAAAGAAGGCTAGAAGAGGTGGTGGGAAGACTCTAAGACCATGCAGCTAGTATAGGACTTATCACTTGTAATCTACTTATAAATTCTTTTGAGAATGATTAAGTCCTATATTGTAATAGCTTTAGGGTAAGACTTGCGCTAAGCCCACGGGTTCTTAGGGCCAAGCCCACAGTTTCCATAAAACCTAAACATGTCATACTTTCCTAGTCAAGGCCACACAAGGTTTTCAAAAGCGGCTAAAAATCATTTTTGGTTCCAAACTTGTGTGGGCCTTGAGACACTTGCTAATTAGGAAGGAATCCTTGATTAAGCTTTGGATCCATGCCAACACTTAATCTCCACTTGATTAGGAAGTGTTTAGGATTGATGACATGGCTAATCACATAGGCCATAAGGGGAGACAAACCCATGTGCACCCATGTGAAGGCCATGTGAAGCCATGTGCTTCCTTAATTACTAAGTAACCCACATGGTTACTTGGCTTGCAAGGAAGCCCACAGATTGGTGCAGCCCTAACCTTGGTTAGTAGCTCCTAAACCGTGGTTAGGCATTACTTGGAGGCCAAGCTAGGTGGCCTATAAGTACCCTTGGCCGCACCACTTGTAAGGATTTTTTTGGCATTTTTGTTGAATGAATAGCTTAGTGCATTCTTAAGAGATTTGTTCTCTTGTTCCCTTAGGGAATTCTCTTTGAATCTTATCAATGGATCTCTACACCCATTATGGCGGTTCCTCCTAGGCTTATAGGTGTCACCACCTTGGCGCCACCTCCATTCCTTTCCTTTCCCACATTTTCCTTTCATTTCTTCACCCTTGAACACCAAATTTGTTTTGGCCGAGACATTCTCTTGGTGCAACCGTGAGGCTTGTGTTGAAGACTAGATTGGGGCAACCTTAGGAGCTTCATTGGAGAACCTTCCATAGAGCACCTTCATCACATAATACAACAGATTCTGTGCCTACAAAACTGCCAAGGAGCTCTAGGATACTCTAAAGATCTCTTATGAAGGAACTAAGGATGTCAGATTCAGCAAAGCTGCTACCCTTCAAAGAGAATACGAAATGCTCTCCATGCAAAAAGGAGAGTCTATAGACGAAATGTTTAGATGATTTCAAATGATTCTAAACGGGCTAACTGCTTTGGGCATCACCTTCTCAAAAGCCCAAAACAACATGAAGATCTTAGATAGTCTTCGTACACTATGGGAAGCCATGTCTACTATAATATCTGTTAGCAGACACATGAAAACTCTAACTTTTGATGCACTAATTGGAGCTCTAAGAGTCCATGAGGTTCATCTATGTAAGAAGGACAAAATCAAAATGCAGTAGCCAATCTCTCTTCCATCTTTTGAAGAAAAACCTAAAGAAGAGCTCAGCAAGAAAGACAAAAAGAAAAACAAAGTTCTTAAGATGACTCAACTGAATCTGACAATTCAGAAGAATTAACAGATGACGAGATCTCCTTGACGGCTAGGGGATTCAAGACAATGATGATGAAGAAAGGACGAGGCCAAAGATTCTTCAAAAGAAAAGACAGATGCTTCCCTGAGAAACCATCCAACAAAGAAGAAGAATCTAAAGTTGTCTGCTATGAATGCAGAAGACCTAAGCACATGAAGTCAGAATGTCGTAAGCTGAAAAGAAGATGGAATCCCAGAAGAGTCTACTCACTTGGGAGGACCATGATACAGAAAGCTCATAGGATTCTAGTAAAGAAGAAACCGCTAATATATGTCTCATGGCAGGGGTCTCAAAATCATTTGAGGTAAAAATCCTTAACAAATCCCTTTCATTATCATCTGATTTCAACCCCGAAGATGAAGATATGTCCTATGATGTTTTCCTCGCAAACTCTCAATTTATAGCTCAAGAATATAAATCTTAGAAAACCAAGCTAAAGACAATTGTGGAAGAAGTCTCAAGACTGAAAGCTATAAATGAAAGTCTGTCTCAAAAAGAGACATCAGACGAATCATCTTCTTAATCTAAAACTGAAAAGAATCATTTTCTCTCTGAAATCAAAAGATTAAAAGAAGAAAATAATTCCTTAAAAAGAGATTTAATCAAGTTCACATCAAGCTCTTCCAAACTCAAAAATATCTTAACTAATGGAAGACCTCTGTCTGATAAAAGTGGACTTGGTCACAATCCCAACACAGACAAAAAGAAGTCCTCAATTGTTTCGTCTGTACGTAACAACATGCATGCTAATTATAATAAGGTTTCAAATGTATATAAAAGTCATGCAAAGACTTTTAACATGAGAAAACCCTTTACTAACAATGAAGGACCCAAGAAGATTTGGGTACCAAAATCACATATTATTTCTGTTGCAGATATCTTTAACAGAAAGAAAGAAGGATTCAAGCTAGTATCTGCACAATGAATGTTCGCAACACATGACAAGAAGCCTGTCTATGTTCTAAGACCTCAGATGATGAAGGCCTCCTTGGGGTGATCCAAAGAAATTTCAATGTTGCCCAAATCTAGTCTTCAAATCGTGCTCATCAATGAGAACCAAGACAAGTTTCTCGGCCAAGCATGTATTTAGGTGTTTAGAAATCAAATGGAAAGCGAAATAGGTAGAGATGATGATGGCGCCAAGGTGTGAACCCATAAGCCTAAGAGGAACTGCCACAGTGGAAGCAAGATGTCATTGATAAGATTCAAGGAATTTTCCTAAGGGAACAAGAGAAAATATAAAATATCTCTCAAAAGCTTAAAGCTCTTCATTCAAAAATTTAGCAAAAGGTCCTTACAATGGTTCGGCCAAAGGTATTTATAAGCCACCCTAGCTTGGCCTCCAAGGTACCTAAACTATGATTAAAACTAACCTAATCCTAGTTAAGACCTAAGCCTAGCCGAAATCCTACTTGATCACCAAGTAACCATGTGAGTTACTTGGTTGTTAGCTTTCACATGGCTTTCACATGGCCTTCACATGGGTGCAAATGGGTTTGTCTCCCCTTGGTGCCTATGTGATTAGCCATGTCATTAATCCTAATCACTTCCTAATTCAAAGGTGGAGATCCTTGATTAAGTGTTGGCATGGATCCAATGCTTAATCAAGGTTTCCTTCCTAATTAGCAAGTGTTTCAAGGTTCATACAATTTTTTGTAGCCGAAAATGTTTTTAGCCGATTTTGAAAAATTGTGTGACCTTGACTTAGGAATGCATGACATGCTTTAGGCTTTATGAAACCCATGGGGTTTGGGCTTTGGACCCTTAATTCATACCCTAGAGCTATTACTATAGGACCTAATCTTGTCCCATACAAGTTTACAAAGATTTTACAAGATTTTGTCCTAAGATAGAGTACAACTCTTGGAGCTTTTCCACTTCCTCTTCAAGCCTCCTTTACATGCTTCTAGTAAATCTTCTTAAGCTAGATGTTCCTACATCAAACCCTCCTTCTTTGCTTGAACTTGTCCTCAAGTTGATGTATTTATTTGCACCTACATCAAGCAAACAAATTAGAAATATTTAAAGGAGTTACTACTACAATACTCACTTGGAAGTTCTAGCTTGTATGCATTTGGACCCAATCTTTCAATGACTTTGAAAGGCCCATCTCCTTGGAGGAAGCTTGGAGATATCTTGTCGGTCTAAGATAAGAAATAGAATGGATGAAGATACAACCATTAAACAAGGCTAAAGAACTAAGATAAATCTAAGGCAAGATAGCAAAGGCTAGCAAGAGATAATAGAAATCAATTTTTTTAACCTGATTTTCGGAAACCGAAACTATGAACAAGATATAAGATCAAATTTTATGTGAGCAAGAATCTAAACTAGAGGTGTTTAAAATGCACTTTGGTGCCGCAAGCAAACCGAATATTAAAGTCCAAAGTCCAATAAAAAATAAAATAAAAAGTTGAAATTTTCAAAGACAAGGTGTGTGTCAGCAAAGGGTGATGTAGCCTCCTTTGTTCTTCTCTTTCCCACACTTGAAACTCCTTCCTTTCCTTATTAACCTAAGGTCCAGATCTGCAATAATCCAAGAAATTTATTTAAGAGCCAAGTGACACACAAAATGATACAAAAGTAGAAGAAAACAAGTTAGAAACTCCTATAGTCTCTTCTCTTGATCCCCCTCCTTGTTTCTTTTCTTCTCTTCACTTAGTTCACTTAGACATGAAATTCTACACATGAAACTATGTGAATGCAGAGGTATACTGCAGCAAAGAAATCAAGCAAAAACCGAATCACTAAGACACCCCATTCACACTAACGGTTAAGGCAAATTCAAGTGTTCACTAGTATGCATTTAAAGCATATAACCATGTGTTTGTGCACTCAAACAGTAATGAATCCCTTAAGAGACGTGTCGAAACGTGCGACAAAGGATCTCATATGGCCAAGATCATACAAAGTTTTAACAGCTCACCCAAATCACCAAAAAGCTAGCAAACTAGTCATATAGTGCACTAGTAGGCTAAGATGAGAGACTAGCATGCAAGATGCACTTATTATATGATCTAATCTTCATGTGAACTTAAAGAAAAGGTGTATTCATGGCTGTAATGGACTGTAACTTCAAGAAACAGAACATAGCTTACAGTCTATGCAAGATAGAGGAAAGACAAGCATGTAAATCAAGACACACAACAAAATTTTCTTACGGCTAACACCTTTGATGTATGTAACAAGTAAACTCATGTGTATCTATCAAGAAACATACATGGCAGCAACATATACTCATAAAAAATGCAGCAATGAAATTTTAAATGGCATGCAAAGCAAGTATTGTCATGAAATCAAACAAGGTACTCATGGTATGCATGAAAATCAAACAAAAGTTATGAACGAAGATGGTCCTAATCTAAGAAAAGTAGAAGATAGAATGTAAGATTCAAAAAGGTAAGGATGCATCAACAAACACATTCCACCCAGATCAAATACTAAATAAGGTTCATTAAATTGGTTAATATATGATGTCACATATAGGTAAACTTTATAGTGATTGCAAAGGTGTAAAAGTAATTGAAATTTCCTATTCAAACACCTTTTAAATTTGTTAGCTTTACCTAAGTTATTTAAATGTCAATCATATAACAACAATATAATTTGTTTTCTAATATTATTAACACAACCTAAGGAAGTAAGAGATGAATTTAGTCCATTTTTCAAAGCATAACCAAAGCTTTTTGGAGCTTGTACTTCAAGTTGTGTTGATAGTAGCATTTTCTCAAGTTTGGACATGTTTGGGTTGGAACTCTCCATCAAGATTCTTTCTTTAGGTGTAGAAGTTTCCAAAGTACCCTCCTTCTTAAAATCTTCCATCAACCTAGAAGGACATTCAACATTATGAAGATAAAGATCATTAGGTTCAATTAAGAATTCCAAACTACCAAATTCTAGAATGGTCCAAGGTTTAATACCATAATACTCAAGTGTATAACATGAAAAATCATATTTATTAGAAGTAAAAGGAATACTAAGTGGTTAAGAAACTCTTTCAAAGGGAAGTTCAAACTCTATGGGTACTTCCTTTTCTTTACAATGTTTGTTCCAAGGCTCCATTGGGAACAAATCTTCTCTTGGCACCAAAACAAAAGGTGGTTTGTAAAGTTGGTCACAAGCAACTTCACAAAGATCTTCAAATGCCTTTCCTTCTACATCTTTACACAAGATAATTTCAATTTCTTTTTGATAGTCATCTTTTGGAACAATGCCTAAAATATTTTCCAAATAAGAATCAAAACAATCAAATGAAGGGTTAGTATAAGAAATTAAAGAATCACATTTATTCTTCATTTGTTTTTCCATCAACATTATTTCCTTAACTTCTTTTTTTATCAATTCTTTTTCTCTCAATTCCTTTATCATTCTTTCTTTTTCCCTTTTCCAATACTCATCATAATTTCTTTCTTTTTCTTCTAACAACCTTCTTTGTTTTCTTTCTCTCATTTCCCTCTTATAGTCATAATAATCCTTATCACTTCTTTCATGTGAGGGATGGTACCTCTCTTATTCCTCCCAATGGTGCCTTATATACTCATGGTTCCCCCCTTGTACCTTCACGGCCAGCCCCCTTAACACCTCTTTTATCATAGTTAAAAGGGTCTTGTCCATGGAAATCATCTCTATAGGGGTTCCCAACACCACTACCAATGGAGGTCATATGTTCCCTTCTCCTACCACTTCTCCTTTCTCCCTCTTCCCCATTTCTTCTCTCATTTTCATTTCTCCTTTCCCTCCTTTCTCCCTCATTAGTCATGGGTCTTTCTCTTCCTCGGTTCTCCCTCCTATTTCTTTCCTCACTCTCCCTAAATCTAGCATTCATCCTCTCCATTACCAAGTTCAATATCCTTTGGGTCCTTGGTGACAAATCTTGTCCAACACTAGGTGGACTACTCATGGCTGCAAGGAAAAGTTAGTTCATAGGAAAAACAAGGAAAGCACTAAACCTCAAAAGCTCTCTAAGTGTATACACTCAAACAACGCATGTATCACACAAAAATCGGTTTTTTCTCTAATGATTCTCTCTTGCCTTTTACCACTCTTTTCTCTTATGCTCACTTAGAAACTATCCTCTAATCAATTATCAAGGATCTTATCAATCCATTATGAAAGAGGAACAGTAACCAAGCTAGGCTTAAGAGGCCAAGAAAGACAAAAACTCTAAGACAAAACCAAGGATTTCAAAGGAGACAAGCAATAAAAAGCTCAAAATGAAATGAAATGGCAACTCAAAGTGTGGAAAAAATTTAATGAGACAATGGCATATACTAGGGCAGCAAATAGCATAAAATTGCCCAAGGAAACATGCCAAAACAGAGGCATATCATAAGGCATTCAAAACTGGACAACAAGCTCAAAATTCAATTAATAATCAAAACTTAGAAACCGATTCCAAAAATTTCAGCAATTTTAGAAACCGATTTTTTTTCTTAGCATCTAGAAATGGCTAGCTATCATGCTTCTCATGCTCAATTTAATATAAAATCAAACTATGCAGTACCTAACATATCCAGCAAGGTGCAGTAACTTGAAGAAATGAAAAATTACAAGGAGAGCATTAAAAGATACACAAATCACTAGGAAGCTCAAAACTAGAATTTCAACTAGAATGGTGTAGGCTCTTTCCTAGGTCTAATGGTGTTTCTTTTGTGTAACTATTTTCTTTTTCACTTTCTTTTGTTCATATGTTGCAGTACCTTTATTTTCTTTTCACTTCTCTATGGTTCTCAATTTTCACTTATTTCTAGAACCACTACTTTTCAATACTAGTTTTTTTTTCTTTTCACTTGTATTTCTTTCTCTTCTCTTTTCTTTCTTTTGATTTTGATTCTTTTCTTTTGTAATTGGATGGTTGGAACGAAACCTCTAAGGGAACTAAGAGACACTTCTAGGTTCAATTCTAGCTTATCATAGCTAATACAAGAACTAACCAAAATTACAAAGTAAAGGTATTCTAAAAGTTACTAAAAATCAAAATCATGTAAGCATACTCTAATAGATGTTCCTAGCACCTAGAAATCATGTAACACATGTATGGAAGATTAAAGTGTAGTACCAAACCAGTAAGCATGCCTCACAGTACAGTGGAAATCAATACTAAACAAAATCCTAATGGCATATATGAATCAAAAACTTGCAAGAGCAAAAAGCATAGGAGATCATGGAATCAAAATTTGCAAGGTAGTAAATCATGCATTCAAAAAGACAAGTAGAACATGCCAATGGTGAGTTACGGGTAAAGGCTATAACCAAAAGAAGAAAAGCATGTTCCAACTCAAGAATAAGAACAAGACAACTCAAAGAGCAAAAACTAGCTACTCAATGGAAGAAAAGACTCTAGAGATGGAGACTCAAAGAAAAACTAAAAGACTTATGGAGACACATTTACTAACTGGTGGTGATGACCTAAGGTTGAAGACAACAAGCTCTAGATACCACTTGATGAAGGACTCCTTTGGGGTGATCCAAAGAAGCTTCAATTTTGCCCAAATCTAGTCTTCAAACCGTGCTCATCAAGGAGAACCAAGACAAGTGTCTCGGCCAAGCATGTATTTAGGTGTTTTAGGTGTTTAGAAATCAAATAGAAAGCGAAATAGGTAGAGATGATGATGGCGCCAAGGTGTGAACCCATAAGCCTAGGAGGAACCGCCACAATGGAAGCGAGATGTCATTGATAAGATTCAAGGAATTTCCTTTAGGGAACAAGAGAAAATCTATCTCAAAAGCTTAAAGCTCTTCATTCAAAAATTTATCAAAAGGTCCTTACAATGGTTCGGCTAAGGGTATTTATAAGCTACCCTAGCTTGGCCTCCAAGGCACCTAAACTATGATTAAAACTAACCTAATCCTAGTTAAGACCCAAGCCTAGCCGAAATCCTACTCGATCACCAAGTAACCATGTGAGTTACTTGGTTGTTAGCTTTCACATGACCTTCACATGTGATTAGCCATGTCATTAATCCTAATCACTTCCTAATTCAAGGGTGGAGATCCTTGATTAAGTGTTGGCATGGATCCAATGCTTAATCAAGGTTTCCTTCCTAATTAGCAAGTGTTTCAAGGTTCACACAATTTTTAGTAGCCGAAAATGTTTTTAACCGATTTTGAAAACTTGTGTGACCATGACTTAGGAATGCATGACATGCTTTAGGCTATATGAAACCCATGGGGTTTAGGCTTTGGACCCTTAAGTCATACCCTAGAGCTATTACAATAGGACCTAATCTTGTCCCATACAAGTTTACAAAGATTTTACAAGATTTTGTCATAAGCTAGAGTACAACTCTTGGAGCTTTTCCACTTCCTCTTCAAGCCTCCTTTACATGCTTCTAGTAAATCTTCTTAGGCTAGATGTTCCTACATCATCAGACCAAATAAAGGGTCTGTCTCCTATGGGTCTGGAAAGGGTAAGATTCTTGGGATTGGGACTGTTGGTAAGGCACCCAACCCATCTATACATAATGTGTCGTACGTTGAAGGACTGAACTTTAATCTGCTTAGCATAAGTCAATTTTGTGACAGCGGATATGAAGTTTCCTTTAACTTTAACGAGTGCATAGTTAGAAACAATGATAAATCCATTTTTCTTATAGATAAAAGAAAGAACAATGTTTATGAGGTTTTTCTTTCTGACCTTAGTGATCAGAATGTAACAGATGATAAGAGGGAAATATGTCATAAAAAGCTTGGACATTTAAGTCTGAAATATATTTCAAAAATATCTAAGAGGAATCTTGTGGAAAGCTTGCCAAATATTTCTTGGAAATCTAATTGTCTGTGTGAACCTTGTCAGCATGGGAAACAACTTACATCATCTTTCAAATCTAAAGATGTTGTTTCTACGACAAGACCACTAGAGTTGTTACATATTGATCTCTTTGGTCCTACCCAGACGCAAAGTCTTGGAGGAAAGTGATTTGGATTTTTTATAGTAGATGACTACTTTAGATTCACATAGGTATACTTCCTAGCTCATAAACACAAGTCATTCAATGTCTTTGAGATTTTCTACAAACGTGTTCAAAATGAGAAAGAAGTATGTGTTACATCTGTAAGAAGTGATCACGGAACTAAATTTGAAAATTCTGAGTTTAAAGCCTTTTGTTTTGAAATTAGTATATTCCATAATTTTTTATCTCCAAGAACTCCTCAACAAAATGGAATTGTGGAAAGGAAAAATAGGACTTTACAAGAGATGGCTAGAACTCTTTTACATGAAAGTTCACTTCAAAAATATTTTTGGGCCGGAGCAATAAATACATCCTGTTATTTACAAAACAAAATTTTGATAAAACTCATACTGAATAAGACTCTTTATGAATTATGGAGAGGAAGAAGACCCAACATATCATATTTCCATCCATTTGGATGTTAATGTTATATTCTCAACACTAAGGATCATCTTGGAAAGTTTGACTCAAAGATCTGTAAGGGATTCTTTCTTGGATATTCTGATACATCTAAAGCTTATAGAGTTTTCAACTCTAAAACTCAAATTGTAGAAGAATCCATTCATGTCAAATTTCAAGACAACTCAAAGGCTGACAAAGAAATGTCAGACCTAGAAACATCATTTGATCTTTTTTAGGTCAACCCATCAAGTCAACAAAATGATGTTATCGTTAGAACAGACGCAGGAGCTAAACCAGATGAAAATGCATCAGCTGGATCAGACGAACACTCGTTGTCTACTCTTCAACTTGACAATATTCAAACTCCAGTCAGAACATGGAAATTTTCCTCAAATCACTCCCAATATCTGATCATAGGAGATAAGCATCAAGGAGTACAAACCAGGTCGAATTTTAAAGATTTTTCTGGATATGCTTTGGTGTCAAGAATTGAACCCAAAAGCATTGAGGAGGCACTTAAAGAAGATGACTAGATACTTGTCGTGGAAGAAGAACTAAACCAGTTCAGTAGAAATGATGTATGGACGTTGGTAGAAAAGCCTAAAGATAAAAGTATCATTGGAACGAGATGGGTTTTCATAAACAAGTTGGATAAAGACGAAAAAGTCGTTAGAAACAAAGCAAGGTTAATGGCTCAAGGGTATAATCAGGAAGAAGGTATTGACTTCACTGAAACCTTTGCACCTGTTGCTAAATTAGAAGTTATTCGTATATTGCTTGCTTTTGTTGCTCATAAAAATATTGTTTTATATCAGATGGATGTAAAAAGTACATTTTTAAATGGTTTCATTGAAGAAGAAGTTTTTGTGAAACAATCCCTTGGTTTTGAACATCCATCTTTGCCAAATCACGTTTTTAAGTTGAAGAAAGCCTTTATGGTATAAAACAAGCTCCAAGAGCTTGGTACATCAGACTAAGTTCTTTTTTCCTTAAAAAAGGTTTTTCAGTAGGAAAAGTTGATACCACATTTTTTAAGAAAAACCTCTTAAAAGATTTCACTATTGTGCAAATATATGTAGATGATATTGTTTTTGGTGCAACTAATGAATCTTTGTGGAAAGACTTCTCTAAGCTTATGCAGAATCAGTTCGAGATGAGCATGATGAGAGAGTTGAAATTCTTCTTAGATCTGCAAATTAAGTAGACGAATCAAGGCATCTATATCCATCAACATAAATATACAAAAGAACTCTTAAAGAAGTTCAAAATGGATGATGTCAAACCTATGAAGACTCTCATGCATTCATCTGAAGCTAGTTTAAGTAAGGATGAGTATGGTAAGTCTGGTGATCAGACTATATACCGAGGTATGATTGGATCTCTACTTTACCTAACTGCTAGTAGACTAGACATTATGTTTAGCGTCTATCTTTGTGCACGATTTCTGTCCGACCCAAAAGAATCTCATCTACAAGCTGTAAAGCGTATATTAAGATATCTTGTTGGATCCACTAATCTATCTTTGTTTTACAAAAGAAATGATGATTTCAATTTGAGTGGCTTCTGTGATGCTGATTATGTTGGTGATAAAGTGTAGAAAAAGAGTACAAGTGGAGGATGTCAGTTTCTGGGATTATCACTTATCTCTTGGTCGAGCAAGAAACAAAACTCCAAAGCAGTATCTACAATAGAAGCAGAATATGTTTCTGCTGCTGGATGTTGTTCACAACTATTATGGGTAAAACATCAACTGGAAGATTATTCCAGGTTTGAAAATAAGATACCTATATATTGTGATAATACCAGTGCAATCAATTTAAGCAAAAATCCTATTCAACATTCAAAAGCTAAGCATATTGAAATCAAATTTCATTTCATTAGAGAACATGTTCAAAAAGGTATATTTGATATGCAATTTGTGGAAACTGATTTCCAATGGTCTGATATATTTACAAAAGCTTTAGAAGAAACTAGATTTAATTTCATAAAATAAAATTTAGGAATTATCCCTTTATCTGAATAAGTTCTTTCGTCTGATATATTGTTTCGCCTCTATTAATTTTGTTTGCATATTTTACATCTACATTATTTCGTGTTAAGACAAAACGTTGTGTCTGATAAAAATTTTAATTAGTCTGTCTCACTCTTCAACAGACGCAACACTATGTTATCTTTTTAACATTTTATTGAATGTGCAGGACGTAGCATTTAATGTGTCTGGCATTTATGGAAAAAACTTTTGACAGAAAAAGACACACGTAGGATTTACAGAGTCAAATCAATCATTAGAGAGACAATGATGGGAAACATCAAATCAAGGACGGTTACTTTTCCTTCATCTACTATTTAACTTATAATTGTTTCATCTTCATAGAATTACAAGAAACTACCAACTATTCTCATTACTTTCTACTCTCAAAAATCTTATTGCATAAGAGAAACTCTCATACTCTATATTTTCTCTCTTCATTTTCAAAAACTGAAATGGCCGCTAAGAATGTGAAAACCGCTTAGAGCACAAAATCCTTATGCGCTGAAGAAATGTTCCTTTCCTGCAAATGGATTAGAAGAGAAACTCTCAAGGATATTTCTGAAAATATTCTTGAGATGCATGCTTGAAGTTGCTGGATGGATGGACTTCATAGAAGGGCAAGGAGCATGACTGATGGAACCCTATGTTGAGTTCTGAAGTGAAGCTCAGGATGTTAATAGGACTATATGTGGATTTGCATAAAAAAAGAAGTTTCTGATAAATCTAGATTTCATTACTACTAGAGGAAGATGCAAAGCGGAAGGAGTTATGTTTCATTCCAACTGGAATGTGCATATGGATGAAGAATCAATAGATAGAGCTCTCTAGAGACAACAAGTTTCTAAGAGCTGGAAACTTGATTCGTGAGTGAAAAATATTGAACAATCTTCTCTTCAACATCTTCACCCCTAGGACTGGGTCTAGGGACAATGTAAGCAACAAAGACAAGTTTTGTCTCTATCATCTGCTGAAGAAGGAGAAGATAAGCCTACCTCATATCATATTGGACCACTGGCAAAGTGCCCTAAGAAGCAGGAACATGAAAAGAAAATCAAGTGTCCCCTATTCTGCTCTCTTCTCAAGCATCATTATTAACCTAGGGTTCAAGGTTAATGACAAGAAATGGTATCCTTGTGGTCAAGAAATCAAGCATAGCACATTCTCCAGAATGTGTCTACCATCTGAATCTCTATCAAAGAAGGAGGCATCTGAACAGAATCCCTCACCTTCAAAACAAACTAAAAGAATCAAACTTCGGAACAGAAAAAGCCAAACAAAACAACCACCTCCATTATCTCCTAAAAGAAAACCCCATCTGTCTATTAAACATACCAGATCATCCCAAACACAAACTCAAATACATGACCAAGTAAATGAATCACTTACCGATGACTTACAAGAACAACCACCTGCACCAAAAAGTCTTCTCTCTCATCATTTATCCAAATCAATCATCTATGTCTCACAAAGATGATGTCAAGAAAAAAAAAAGATATCAGACGCACACTCTGAAAGAAGAATAAAGAGGAAGGCTGATAAACATGAGTCTGCAAGAAGAATGGATGAAGCAAACGAAGTAATAATGACAGATACAGCTGAGGCTGCTCATATTTGTGAAGAAAGACAAAATCTACCATCTGCAACAATACCTGAACCCAAACAAACTAAGCAAGCAACTGTCGGAATCTGCTCGATCCAAAAAGATAATGAACTATTGTTAGAACAACTATCCACCATGCTAGATGATAACTTACACACTTCTATGCATTTGGATGATGCTGGAGAAAGAATAGAGAACAGACCAGAAACCGAAGCAGAACCTATTGTGGTACCTTTTGAGACTACTTCACCAATATTTCAACAGTGTCTGTTAAACCTACTCCTAATCAGAAGGAAGTTTCTGCGTCTAAAGATATCAAACCTGTACAAATGGAAAGGGTCCATTGTGGTGTATAGTCTGCATTCAATGATGCATCAACATCTGATGTGTCAACAATAACAACATATACTCGAACGGATCCATTGTTGTACTCAGAAATTGTCGTGCCTGAAGATCTTACAACCCCAAGGAAGATGGATTATTCCTTCCTTGATGAGCTGTATATGAAGAAATTTCCTCTGTGTGGGTGTGAAGAGGAGAAGCCAATTAAGCCTGATTGGATTCTTGAAGAACCGTCGCCTCTACCTTCTATTCCTCCAACAGAAAAAGAAGAAAGTGAAGAAGATAAAGAGAAGAAATCAATTTTCATAGAATCATTTCCTTTCTTTGAAATTGTTGATCCTTACACCTTCAGAGGGAAAAGAGGATTCTCAAAGAAGAAGACTCCAAACCCTTTTCTTTTCTACCACCCTCTCAAGCCAGTTCAACTAGACACTTAGAAGATATATTTTGTGGAACAACAAAGAACTTGGCAAAAGAATCTCGAATGGGATGGGTTGAAAAAGGCCAACATCAAAGGCCTAGAAGGAGCTTATGCCTACAAGGAACATCTTGAAGATTCTGTAATTGAAGGCCTTGCTCTTGGTTATGATCCCTTCATTAGAACGAGAGAGACTCGCCCGTGGGAGACTCCAAAGAAGTATGGTTCAACCATCTTGTTCCATTTGTTGTTTGATGCCAGAAAATGGAATCCATATGTGCTTAATGGTTGCAAATGGTGGTCACCGGATGCAATTGATGAACATGACCCCATTACCTTCACCATCCCCATGAACAAAACTGAATATCTCAGACTCAGATATTCACTCGGAATCACTCTTCCCTAGATGAGACCACATAGCTCAGGAGTTCATATCACTCAAGAGCTAATTCTCAAAGGCTTTGAGTCTCTAGAAGATCTTTCTCATGCTTTTCTTATTGATCATGATCATGCTTTCCATAATCTGGAAATTGCTTATCGAAAAGAGGGAACAGCTCAAGCTATCTATCTTAATCATATCAGACGCAACTCAAAAAAAGAACAGAGGCCTCTGCCTCAATTTCTTGGAACTTAATTTCCGTCTATCTCTTCTACGTCTACTAAGTTCTTTATTCAACTGGGTAGACCTCGTCCTTGCCAAATAAAGTTCTTATTAAAAGGAAAAGAGATGAAGGAATATCCTACACCCAAGAAATTCTTGTGGGCACGCCACATTCCCAAGTTGCTGCTCTAGTCTGAATTTGATCATCTGCTCACACATGGTCCCTTTGACAGTCATACCTTTACTAAGATCCACAATCGTGAAGCCATATTGGCTTATTCTTTTGGCAAGACGATTGTGATGCAAGACACTGTAGTTTGTGGAAGCGTCTACCCTGGTGATGGGTTTGCCTATGGCAATGCTGAATCTCTCAACTCTCTTCAGCTTTACCTAATTGTGCGGGAATTTAGTTGGAAATGGGACGAACCTCACGCTTCTACAACCTTTCTCCCTTTCTTAACTATTAATTTTCTGGAAGCTGATGCCTACAATTCTCTCAAACGCAAATTCTCTGCTTTAGAATAAGAAAATTTGGCTTACGAGTCCAAATAGAGTGTTCTTGAAAGCAAAATTGAATCTTTAGAGGCAATGATGAATGATTTTATGTTATAGGGTGCATCGTCTACATCTGGGCATTGAATGATCTTTTCATCACGATGTTTTGATGATTGCAGCCCAAGGGGGAGAGAAGAAAAAAAGAAAGAAGGAAGAGAAAGCAAAGAGGAGGATCAAGAAAAGAGAAAAAGAGCAAAATTTAAGGGGAGTCGAAAATATGATCAAGTTGAGGGGGAGGCTGATGAATTATTATTTTGATTAATTTCTCTGCATTTAATACATCATATTACAACATTATTAATGGTCAATTAGCATGATTTAGTGCATTTATAAGTTTGGGCTCATTTAGGCCTTAAGTGCTTATTTTTGTTCTAATTCGCTAAAATTTCCAGTTTCGACAAGGTTCACTAAAAAAGGCATAACTCTCATTACCGAACTCTGTTTGATCTCCATTATATGTCAAATTAAAGAGGACTGAAAGAGCTACAAAATCTATGAGACATGAAGAGTCAAATCGGACTGCATCAAGGGTGAAAATTTCCTTGAAAGTGACGCACGAAATTGATGCGGGAATTCCAGCGTGAAGAATTAATGTAGGCCCATTTCAAATCATGTAATTGGACCATTTAAATGTTTGCATTGAGTGGGCTTTTAACCCTGCACCCTAAGTCACTTAAAGTCATGTGACTAGCACATGACTCACTTATTATAAATACCCCAATTCAGAAAATTGTAGTACACTTTTTACCTTCCAATAAATTTCAATTTTCAGCATTACTTTTTTCCTTTCAAGTCGCTCTGCTAGGGTTTTCAGGTTTTCCATTCCAATTCTCGTTCTCTTTCCCTTCTTGCAATTTAATTCTTCTAATATATAATCCCAATTTATGCTTAGTCTAATTTCAATTATGCGCAACTAATTTCTTCAACCAATTCGATCTCAATAAGATCCTTAACTTCCTTAGGTTCTTCGTTTTCAATTGCATGAGTACTCGTTTTGGATTCTATAATTTTAATTCCATTATGTTGATTAATATTTTGGATTGAGATTGTTGATTTTGTCATTGTTGATTGATAATGAATGCAGAGAACTAATTATATGATTCGAAACCAAGTTGTGCGCTCTCATGCTATTGTGTGAGTTCAAAGGCCACCAAGTGTTCGATGATAATTTTCTAAGATCTTAGAGCGTTAGTTCAGTTTTGACATGCAGAGATCTCGGTTTCAATGCACTGCATAGATGAGTGCCTTTATTTTGTTGAACCAATGAGGGAAATTGGGATCTAACAGAGATAGGATTGGTGCTTTTTAATAATCTATTATTTGTTTTTTAATTATTGTTTAATTACTTTCATTGGTTAATCTTTACTATTAAATTGCCTTTAATTTTTCCTCTACACAAAACCCCCAAAAAAATTGCATTTAAAATTTCGGCTACAGAGAAGTAATAAAGTAATCCATAGGGAAACGATCCGAGTCCACTATTACTGCAAAGTAGTAGCTAGACTTTGGTATTATTTGACTCACGTTCAGCGCGTGTGTCAAATTTGGCGCCGTTGCCGGGGATTACGTTGTTAATTCTTATTGTTTATACGCATTTTTTTTATTATTAGACTTAGGATAGGTTAGTTTACATTCAATAAGTTCTGCAATATACTGATTTCATGCTCTGTTTTGCACTTTTTTGGCCTGTTATATGCTTTTTGGTCATCTGATTTGGGATATTTAGATCTGTTTGGTCATTATAATTACCTTTCCAGAAGTAATTTGGCCTTCTAAGCAAACCTTTCAACCCATTAGGGTGAAAAAATTGTGTTAGTTTTGCGAAATTCCTTCCCGATTTTGCTGTTTTGCAATTATTTTGGTCCCGTGGGGACACAACGGGTATTTTTGAATTGTTGAACTAATTTCTTTGGTTTTGAAATTTTGCAGGGTGGTAATTTTTGAGGAATTGAGTATAACCTCATGTTGTGCACGTGACACCACCTTATTGAGGCAACTTCCATCGTTTAGACCCTCTTTTCAATTTTTGAAAAATTTACACTACATTTTTGGGGTCCCGAGACGGTTTATAATTGATTTGTGGCAGTCCCATAATTGTTAAAAATCATTTGATACTATTTTGCAAGTTATTTTGGTCATTTGGTGCACGCTGACAATGATATTTTGCTAAGTGTTGTTAGTTAGTGTTATTTATGCTGATTTTTGTTATATATTGCTATTTTTGTGGCTATTGTTGAATATGATGCACTAGAGGTAGATGTGTTGATTTGCATTATTTAAGCTAGCATGGATAATAGGACTATTAGGAAACTATTACAGCAGGAGGGGAGTTTCAGTGATCCAACTTTTGTAAAGGCAGAAGTTTTTCATACCATACCTCAGCAGCAGTATAACCCATATTTCTACAACCCTGGATGGAGAGATCAGATTTATCAGAGTTCACTTGACTATTCTACTTTCTATCCGACACAAAATTGGCAGCAAAATTCCAACCATCATATATCAGCTTTACAACAACATCCTACACAACCACTAGCCCAGCCACAAGGTGGTCCTTCCTTGGAAGAACTAATTAACCAGATGGCCACCAACAACTTGCAATTTCAACAGATAACTGAGGCTAACCTTCAGAGTATCCAAACTCATATTGGGCAGTTACCCAATGCAATTAGTCAGAACCAGCCTCAAGCATCCATCAGTCTACCATCACAAGCAATTTCCAATTTGAATGATAACGGTAAGAATGTGAGTGATACTGCTTTGGGGTCTGGTAAGCAAATGGTGGAACCTACTGCACAACCAGAAAAGACAATTAGCATAGAGGTTGTAGCTAAAGAGAAAGAGTTTCAAGAACAAGACATGGAAGAAAAAGTAATAGATAAATAAGAGAAGGAAACATGTGATGATTTAATTGTTTATATTAATCCTTCCTTTGTTTATGTTGATTCTCTTTTGATAGGTGATGTAGGAGTGAGTCCTAAGGAAGAAATACAAGATAACAAATTTTTGTGTGAAGATGTTTATGTAGAAAAGAAAGAACATAAAAGCACACGTTGAAGCCATTTGTGACCCTCCTCCTTACAAAAATCCTCATGTCCTGGTACCTAGTGGAGAATTGTCCATAAAGTTTCCTTAGAGCAAACATTGTGGAAAGAGTGAAGCATCCAGGAAATCAGAGCAACCACTAGGGAAGATTTCTTTATCATTTGGTACTTTTTATAATTGCAATATGAACAACATTAAATGTTTCACTTTAGACTCTTATGGAATTAAAGCCTGGACTATCATTGAGTTTGCTAATTTAAACCTCTTAGTTGTTCCTAATGGCTTTTGCTCTCCTGATGTTACATATTCTTATAGATCGTTAGAGAAGTTAACAATGGAGAGCCAAATGCAAGCTTCTACACTTATTGGCGAACCAATGTCTAAACACATTATAGATGGATTAGAGGATAACCATGTTACATTGAAACACTCTAAATATTTACTCTTTCTTTTAAATTGTGTCATTGATGTTAGAGTTCATTATTCCATGCTCTTTGATTTGAAAGTAAGTGAAACATGTGAATTTTTAAATTTAGATGCCAAGATTAAAATGAACAAATGGAGAATTATGATTATGGCATTCAATTTATTCCTAACACCACCATGCATTGATTTTAGCACAAAAACGACCTACAACCTGAATCATTTACACTGATAAAGAATGACTTACATATTATTGTAGATGATTTTGTGATATTTGACCCAAGTGGGTATTTGTTTCTTGTAGTAGGTACCAAAGATACATTCATGGTGAACGGTCAATGCTTAAAGTGTTATCATGAGAGCTCAATTAAGCAGCCCACAGAGCAAGAGTTAGTACCACTTGCAGACGCATCGCTGCTCTGAGCGGCCGAGGGAGTTTTTCTCTTCTCCCTCCACTCTTTTCCGTTTTGTTTTCATTCATTTCGTATCTTTCCACCTTCTTTAATTAGGAGTAATTAAGATTTCCATGCTTTGTTTCATTTTATTTTTATGAATTCGAGATTTTGTGATTCTGGTCTGATTATTAATACATCTGCATTATGGTTTATATTTTGAGAATCTGAATTGGAATCTGAGCTGAGTTAATTTTTTGATTATTTTATGGTATTGATATATTCCTCTGATAGATGTTAGACTAATTTGTATGAATTGGTTATGTATTGTTTCTGATAAGTATTTGACAATATTGAACCTGTGAGTCTTTGGGCCTGTTTTGAATAGATTCATCTGCATGTCATTCTTTTTCTTTCGGTGTGATATATGTCATTAGTGGATGTTGTTTTTCAGAACTTTCTTTTATTCTTTTCAAAGCTGCATTTTATTACTTAGTGCATGATCATGATTGAGGCATTCATTTCTATTTTTCCGACTTGACCATATAGCCTACCTTGCATTTTATCCCTTGCTAGCCCCTTTGTGCCTGAAACCATTTCTTTCACTACCTGCATTACAAGCCTTAAGAGTAAAACAATGTTGTCCTGATTTCACAGATATTGAATAATTGTCCATCTTTTGGTTATGTGAAACAGATAAGTGTAGGGGTGTCTGCTCAGGACGTGCAGAAAAATAAGTTTGGGGGGGTGGAATATTGCAATTAATATGATTTGGGCCTGAGTTTCAGAACTGATACATTTTTGTTGCTTTTTGACCAGCACACTCATGTAAATGTTATCTTAGTGTTATTTTGCTATTTGAGACTGATATGGATGAAAAAGAAAAATAAGTACTAAAAAAATTGAAAAAAAAAAGACAAGAAAAAATTGGAAAAAATATATGGAAAAAGAAAAGGAAATAAGAGCAAAATAGCAAAATTTTAATCTGAATAAGTGTACAAAATGAGTTGAGTACTTAAGCAGTTGTTGAAATAACAACTTTGCAGATTTATTACTTAATTTTGATATCTTTTGATCTGTTGATGTTGATTTCAATATCTGTGAAATAGTAGTCACTTGACTAAATTTATCAAACCTTTATCCTTGGCCCCATTACATCCTTTGCAAGTCCTCTTGAATCATGCATGACTATGATTGTTGGTGGTAGAAAGCTAGAATGATTGCAAGCCTATGGTAAAATGATGTTCACTTTAATGGTTTGAGAGTAAACACTTGTCTGGTACACTTGAGAGTTTGAGTGATACACTTCTAGTGAGGTCATTGCTTATAATTAACTTGCATGATTAATTCACTGTCTGATTGGTCCTATCTGAAGCAGGAATTGTTTAATACTATAATATGTAATTATTAGATTGATTGTGCTCTGATCGCTATGTTTAGTTTTGAGGCATTGATGACTATTTTGTAGAGTATGAAATAACTTAGACCAGATGAAATTTTGCATACAATTTAACATTTTCATTAGGACTTAGTTTTGCCCAGGAGTGCAAAAGGATAAGTGTGGGGGAATTTGATGAATCATTATTTTGATCAATTTCTCTGCATTTAATACATCATATTACAATATTATTAATGGTCAATTACCATGATTTAGTGCATTTATGAGTTTGGGCTCATTTGGGCTTTAAGTGCTTATTTTTGTTCTAATTCGCTAAAATTTTCAGTTTTGACAAGGTTCACCAAAAAAGGCATAACTCTCACTAAAGAACTCTGTTTGAGCTCCATTATATGTCAAATTAAAGAGGACTGAAAGAGCTACAAAATATATGAAGACATGAAGAGCCAATTCGGACCGCATCTAGGTGAAAATTACCTTGAAAGTGACGCACGGAAGTGATGCGGGAATTCCAAAGTGAAGAATTAATGTAGGCCCATTTCAAATCATGTAATTGGACCATTTAAATGTTTGCATTGAGCGGGCTTTGAACCCTGCACCCTAAGTCACTTAAAGTCATGTGACTAGCACATGACTCACTTAGTATAAATATCCCAATTCAGAAAATTGTAGCACACATTTTACCTTTTAATAAATTTCAATTTTCAAAGATTACTTTTTTCTTTCAAGTCGCTTCTCGCTAGGTTTTCGGTTTGTCATTCCAATTCTCGTTCTCTCTCCCTTCTTACAATTGAATTCTTCTAATATGCAATCCCAATTTATGCTTAGTCTAATTTCAATTATACGCAACTAATTTCTTCAACCAATTCGATCTCAATAGGATCCCTAATTTCCTTAGGTTCTCTGTTTTCAATTGCATGAGTACTCGTTTTGAATTCTATAATTTTAATTCCATTATGTTGATTAATATTTTGGATTGAGATTGTTGATTTTGTCATTGTTGATTAATAATGAATGTAGAGAATTAATTATATGATTCGAAACCAAGTTGTGTGCTCTCATGCGATTGTGTGAATTTAAAGGTCACCAAGTGTTCGATGATAATTCTCTAAGATCTTAGAGCGTTAGTTCAGTGTTGACATGCAGAGATCTCGGTTTCAATGCACTGCATAAATGAGTGTCTTTATTTTGTTGAACCAATGAGGGAAATTTGGATCTGACAGAGATTTGATTGGTGCTTTTTAATAATCTATTAATTACCTTTTAAATATTGTTTAATTACTGTCAGTGGTTAATTTTTACTATTGAATTGCCTTTAATTTTCCCTCTACACAAAACCCCCAAAAAAATTGCATTTAAAATTTCGGTTACAGAGAAGTAACAAAGTAATCCGTAGGATAACGATCCGAGTCCACTATTACAGCAAAGTAGTAGCTAGACTTTGGTATTATTTTATGTACGTTCGACACGTGTGTCAGAGGCACGAAAAAAGAAAAGAAAAGAAAAGAAAAAGTAGATCAAGCTCAGGGGAGCTAAGAAAAATGTGTCATTCCTTTATGTAAAAGAGCATGTGGCTCTAATAAAAATTTCTGTACTATGAAATTTAATGAATTTGTATTATCATGGAATTTGTATTATCATGTAATTATGTACTAGAGCATGTGTGTCATTTATTTAATTTGTATTATCATGTAATTCTTTTTTGATTAATTTAATAAATAATATTTAATTAAAATTATTAAAATTATGTATTGTGTGTTGGTCCCTATGTATGAATCTAGAGGGGGGGTGAATAGATTCTTGTTAAACTTTAACCCAAATTTGCGTGTTTCTAATTCCTTTTGATTCAACAGAAAGCTAATCTTAATTACCTATCAATTACCTTTCAATTACAGATTCAAATACAAGTTCAATTACTGATCCTATTTCTAAACCAATTAATGAGTTGATTATCAATACAGTTTCCCAAAACAGAGCAGAATATAATCAATATCAATATAGTGAAAACTGTAAAGAGAGTAAGGAAGAGAATGAGTGCAATGATATATATACCGTTCGCCAATCGCTACGTCCCCCAACCCAACAATCATTGCGATTGGCTTTCCACTATTAAATGATTTCTTTTGTATCCTTTTACATTCACTCTGCAACAAGCAATACAAACAAATCAAAACACCCAAAAACTGTTTCTTCAACCTCGAAGAACAACTTCCAAGATCTTGCACCTCCAAGACCAAACTTTGAGAATCACTTCTCAAATACAATGCTCTATCTAGAGAGACCTCTCTCCTAGAGTAACAACCCAAAATTGAAATACAAAAGATCAGTAAAGAATACACCTTAAGTGCGTAACTGAATCCATCACAAACAAGCTCTATGAAAATCACCCAACAAGGATATGGATCAAGTTTCCCTTGTCTTTGAAAACCTTGATAATCTCTAAGTTTAGAGCATATGAAAGTGTAGGAATGGTTTCAAGAAGTTAGGTTTTCAGCAATCTCATATGCTTCATCAAGGATGTACTTATAGAACCAATTTGGAGGAGAAAACGTGCAAATCGAGCTATAACGGTCCATGTAATTGATCCCAAATGCATGTAATCAATTACACTAGCCGTTAAACCTCCAATTTGATTTTTCCAGGCATGTAATCGATTACCACGAGCATGTAATCGATTACATTGAAGAGGGAAACCCGAAAAGGTGATTTTCAAACCATGTAATCGATTACATAGGGATGTAATCGATTACACTGCAGAGAGTTTCAAGATGTAATCGATTACATCACCCATGTAATCGATTACACCGAGAGCATGATCAATGTAATCGATTACACCAGGGTCATGTCGATTACATCGATGAAAATGAATTTCCAAGGTTTTTCAAACTGTTTTTCTCAAATGGAAATCAATCATTCTTCACATGATCAATCATACACAAGTTATGCACATCTCTGGGGTTTTAAACAAAGAATTCAACACACAATACATAGTTATATCCTAGTTACATTCATCTATGGAAAACCGAAAATACATTCATCAAAACCAAAACACATAAGAGAGACACAAACCGCATTCTTCAAGCTTCAAGTCCAACAATCTCCCCTTTTTGGTTTTGATGTACCAAATCACATAAGAGGTTTTCCTAGAGTTTTTAGGATATGTGTTGTTCTTTGTTATACCTGCATATGTTAGAATTTCCAGAAAATACCATATGCATATGCACTACTATTTAACCATTCATTCAAGTATGTATGATATGATTCAGATACAAATATAGATCAAGACCAATGAATCATAAAACAAACCAAATTTTATTCAATATTCAAAAACAAGAACATAGTTCAATAAAACAAGAAAAACATTAGAAACCTATCAAAGCTAATTTCAACTCTCAACTCCCCTATCTAGTTACTCTCCCTATCTAGGATAACCTAAATATTCTCCCCTATTTGGTATATCAAACCAAAAAGAGAGATCACCGATCATCGCCATCGTCATCATCATCTTGGTTGAGGCGCTCCATGATAGTCTCCATCAAAGACCTCATGTCAAGGAAGTGCGGTTCGATTCCTTTCCAAGTCTTTGATTTGTTTTCCTAGATCCTCTTGTCGTTTATCCATCTCCTCTAGCCTATCTAGCACAATGGACTCAAAGCGAGACTTAGGGGTGTACTCCCCAAACCGAATCTCCATCATCATCGAAGGAGGATGTTGTGGTTGTTCTTGCTTGTTGTTGTTGTATTTCCTCTCTAGATACCCACCCTCGATGTCTTGGTCAATCTCATCTTTTTCAAGATCATATCACCAAGCACATGGATATCCCTTGCCAATTCTCTCGTGCTCATTGGAGACATCCACTTGACATCTCTCAAGAACACGTGATATGAACAGACCATAAGGGCACTTGAAGTCATGGAATTTCCTTACTTTGGTCATGTTGTCCATGATAACTTGACCCCAATCAACCCGAATTCCATTCTTCAGTAGGGCACATCAAAAGCATATCTTCTTCCATGAGTTGAGCATGATTCGTACCTCTAGCAGCCAATACCCAAAGAAATAGTATAATGAAGAAGACGGTCGTCGGTGTTGAGACCACCTATGCCAAAGGTCTTCCTCATACCTCTTTCCTTCCTTGCAATCATATCGCTTCCCAAGACTCGGATTCCTCAACATGCTCATGTAAAAAGCATCCTTTTGAAGTTCAAAGCCTTCCTCAGCCAAATTTTCCAAAGTAGGGACTATCCCCTCATTCGTTATTCCACCCAGTTCGAAAAATAAATCGTGAGTCAGAACAATGCTCACTCCTTTAACTTCAGATAAAATCTTTCCAGGTTGATATTTCAGATTAGAATAAAATACCCTTACCAAATCAGGGTAAATGTGACCCCTTAGCCCAACGAATTTCTCCAAGTTCTGATCTCGGAGCATGGATTGAAAGGTAAATCCTTCATTATCTAACCATCTGAAGTTGACAATCTTTGGGGCTACGAGTTCCCGGTTTGCAAAATCAGTGAAGAAACGGGTTTCTTGTTCCTTCGAGGTGAACCAAGGGTTGTGACGCACGGATTCTTCAGGAGCCTTCCTTTTGGAAGAGGTTTCCTGCCTCTTCTTGGTACGTCTTTCTTCTTGAATATCACGGTTAGCCCTAGCTTTCATTCTTTTGCTGCTTCCTTGTCCGTCCATGGTTTGAAGGTTGAAGATGAGTGTGGGATAGAGAGAATAGGGTTTGGAGGCCGTGAGAGATTAGGGTTTGGAGTAGAATGAAAATGTGAATGAAACCCTAACAAGCTCTAATAAAGATCACAAAGGGTTGGTTCAGAGAATGGGCTTCCAAAACACAGAACATAAAGCCCAGAAACGAAGAACAAAGCTCTGAAAAACACTTCCAGAGCTCATGTAATCGATTACACCGTGATGTAATCGATTACATCAGAACCACAAAGCCATGTAATCGATTACATAGCTATTGTAATCGATTACATCCGAAACCCAATCTGTTGTAATCGATTACATTGGACCTGTAATCGATTACATCAGAGCCTAACATTCTTGTAATCGATTACATTCATGTTGTAATCGATTACATCCTATAGAAAACCACAAATCAAGTTGAAAATAGGCTATGTACTGCAATGTTCATGGATTTTACATATAGAATGATTGAAAAACATTTGATTCTTCATGTTAATGGTCAAGATCATGTAATGTAATGAATTCATACCAAATTTAAGCACAAATGAATGATTAAACTAACATACAATACTTATGTGAGATGTTCTTCACTTAGTATACCAAGATTGGTTCTAAGTTTGAAGAACCTCTCCTTGCGTAAGGTTTGGTGAAGATATCCGCGAGTTGATTTTCTGTGTCAATGAATTCCACCTCAACATCTCCCTTCTCAACATGATCTCTAATGAAGTGATGACGCACCTCGATGTGCTTTGTCCTTGAGTGTAAAACTGGATTCTTCGTGATACTAATGGCACTTGTGTTGTCACACTTGATTGGAATATGATCAAGCTTAAGTCCAAAATCCTCCAGTTGTTGCTTCAACCAAATGGTCTCGAGCACAACAACCTACCACAGCCTATATACTACTCGCTTCATTGCTTGAAAGAGCTACACAGGCTTGTTTCTTGCTATACCATGAGACCAAGCTTCCTCCAAACAAATGACATACTCCACTAGTACTTTTCCTATCGCTTTTACATCCAAAAAAGTCAAGATCACTAAAACCAACCAATGTGGGATACGTACCTTTTGGATACCACAAACCACGTTAGTAGTTCCTTTGAGATACTTCAATATTTTCTTCACAAATGCCATGTGTGACTCCTTTGGTGCAGATTGGAATCTTGCACAAACACACACACCGAACATAATGTCCGCCTACTTGCTGTGAGGTACAAGAGTGATCCAATGATCCCTCTATATCTTGATTGGTCTACACTTTGTCCAAATGCATCATTATCCAAGTAGAGATTAGTTGACATAGGAATGTTTGAGATCTTACAACTCTCCATGTCGAATTTCTTCAAAGAATTCCTTGGTGTACTTTGCTTGATGTATGAAGATTCCATCTTTCGGTTGTTTGACTTGCAGTCCTAGGAAGAATTTGAGTTCCCCCATCATAGACATGTCAAACTCCCCGCATGCTATCCACAAACTCTTCACACAGAGATTTATTAGTTGATCCAAATATAATATCATCAACATAAACTTGAACCAACAAAATACAGTTTGACTTCCTCTTTATGAAAAGAGTTTTGTCAACATTACCTCTCAGAACCCTTTTGAAGAAAAATTTACTTAACCTTTCATACCATTGTCTAGGGGCTTGTTTAAGACCATATAGGGCCTTCTTGAGTTTGTACACATGTTCAGAAATCTGAAATCGAATCCAGGAGGTTGTGAAACAAAAACTTCTTCATTGATATAGCCATTCAAGAAAGCACTTTTAACATCCATTTGAAACAACTTGAAATCATGTATGCAGGCAAAAGCAAGTAAAACTCTAACAGCTTCTAGTCTAGCAACAATGGGGCATAAGTTTCACCAAAATCTATTCCTTCTTGTTGATTATATCCCTTAGCTACTAGTCTAGCCTTATTTCTAACCACAACTCCATTCTCATCTAACTTATTCTTAAACACCCATTTTGTTCCAATTACATTCATATCTCTTTTAAAAGGTACTAACTCCCATACGTTATTCCTTTTAAACTGATTTAATTCTTCTTGCATAGCATTCATCCAATATTCATCATTTATAGCATCATCAACACAAGAAGGTTCAAATTGAGACACAAATGCATAATCATCACAAAACATGTTATGAGTAGATCTAGTAGATACTCCCTTATGGATGTCACCAATGATGTTATCAAGAGATAAATCTCTTGGTTTCCTCCATACTTTTGGAAGCTCATGAGAAGTAGTTGGTGGTTCTTGCTGTTCTTCTTTGCTTATGCTTTCTTCACCTACATGCTCATCATCATCAACAAATACACTTCCCTTTTGGGGATTGTTAGTTTCATCAAACTTAACATGCACAGATTCCTCAATGCACATTCTCCTTTTATTAAAGACTCTATATGCTTTACTTGATGATGAATACCCAATAAACACACCCTCATCAGCCTTGGCATCAAACTTACCAATAGGCTCTTTGCTATTATTCAAGACAAAACACTTACACCCAAATACCCGAAAATGAGATATATTGGGTTTCTTGCCTTTATAGAGTTCATAGGGGGTTTTCTTTTTAAAATAGGTCGAATCACAATTCTATTTAGAACATAGCATGCAAAGGAAACCGCATCATCAGCCAAAATATTTAGGCAAATCACTTTCATTCAACATAGTTCTTGCTAGTTCTACTAAAGATCTGTTTTTCCTCTCAACAACCCCATTTTGTTGTGGAGTTCTTGGAGCGGAAAAGTTGTGATCGATTCCATATTTTTCACAAAACTTTTCAAAATGTTCATTTTCAAATTCCCTCCATGATCACTTCTAATGGACTTAATTTTCAAATCTTTTTCGTTTTGAATCTTTTTAGCAAGTATTTTGAAGACTTTGAAAGTGGTGTCTTTACTTGGTATAAAAGTAACCCAAGCAAAACGAGAGTAGTCATCTACAACAACTAATCCATATAGATTTCCACCTAAACTAGCAGTTCTAGATGGACCAAAGAGATCCATGTGCAGCAATTCAAGCGGTCTAGAAGTTGAAACAACATTTTTAGATTTGAAAGAGTTTCTAGATTGCTTGCCTTTCTGACATGCATCACATAGGCCTTCTCTTTTGAACTTTAATTCAGGTAGTCCTTCTACTAAGCTCTTAGATGACAGTTTATTAAGTTGATGAACATCAATATGTGCTATACGTCTATGCCAAAGCCAAGATAGATCATCATTAGACGTAAGACATGCATGATATGATGATGAATGATCAAGTTCAAGTGTATAGATGTTACCTCTTCTCTTACCTACCATCAATACCTCATTCGATTCGTTGTTATTGATCTTGCAAGTCTTTTGTCGAATGAAACTTGATAGCCTTTGTCGCATAATTGGCTAATACTCGAAGATTAAACTTCAAACCTTCTACAAGCAAGTACATCTTCAATCACGGAGTTGGATTTGTCTCCAACATCACCAATACCCAGAATTTTGCCTTTGTTATTATCTCCATAAACTACTGAACCGGATTCTTTGGATTTGAAGGAGATAAAATTACTCTTGTCACCCGTCATATGTCTTGAGCAGCCACTATCCAAATACCATGTTGAGTGTTTGGCTCTCAAGCACACCTACACAAAGAAAGATATCATTTGGTTTTTGGTACCCAAATCTTGTTGGTCCTTTCATGTTAGAACTGTGACTATCTTTCTTTATCCATTTAAACAATCCATTATCTAAGCCTTTCTTTCTAATCATGCGCTTATAATGATTATGTCCAGATTGCATACAATAACTACATGAGAAGTTTCTATACTTGCTGGTTTGTTTAAATGTATGGAACTTCTTTTTATTATTCTTTAAAGGGGCAGTAAAGGATTTACACTTTGAACAGGGCAATTTCAATTTATCATTTTCATCTTTTAATTCTTGATTATTGGTTTTCAAAACAGAAATTTCTTTTTCTAAATCAGCAACTCTGTTTTTCAAAACCTTACTCAGTTTTTCAAATTTTTTTGCTTCTTTAAATAACTCACAAAAAGCAAGATATAATTCATCATAATCATTATCATTTTTGGAGGAGTCAGAATCACTTACCTTATCATCCGATTCTGGTTTAGCCATAAGACATAAGTTGGCTTCCTCATTTTCGCTTTCACTAGATGATGAGCAGTCATTTTCTTCCCAAGCAATGTAGGCCTTTTTCTTCCGATATCGGTCCTTCTTGGGTTTTTCTTCTTGCTCCACTCTTCTAGGCTCATCGTCTGCTTGATTTCTTCAAGTTTGGACACTCCGATCTATAGTGTCCAAATTTTTTGCCACATTCATAGCATGTGACCTTCAAGATGATCCTTTTCTAGCATTGTTGAATCTCTTCTTGTTGTTGTTCTTCCTCATGAACCTTTTGAACTTTCTGACCATGAGATTCATTTCTTGCTCAGATTCGTTTTCACAGCTTGATGATGCATCACTATCACTAGCTGTGTCCTCCATTTTAAGTGCTAAACTTTTAGCCTTCTTGTCTTTTTTGCTCTTCATCACCATACGTGACATATCCATCTCATATTCTCTCGCTTACCAAACAACTCAAGACTTGTCATTAAGGCCAAGTTCTTTGATTCTCGTAATGGCCGTGGACCGTTGGTTGCCATTTTCTCGCTTAGAGACTTCAGCACCTTTATATTTACCTCTTCCTCAACAAAGACCTTACCGAGTCCTTTGAGGTGATTCACAATGTGTGTGAATCGTTTCTGCATGTCCATGATAGACTCACCTTGTGCCATTCTGAACATTTCATACTCTTGGATGAGTGTGTTCTTTCTAGCTCTTCTCACCTCGAGTACCTTCATGAGTCACCATGATGAGATCCCATGCTTCCTTTGCTGTTGTACAAGCTGAAATTCTAAAGAATTCATCAGAGTTTAATGCTGAATGTATAATATTTAAAGCTTTAGCATCATTTTCTGCTCTCCTAATTTCTTCTGGTTCCCACTTATCAAAAGGTTTTTCTAATTCATTTCCATCAACTATATATGTGGGGATTTTAAAATCAGTTACAACAGCTTGCCAAATGTTTCTATTTATAGACTCCATAAAGATTTTCATTCTAACTTTCCAAAATGGATAGTTATCTCCACAAAACAGAGGAGGTCTATTAATAGAGGCACCTTCAGCAAAAGGTAATTGATTACTTGCCATTATGGATCAAATTCTAGAGCAACTTACTAGAAGTAGCTCTGATACCAATTGTTGGTCCCTATGTATGAATCTAGAGGGGGGGTGAATAGATTCTTGTTAAACTTTAACCCAAATTTGCGTGTTTCTAATTCCTTTTGATTCAACAGAAAGCTAATCTTAATTACCTATCAATTACCTTTCAATTACAGATTCAAATACAAGTTCAATTACTGATCCTATTTCTAAACCAATTAATGAGTTGATTATCAATACAGTTTCCCAAAACAGAGCAGAATATAATCAATATCAATATAGTGAAAACTGTAAAGAGAGTAAGGAAGAGAATGAGTGCACAGCGATATATACTGGTTCGGCCAACTGCCTACGTCCAGTCCCAACCCAACAACTGTTGCGATTGGCTTTCCACTATTAAATGATTTCTTTTGTATCCTTTTACATTCACTCTGCAACAAGCAATACAAACAAATCAAAAACAAAACACCCAAAAACTGTTTCTTCAACCCAAGAACAGAACTTCCAAGATCTTGGCACCTCCAAGACCAAACTTTGAGAATCACTTCTCAAATACAATGCTCTATCTAGAGAGACCTCTCTCCTAGAGCAACAACCCAAAATTGAAATACAAAAGATCAAGAAAAGAATACACCTTAAGTGCAGAATCTGATCACAAACAAGCTCTATGAAAATCACCCAACAAGGATATGGATCAAGTTTCCCCTTGTCTTTGAAAACCTTGATAATCTCTAAGTTTAGAGCATATGAAAGTGTAGGAATGGTTTCAAGAAGTTAGGTTTTCAGCAATCTCATATGCTTCATCAAGGATGTACTTATAGAACCAATTTGGAGGGAGAAAACGTGCAAATCTGAGCTATAACGGTCCATGTAATTGATCCCAAATGCATGTAATCGATTACACTAGCCGTTAAACCCTCCAATTTGATTTTTTCAGTATGTAATCGATTACCACGAGCATGTAATCGATTACATTGAAGAGGGAAACCCAGAAAAGGTGATTTTCAAACCATGTAATCGATTACATAGGGGATGTAATCGATTACACCAGAGAGCTCTCAGCATGTAATCGATTACATCACCCATGTAATCGATTACACCAGAGAGCATGATCAATGTAATCGATTACACCAGGGCTGTAATCGATTACATCAGTGAAAAATGAATTTCCAAGGTTTTTCAAACTGTTTTTCTCAAATGGAAATCAATCATTCTTCACATGATCAATCATACACAAGTTATGCACATCTCTGGGGTTTTAAACAAAGAATTCAACACACAATACATAGTTATATCCTAGTTACATTCATCTATGGAAAACCGAAAATACATTCATCAAAACCAAAACACATAAGAGAGACACAAACTGCATTCTTCAAGCTTGAAGTCCAACATTGTGACATTTAATTTATCTTCTACAATTCATTAATCTTAAATAAATCAAACGCATTTTAAACACCAATTAAATATTTGTTATGGAATGATGGTATGCAACATGATTGAATTATATCTGCATCATGACAATGTGATTCAAAATTTTCCGTGAACAAGACGAAAAATAGAAAAAATCAAAGAAAAGGAAAGCTATCGTTAGGTGAATTTTCACTATCAGGTATCATGATCAAAGAAATCTATTGATGAAACCAAAGAAAAGGAAATCTACTGTTTTAGGTTGATATTTTGACTGTCAGGTTGTAATCAAAGAAAAAAAATCTTTGATTCATATAAATTATTTGAAATATATATGATTGAACTATAATAATACATACATAATATATATATATATATATATATAATTAATTTTTTATTCAATATGTATATATATATATTACTTTTATTATTAAATTAATTATTTATTGTAAATTTAGTATAATAAATAATTATTTATTGTAAATTTAGTATAATAAATAATTATTAGAATTATTTAACTTATTTTGTCCCATCATAGACTAATAAGGTCTTGCCAAGTGTGGAGTTACAAAAGCTCATAAAATATTAAAAATATATCAGAAACAAAGCTTCAGATATTAAGATTAGGAGACTAAATACACAGTTGATTAGGAGACTAAATATTAAGATTAAAGTTATCCTTGAATAAGAATCAAATGATTGATATTGACTGTCAATTTAATTATATTTATATTTGATTTTATATTTTTCATTAAACTTAATATTAATATATTTAACGTTAAATATTTGTTTTAGTATTTTAAACACCAACTAAATATTTTAATTTTGGTATTTTAAGTGTAATTTTATTAATTAAGTAAAACTGATATTTTATTCATTTTGTATGATTAATATTATCAAGTATTTACTACTACTTTCATATTATTATTGTTAATAAATACTTAATTAATCTTAGCTGTGAAAAAGTTCTTGAGTCACATTTCTTACAGATTTATGGAAATGGAAATGTTCATTGTCCTTTATAAATGGAGAGGATTCGAACGCATTGTTTTAATTAAGCACGTCCATTGTTTGTCAAATAGCTGTCCACTGCAATCTCAAATCAGCATCAAATTAGCTGTCCATTGTTTTAACGTTTTTTTTTTGAAAAAAAAAAATAGAAACTTAATCCTTCCCCTTTCAGCTTCGAAAAACCTAGCAAGGAATGCAGTTCACTTTTTCTACAATTTTAACTTACATGTATAATTTTAAATAAATCATATAAAAAGTTATCGATTATGTTTTGGTCCAAATAATACGTAAAATAATTACAATTTTATAGTTTAAATTATTTAATTATTAGAATAAATAATTTATGTTTCTAATCATTATAAAATAATATTAAAAGCAGAATAAAGTATATATTCAAAAAAATTATCATTTAAAAGCCCTGAAATGCTATTAATTGACTGAACTTTATTGTCGTATCCTCTCATCGGTTTCCTATAAATTAAGTTGGGTCCTTCGGCATTTCAAAACAATTAGCTTCCTGAATTATATATCCTTAAACAAAAGCATGTCTAAATTAGCAGACTCAACATCACTTCCGGTTTTCGCTGAGAATGCAAAACAACCCTCAAATTTACCTCGACCCGTTGCAAATTTTCCTCCTACCGTTTGGGGGGATTATTTTCTTTCCCATGTTCCTAGTTCCGAGGTACGAGTATGCATATCCAGTCTCTTTATTTTGTTTACTTATTTTGGAATAATTTATTGGATTGTACTATTTCATGAATCTATCTTCTGAATTTAATGATGTACATGCAAATCATTTCAGGAAAAAATGCATTCTTGTACGTCATATTAATTAACGTTTATCACTTAAAAAAATCTTTTGAAATTTTAATCCTTTATATCTTTCTCTGATTGCACCCTAAGTCACTTAAAGTCATGTGACTAGCACATGACTCACTTATTATAAATACCCCAATTCAGAAAATTGTAGCACACTTTTTACCTTTCAATTAATTTCAATTTTCAGCATTACTTTTTTCTTTCAAGTCGCTCTGCTAGGGTTTTCAGGTTTGCCATTCCAATTCTCGTTCTCTCTCCCTTCTTGCAATTTAATTCTTCTAATATGCAATCCCAATTTATGCTTAGTCTAATTTCAATTATGCGCAACTAATTTCTTCAACCAATTCGATCTCAATAAGATCCTTAATTTCCTTAGGTTCTCCATTTTCAATTGCATGAGTACTCGTTTTGGATTCTATAATTTTAATTTCATTATGTTGATTAATATTTTGGATTGAGATTGTTGATTTTGTCATTGTTGATTGATAATGAATGCAGAGAACTAATTATATGGTTCGAAACCAAGTTGTGTGCTCTCATGCTATTGTGTGAGTTCAAAAGCCACCAAGTGTTCGATGATAATTCTCTAAGATTTTAGAACGTTAGTTCAGTGTTGACATGCAGAGATCTCGGTTTCAATGCACTGCATAGATGAGTGCCTTTATTTTGTTGAACCAATGAAGGAAATTGGGATCTGACAGAGTTCGGATTGGTGCTTTTTAATAATCTATTATTTGTTTTTTAATTATTGTTTAATTATTGTCATTGGTTAATCTTTACTATTGAATTGCCTTTAATTTTCCCTCTACACAAAACCCCCCAAAAAAATTGCATTTAAAATTTCGGCTACAGAGAAGTAATAAAGTAATCCAAAGGGAAACGATCCGAGTCCACTATTACTGCAAAGTAGTAGCTAGACTTTGGTATTGTTTGACTCACGTTCGAGCGAGTGTCAAATTTGGCGCCGTTGCCGAGGATTACTTTGTTAATTATCATTGTTTATATGCATTTTTTTTATTATTAGACTTAGGATAGGTTAGTTTACATTCAATAAGTTCTACAGTATACTGATTTCATGCTCTGTTTTACACTTGTTTGGCCTGTTATATGCTTTTTGGTCATCTGATTTTGGATATTTAGTTCTGTTTGGTCATTATAATTACCTTTCCTGAAGTAATTTGGCCTTCTGAGCAAACCTTTCATCCCATTAGGGTGAAAAAATTGTGTTACTTTTGCGAAATTCGTTCCAGATTTTGCTGTTTTGCAATTATTTTGGTCCCGCGGGGACATAACGGGTATTTTTGAATTGTTGAACTAATTTCGTTGGTTTTGAAATTTTGCAGGGTGGTAATTTTTGAGGATTTGAGTATAACCTCATATTGTGCATGTGACACCACCTTATTGCGGCCAACTTCCATCGTTTAGACCCTCTTTTCAATTTTTGAAAAATTTACACTACATTTTTGGGGTCCCGAGACAGTTTATAATTGATTTATGGCAGTCCCATAATTGTTAAAAATCATTTGATACTATTTTGCAAGTTATTTTGGTCTTGGTGCATGCTGACAATGATATTTTGCTAAGTGTTGTTAGTTAGTATTATTTATGCTGATTTTTGTTATATATTGCTATTTTTGTGGCTATTGTTGAATATGATGCACTAGAGGTAGATGTGTTGATTTGCATTATTTAAGCTAGCATGGATAATAGGACTATTAGGAAACTATTACAGCAGGAGGGGAGTTTCAGTGATCCAACTTTTATAGAGGCAGAAGTTTTTCATACCATACCTCAGCAGAAGTATAACCCATATTCCTACAACTCTGGATGGAGAGATTAGATTTATCAGAGTTCACTTGACTATTCTACTTTCTATCCGACACAAAATTGGCAGCAAAATTCTAACCATCATATATCAGCTTTACAACAACATCCTACACAACCACTAGCCCAGCCACAAGGTGGTCCTTCTTTGGAAGAACTAATTAACTAGATGGCCACCAACAACTTGCAATTTCAACAGATAACTTAGGCTAACCTTCAGAGTATCCAAACTCATATTGGGCAGTTACCCAATGCAATTAGTCAGAACCAACCTCAAGCATCCATCAGTCTACCCTCACAAGCAATTTCCAATTTGAATGATAACGGTAAGAATGTGAGTGATACTACTTTGGGGTCTGGTAAGCAAATGGTGGAACCTACTGCACAACCAGAAAAGACAATTAGCATAGAGGTTGTAGCTAAAGAGAAAGAGTTTCAAGAACAAGACATGGAAGAAAAAGTAATAGATAAATAAGAGAAGGAAACATGTGATGATTTAATTGTTTATACTAATCTTTCCTTTGTTTATGTTGATTCTCTTTTGATAGGTGATGTAAGAGTGAGTCCTAAGGAAGAAATACAAGATAACAAATTTTTGTGTGAAGATGTTTATGTAGAAAAGAAAGAACATAAAAGCACACGTTGAAGCCATTTGTGACCCTCCTCCTTACAAAAATCCTCATGTCCTAGTACCTAGTGGAGAATTGTCCATAAAGTTTCCTTAGAGCAAACATTGTGGAAAGAGTGAAGCATCCAGGAAATCAGAGCAACCACTAGGGAAGATTTCTTTATCATTTGGTACTTTTTATAATTGCAATATGAACAACATTAAATGTTTCACTTTAGACTCTTATGGAATTAAAGCCTGGACTATCATTGAGTTTGCTAATTTGAACCTCTTAGTTGTTCCTAATGGCTTTTGCTCTCCTGATGTTACATATTCTTATAGATCGTTAGAGAAGTTAACAATGGAGAGCCAAATGCAAGCTTCTACACTTATTGGCGAACCAATGTCTAAACACATTATAGATGGATTAGAGGATAACCATGTTACATTGAAACACTCTAAATATTTACTCTTTCTTTTAAATTGTGTCATTGATGTTAGAGTTCATTATTCCATGCTCTTTGATTTGAAAGTAAGTGAAACATGTGAATTTTTAAATTTAGATGCCAAGATTAAAATGAACAAATGGAGAATTATGATTATGGCATTCAATTTATTCCTAACACCACCATGCATTGATTTTAGCACAAAAACGACCTACAACCTGAATCATTTACACTGATAAAGAATGACTTACATATTATTGTAGATGATTTTATGATATTTGACCCAGGTGGGTATTTGTTTCTTGTAGTAGGTACCAAAGATACATTCATGGTGAACGGTCAGTGCTTAAAGTGTTATCATGAGAGCTCAATTAAGCAGCCCACAGAGCAAGAGTTAGTACCACTTGCAGACGCATCGCTGCTCTGAGCGGCCGAGGGAGTTTTTCTCTTCTCCCTCCACTCTTTTCCGTTTTGTTTTCATTCATTTCGTATCTTTCCACCTTCTTTAATTAGGAGTAATTAAGATTTCCATGCTTTGTTTCATGTTATTTTTATGAATTCAAGATTTTGTGATTCTGGTCTGATTATTAATACATCTGCATTATGGTTTATATGTTGAGAATCTGAATTGGAATCTGAGCTGAGTTAATTTTTTGATTATTTTGTGGTATTGATATATTCCTCTGATAGATGTTGGACTAATTTGTATGAATTGGTTATGTATTGTTTCTGATAAGTATTTGACAATATTGAACCTGTGAGTCTTTGGGCCTGTTTTGAATGGATTCATCTGCATGTCATTCTTTTTCTTTCGGTGTGATATATGTCATTAGTGGATGTTGTTTTTCAGAACTTTCTTTTATTCTTTTCAAAGCTGCATTTTATTACTTAGTGCATGATCATGATTGAGGCATTCATTTCTATTTTTCTGACTTGACCAAATAGCCTACCTTGCATTTTATCCATTGCTAGCCCCTTTGTGCCTGAAACCATTTCTTTCACTACCTGCATTACAAGCTTTAAAAGTAAAACAATGTTGTCCTGATTTCACAGATATTGAATAATTGTCCATCTTTTGGTTATGTGAAACAGATAAGTGTAGGGGTGTCTGCTCAGGACGTGCAGAAAAATAAGTTTGGGGGGTGGAATATTGCAATTAATATGATTTGGGCCTGAGTTTCAGAACTGATACATTTTGGTTGCTTTTTGACCAGCACACTCATGTAAATGTTATCTTAGTGTTATTTTGCTATTTGAGACTGATATGGATGAAAAAGAAAAATAAGTACTAAAAAAATTGAAAAAAAAAGACAAGAAAAAATTGGAAAAAATATATGGAAAAAGAAAAGGAAATAAGAGCAAAATAGCAAAATTTTAATCTGAATAAGTGTACAAAATGAGTTGAGTACTTAAGCAGTTGTTGAAATAACAACTTTGCAGATTTATTATGTAATTTTGATATCTTTTGATCTGTTGATGTTGATTTCAATATCTGTGAAATAGTAGTCACTTGACTAAATTTATCAAACCTTTATCCTTGGCCCCATTACATCCTTTGCAAGTCCTCTAGAATCATGCATGATTGTGATTGTTGGTGGTAGAAAGCTAGAATGATTGCAAGCCTATGGTAAAATGATGTTCACTTTAATGGTTTGAGAGTAAACACTTGCCTGATACACTTGATAGTTTGAGTGATACACTTCTGGTTAGGTCATTGCTTATAATTAACTTGCATGATTAATTCACTGTCTGATTGGTCCTATCTGAAGCAGGAATTGTTTAATACTATAATATGTAATTATTAGATTGATTGTGCTCTGATCGCTATGTTCAGATTTGAGGCATTGATGACGATTTTGTAGAGTATGAAATAACTTAGACCAGATGAAATTTTGCATCCAATTTAACATTTTCATTAGGACTTAGTTTTGCCCAAGAGTGCAAAAGGATAAGTGTGGGGGAATTTGATGAATCATTATTTTGATCAATTTCTCTGCATTTAATACATCATATTACAATATTATTAATGGTCAATTACCATGATTTAGTGCATTTATGAGTTTGGGCTCATTTGGGCTTTAAGTGCTTATTTTTGTTCTAATTCGCTAAAATTTTCAGTTTTGACAAGGTTCACCAAAAAAGGCATAACTCTCACTAAAGAACTCTGTTTGAGCTCCATTATATGTCAAATTAAAGAGGACTGAAAGAGCTACAAAATATATGAAGACATGAAGAGCCAATTCGGACCGCATCTAGGTGAAAATTGCCTTGAAAGTGACGCACGGAAGTGATGCGGGAATTCCAAAGTGAAGAATTAATGTAGGCCCATTTCAAATCATGTAATTGGACCATTTAAATGTTTGCATTGAGCGGGCTTTGAACCCTGCACCCTAAGTCACTTAAAGTCATGTGACTAGCACATGAGTCACTTAGTATAAATATCCCAATTCAGAAAATTGTAGCACACATTTTACCTTTTAATAAATTTCAATTTTCAGCATTACTTTTTTCCTTTTAAGTCGCTAAAATTTTCAGTTTTGACAAGGTTCACCAAAAAAGGCATAACTCTCACTACAGAACTCTGTTTGAGCTCCATTATATGTCAAATTAAAGTGGACTGAAAGAGCTACAAAATCTATGAGACATGAAGAGCCAATTCGGACCGCATCTAGGTGAAAATTGCCTTGAAAGTGACGCACGGAAGTGATGCGGGAATTCCAAAGTGAAGAATTAATGTAGGCCCATTTCAAATCATGTAATTGGACCATTTAAATGTTTGCATTGAGCGGGATTTGAACCCTGCACCCTAAGTCACTTAAAGTCATGTGACTAGCACATGAGTCACTTAGTATAAATATCCCAATTCAGAAAATTGTAGCACACATTTTACCTTTTAATAAATTTCAATTTTCAGCATTACTTTTTTCCTTTCAAGTCGCTCTGCTAGGGTTTTCAGGTTTGTCATTCCAATTCTCGTTCTCTCTCCCTTCTTACAATTGAATTCTTCTAATATGCAATCCCAATTTATGCTTAGTCTAATTTCAATTATACGCAACTAATTTCTTCAACCAATTCGATCTCAATAGGATCCCTAATTTCCTTAGGTTCTCTGTTTTCAATTGCATGAGTACTCGTTTTGAATTCTATAATTTTAATTCCATTATGTTGATTAATATTTTGGATTGAGATTGTTGATTTTGTCATTGTTGATTAATAATGAATGTAGAGAATTAATTATATGATTCGAAACCAAGTTGTGTGCTCTCATGCGATTGTGTGAATTTAAAGGTCACCAAGTGTTCGATGATAATTCTCTAAGATCTTAGAGCGTTAGTTCAGTGTTGACATGCAGAGATCTCGGTTTCAATGCACTGCATAGATGAGTGTCTTTATTTTGTTGAACCAATGAGGGAAATTTGGATCTGACAGAGATTTGATTGGTGCTTTTTAATAATCTATTAATTACCTTTTAAATATTGTTTAATTACTGTCAGTGGTTAATTTTTACTATTGAATTGCCTTTAATTTTCCCTCTACACAAAACCCCCAAAAAAATTGCATTTAAAATTTCGGTTACAGAGAAGTAACAAAGTAATCCGTAGGATAACGATCCGAGTCCACTATTACAGCAAAGTAGTAGCTAGACTTTAGTATTATTTTATGTACGTTCGACACGTGTGTCGAGGCGACGAAAAAAAGAAAAGAAAAGAAAAGAAAAAGTAGATCAAGCTCAGGGGAGCTAAGAAAAATGTGTCATTCCTTTATGTAAAAGAGCATGTGGCTCTAATAAAAATTCTGTACTATGAAATTTATTGAATTTGTATTATCATGGAATTTGTATTATCATGTAATTCTGTACTAGAGCATGTGTGTCATTTATTTAATTTGTATTATCATGTAATTCTTTTTTGATTAATTTAATAAATAATATTTAATTAAAATTATTAAAATTATGTATTGTGACATTTAATTTATCTTCTATAATTCATTAATCTTAAATAAATCAAACGCATTTTAAACACCAATTAAATATTTGTTATGGAATGATGGTATGCAACATGATTGAATTATATCTGCATCATGACAATGTGATTCAAAATTTTCCGTGAACAAGACGAAAAATAGAAAAAATCAAAGAAAAGGAAAGCTATCGTTAGGTGAATTTTCACTATCAGGTATCATGATCAAAGAAATCTATTGATGAAACCAAAGAAAAGGAAATCTACTGTTTTAGGTTGATATTTTGACTGTCAGGTTGTAATCAAAGAAAAAAAATCTTTGATTCATATAAATTATTTGAAATATATATGATTGAACTATAATAATACATACATAATATATATATATATATATATATATATATAATTAATTTTTTATTCAATATGTATATATATATATTACTTTTATTATTAAATTAATTATTTATTGTAAATTTAGTATAATAAATAATTATTTATTGTAAATTTAGTATAATAAATAATTATTAGAATTATTTAACTTATTTTGTCCCATCATAGACTAATAAGGTCTTGCCAAGTGTGGAGTTACAAAAGCTCATAAAATATTAAAAATATATCAGAAACAAAGCTTCAGATATTAAGATTAGGAGACTAAATACACAGTTGATTAGGAGACTAAATATTAAGATTAAAGTTATCCTTGAATAAGAATCAAATGATTGATATTGACTGTCAATTTAATTATATTTATATTTGATTTTATATTTTTCATTAAACTTAATATTAATATATTTAACGTTAAATATTTGTTTTAGTATTTTAAACACCAACTAAATATTTTAATTTTGGTATTTTAAGTGTAATTTATTAATTAAGTAAAACTGATATTTTATTCATTTTGTATGATTAATATTATCAAGTATTTACTACTACTTTCATATTATTATTGTTAATAAATACTTAATTAATCTTAGCTGTGAAAAAGTTCTTGAGTCACATTTCTTACAGATTTATGGAAATGGAAATGTTCATTGTCCTTTATAAATGGAGAGGATTCGAACGCATTGTTTTAATTAAGCACGTCCATTGTTTGTCAAATAGCTGTCCACTGCAATCTCAAATCAGCATCAAATTAGCTGTCCATTGTTTTAACGTTTTTTTTTTTTGAAAAAAAAATAGAAACTTAATCCTTCCCCTTTCAGCTTCGAAAAACCTAGCAAGGAATGCAGTTCACTTTTTCTACAATTTTAACTTACATGTATAATTTTAAATAAATCATATAAAAAGTTATCGATTATGTTTTGGTCCAAATAATACGTAAAATAATTACAATTTTATAGTTTAAATTATTTAATTATTAGAATAAATAATTTATGTTTCTAATCATTATAAAATAATATTAAAAGCAGAATAAAGTATATATTCAAAAAAATTATCATTTAAAAGCCCTGAAATGCTATTAATTGACTGAACTTTATTGTCGTATCCTCTCATCGGTTTCCTATAAATTAAGTTGGGTCCTTCGGCATTTCAAAACAATTAGCTTCCTGAATTATATATCCTTAAACAAAAGCATGTCTAAATTAGCAGACTCAACATCACTTCCGGTTTTCGCTGAGAATGCAAAACAACCCTCAAATTTACCTCGACCCGTTGCAAATTTTCCTCCTACCGTTTGGGGGGATTATTTTCTTTCCCATGTTCCTAGTTCCGAGGTACGAGTATGCATATCCAGTCTCTTTATTTTGTTTACTTATTTTGGAATAATTTATTGGATTGTACTATTTTCGTGAAGCTATCTTCTGAATTTAATGATGTGCATGCAAATCATTTCAGGAAAAAATGCATTATTGTACGTCATATTAATTAACGTTTATCACTTAAAAAAATCTTTTGAAATTTTAATCCTTTATATCTTTCTCTGATTTTTAGAAAACTAAAAATTATCTTCGTCTCAAACACTCAAACTATTTTAAAGATGTAACATTTTATCATTAGATTAATATGTAAAAAACATTTATACACCTTTTGAATATATATCATTCAAATCCTAAAATATTTGTTACCAGCACATAAACCTTGTTAAATAGGTTATTTATGAATACTAATTGTAACCAATTAAGCTATTAACAATAATGGATACATTTATAAAATGATATATATGAGTGTTAGAACACAGAAGAAATTGATTATCCCATTTTTTTTATATTGGCAAATCATCCAACATTATTAATGAATAGCTTGAGTAACATGTTTTCAATTAAATTCCGTGGATTGATTAAATACTTACATACAGGAACTTGATCATCACAAAACTGAGACACAAATTGAAACATTGAAGAAAGAAATTAGCAAGATGCTTACCTCAAAGACTGAGCCCTTCGCAAAAGTTAACTTGATTGATTCAATTTGTCGTTTGGGTGTGAACTATCACTTTGAACAAGAGATTGATGATGTTTTGCAACATATTTACAAGAATTATGTTGTAAATGGAGAAATAACTCTTGAAGACAACCTTTGTTCTCTTGCTGTGCTATTCAGACTACTCAGGCAACACGGATTTCATGTTTCACCACGTATATTTTCCAGCTTAAAAGTCTACATCAATTGACTTCGTTTAATTAAAGTTTTAATAACCTTAATTATATAGTTATATTAATAACATGTTAGTTTGCATAAACACACTTATAATATAAAATAAAATAAATGAGAATATAACAAGACATTAACGTATTTATAATTTTCTTAATAAAAGAAAAGTTTATTTATCTAAACGTGTTTGGGACAAATTATTTGTGCCTCATTTAGCTGTTTATTTGTTTTTGTTTTTTTTTTTTTTTTTTGTGTGTGGGGAGGACGGGTTGGTTGTTTGGAAAAATAATTAGAGTTTGGCACCATCAACTGAAATTAAACAGTTTTTATTTTGTGAAAATGGAAGTTGCTTTTGAATAATCTATCGTGTAGAACTTTATACATTTTTTTCCCAATAGTTTTTTCTCTCATTCCCAAATTACTCCCTAATTTCAAAACATTTTTTCTTTCAACTTCATGCATATTCTTAATATTTTTCATTACTTCAAATATCATTTTCCACAATTTGTTAATATTTTGAATGCCTAATTTGGGTGGTACACATTGAATGAAGTATAAAGAAAAAACATTCTCATATTTTAGCTGGTAGCACTACTCTAAACGTTCATCTCGCAACTTTAGTTTTGTTAAATGTTGTCACTAACAAACTTTCTATATTGTTGAATGAATTAAACACTAGTTGTGTTCGACAAGTTCAAGGATGTGCGAGGAAGTTTTAGTGAAAGACTTATTAGTGATGTCGAGGGAATGTTAAGCTTATATGAAGCCTCACATATGAGGATTCATGGAGAGGACATTTTGGAAGAAGCATTGATTTTCACTACCATTCACCTTGAGCGCATTGCCAACAAATTGAGCCCTTCTCTTGCAACTCAGGTTAACCATAGCTTAAGGCAAGCTCTCCACAAGAACATTCCCAGGCTAGAGGCACGACGCTACATTTCTATATATGAGCAAGATCCTTCTCATAATCAAATTCTAATCACTTTCGCAAAATTAGATTTTAATAGATTGCAAAATCTACACAAAAAAGAATTAAGCATCATTTGCAAGTAAGTTCTTCATCCAAACAATTTTCCTAGCTAATGAACAAAAATGTTAAACTTGTTACAAAGAAAACTTCTAATTATTGTTGTTATTTTTTTTGGGTCTTTATAGGTGGTGGAATAAGTTAGATGTCCCTGGTAAACTACCTTATGTGCGAGATAGAATTGTGGAATGTTGTTTCTGGATGTTGGCAGTATATTTTGAGCCCCAATATTCTCTAGCAAGAGAAATATCGGCAAAAGTAATAGTCATGATAACAGTACTTGATGATACATATGATTCATATGGAACCATTGAAGAATTAGAACTTTTGACAAGGGCCATCCAAAGGTTGATTAGTAAATTATAAAAGCACAAATTTTATTTGTTATTTCAAAGAGAAAGAATTACTTGAGTGATTGAAATGAAAGTGGTTTTCAGGTGGGATATGAGTTGCTTGGATGATCTCCCAGAATACATGAAGTTCCTTTATAAGTTACTCGTAAATGTTTTTCAAGAAATAGAGCAAGAAATGAAGAAGGAAAAAAGAACGTATTGCGTGAACTACTTCTTAAAGGAAGTATGAGTTTTTTCTCCTAATTATTAACAACACCTGTGTTACAAAGCTTTATTGCATGAAATTGTAGTTTGTGGTTTTTATTGATAGTGTTGTCAGGAATTGGCGGTATTCATATATTTTTTTTAGTGTTCACGTACTAAAGCCAAACATATTTTAATATATATATATATATATATATATATATATATATATATATATATAATTATTAGAGCTACAAGATATAATTCTCACCCTTTATTTTTTTTTCTTAATCTGATGGTTTAATAAGTAATTTACCTATGATCATTAAATTAAGATAAAGAATAAAAATGAAGAATAACTTTCTTAAACTTAATTTTGGAATAAGTTGATATTTTTATAGACTTTGAAATTTTTCAATTGTTACTGTAGCTTATACTTATCTAGAGAGATAAGTGTGAGGAAAGAGGTTACTTTCATGACAACAACAATAGAACTTCTCGGTGGACTTCTTGATTTTTATGCTTTTTTTTTTTTTAATAAGATCCTTTAATTTGTATGCTTCTTAATTTTATATTTCATTTTTTATCTCAGTTTTATTCGTCAAAACTTTGTCTGATCACTTATCCATATTATTTTCTCCCTTCAACGTTTATTAGATCACTTCATCTGATACGTTAAAACTTTGCTAGTGAGTTTGTCTAAACATAATCTTCGTATTGAGTTTGATAAACTTATCTTGTCCTTTTATTCTACTACTCTATTTGTATGGCCCTACTTTCTAATATGGTATATATTTAGAATTATTGAAAAAAAAACTCAAACAATATGAGAGAAAATCAATAAGGAAAACCCAGACAAAAATATCATAGTGATACTAGTTAATTTTTTGAAAAATATTACGTAATTATTAACACCCTAAACAAGTAGTTCATAAGATTATTAAAATAATAGTTTTGTGCAATACTTCATTGAATATTAGAATAGTTTATTCATATATTTATTAGAATGCTTCTTGTTAGTAGTTAAAGAAGGTGGCCCAAGCCTACTTAACTGAGGCCAGATGGCACAATAATAACTATATACCAACAACAGATGAGTACTTGCACACATCAACAATATCATTTGGTTACCACTTGATGACAACAACAATTTATAGTGGCATGGGAGACACAGCCACAGAGGACATCCTTAAATGGGTAACAAATGAGCCAAAAATTGTTAAGGCTTCTTCAATTCTTTGCAGGCTAATGGATGATATTGTGTCCAACGAGGTATAGTCTTTGATTTTAACAATTCATCATTCTCTTCAATGTTTATGTTTGATTACATGACGAAAATATTAATTTGCACGCACAAATTAATTATTTCTTGTTGCACAGTTTGAACAGAAAAGAGGACATGTTTCATCATTCCTGGAATGCTATATGAGTCAATATGGTGTATCTAAGGAAGTAGCCATTGACGAATGTCAAAAAGTAATAATAAATGCGTGGAAGGATATAAATGAGGAGTGTCTTAGGCCAACTGGCCTAAGTGTTCCAATGCCTTTTCTAACACGCATTCTCAATATCTCACGTTCCATGGATGTAATTTATAAAGATGAAGATACCTATACACATTCCGGAGGAGTAATGAAGACATACATTAAAGCTTTGCTCATAGATCCGGTGCCATTATGAGCATTAATTTCAATCCTTTAAGTTTATATTATTACTTTGAATAAAGAAAACATGTTCACATGTGAGGTTTATTTTGCTAATTGTGAAGTTCAAATTTATGAGTTTATGATTATGCATATACGAGATATATATATATATATATATATATATATATATATATATATATATATATATTTTTCAAAGATGGGTATTGTTTTCTTGTTTTTATAATTATTGTGAAAAATCTCTTAGACATTAGTCTAGCATTAAAGTATAACCAGAATTAAATTATTGTGATTTCCTTTCTCTTCCAATTTCTTTTATGTGTAGTCCACGACAGGCATGGTTGATATGTTAATCAGTATTCAATTTTCTATGTATCACACTTGAGACGTATATTTTTTTCCTTGTTTTCATCTAAATTTTGTTTATTTTAAATTAAATATAATGTTTAGTTATAAACTCCATGTCACGAATGTATTGAATTTTTCCATTTTAGAAGTTGCTTCATGCGACATGCTGGTTTATGAATTTATGTCAAATAGATACTTTATGTTCGTATATTTTTCTTATTTTAGTTTATGTCTTTCTATTAACGATTAATATTTTGTTCTCTATAATTCAATGAGGGAATATTTTGTACCTTATTTAATTTTGGTTTTCGCTTATCTTTTTCTCTTTAAGTGCCAATGGTTTTTCCACTCAAGCATCTTCATTTTGCAAGCCTTTGATTAAAGTTTTTTCTTCTCCAATTTTCACACACGTGGAAGTATTTTGAGTTACAATCCCTTTCTTTTGTGTACTTCTCCCTTCACTTTTGGTGCATTAAAGAATCAAGTCGCCTTGCCACTTTCAAAAATTCATTCCTTAGTCTTCTCTTTTCTTCGCTTTACATATCACTAATACTCTCATTTCTTCTTCGATGTCCATATCATCCAACTTCTTTTCAATGTTTTTTCGCACTACTTTTGGAATTCATCGCAATGTTCTATACTCCAACTCTTCAATTTCTTCTTCAAATCTTTGAGCTTTACTTTTAACCCATTAACTCCCCAACCCTTCGCACCATTCATTGTTTTTTGTCCACGATGTATTTCTTACTCCCACTCTAAATTCTATTCCACTCTCTTATCGTCATTCTATCCATTATGCTTTGTTTTCCCACTAGGTTTATACAATGGAAAACTTCTACCCACCTTCAATGTGTCCTCCACCTCCATTTTTGTAATGAAGATTAAATTCTCTTTTTTCCCTTCTTTCATAGTCTATACTACTCTCTTGCTGTCTTTCTCCTAATCTTCCTACATAATTAAAATCAACCAATAACCACCAATTCTTGATCTCATTGTTCTCCTTTAGGTCAATGTCAACTAACTTACACCACAAGGATATGGCACCATTGAGTGTTGGGTACCCTTCATGTTAAGCCCTCCATAGAGCTAGATTGCAAAATCACCAACTTGAATATGTCCAAGTTCAACATGTGCTTTGGTTACATGCTATGTTTCTGTGCTATATGTTGAGAACCCATGTTTGATAATTGCTATATTGATATATGCTTTGATGTTGTTGATGAGGCCACAATTGGGGTGTTTTGTGTAACATCCTTGAATTTTGGTCACCTCTGTTTAATTGATTTTATAGTTTTGTGTTGATTTTGTTTGTAAAGTATATTTTTCTTTAAAATAATTAATCGAGTCTATGAAATTTAATTTATGATTTATAAGTTGTAAGTAGATTTTTAATTAATTGATTTATTGTTATTCTACGTTGCGTAGAAATTTAATGTAATTATTAATTTAAATGATTATAATTATTTAAACGATGTATAACTTTAATATTCTTTAAATTACATTAAGATTCTTTTTGGAGACGTTAGAGATACCTGATGCATTGGGATTCCCACTGACATTTGAACAAAGATTAAAATGTTTAAAATTGAAGGTTAGATCTCTAAATACTTACACTTATATTTAATTAATTTGATTTCCACCAAATTAAATTAAATGAGGTTAAGAACTCATCTCATCTATTTAAGTGTACGCAACCAAATCAAAACATTCTTTTTGCTCCTAAGTTAAAACTTTTCTTCTTTTCTATTCAGTCGTGACCCTACATGCTTGCACCATTCCTCTTCTTTTCTTTGCACCCAATCGTGAGCTGAGAGAATGAGACCATGAAAGTGAGTCGAGAAAAAGCAAAGAGTAAGAGCCATTCTCGTCCTTCATCTTGCAAGTAGCACCATCCGTAGGTCTTCCTCTTCCTTTGTCTAGTGAACTTCAAGTCTTTCTTCTTTCTCCTTTTCAAGTCGTGACTCTTCAAGAGGTAAGAGGACTCTTTCTCTTTTGCTTATATGTGTTTAGATCATACAATCATGTAGTTTTTTTGTGCTTGCAAGTCTGTTCCATGGGTTTGGTATGCTAAGGTTTGTGTTGGATGTTTGGGTTTGCATTGAGGTTGAGTATGATAATGTTCGGTGCTTTCAGGTTAGAAAAATGAGTTTTTTATGAAATGGGTATGATAGGAGCACTCATATTGTAAAAGAAAACACACCCAATGGTTGGGAACACTTGTTTGGGGATTTCTGGAGTTCAAAGATGAAGTTAAATGGCATTTGAGCACTCTTAAAAGGATTGATGGTTTGTTTAAGTGTTTCATGGCACAAAAACAACAACAATCGGAAGAAAATAGTGAAGAAGAAGCATCTCACGCGAGTCACATCCCATCTCGCACGAGTTGAAACTATAGAATTAAAGATTTCTCTTTACCAAAACAACTCACGCGAGTTACTCCCTAGCTCGCACGAGTTGGCTACCTAGTGATGCTCATCTCTTCTTTGCCCACACAACTCGCATGAGTTGTTTCTCAGCTCACGCAAGCTATGTGTTCAATGACACCACTCTCTCCTCTATAAGCTCAACTCGAGTGAGTTGCATCCCAACTAGCGTGAGTTGAGTCTGCAAACCCAAGTCCAGCACGTTGATTATTAAAGGAGAACTTATTCACAAAGAAAATAATTTGGAAATAGAGAGTTAAATTTCGAGAACGTCATAAGGCATAGGATAGAGAGAGAAACAGAAGACAGAAGACAAGGATTACTCATCTCCTTCATGAAAGTCGATCATCTATGTATTCTTTCTGTAACACCCCTAGTTACTACAAACGCCACGACATAAAATCTCCATGGTTCGGGGAAAAATAAATACGCCACTAAATGAAAGGAATTAACTTCATTCCATAGAGTAATTACTAGAGTGAGATCTCACAAATACATGTCTCCACAATTCAAAAACTCTCAAATAACGAAATATCTAGAGAATTTTTAACATGTATAAATAGAAGCAACCACTGAAAATCAAGAAAGGAAAAACAAGGACCACAGTATGCCAAGTCCTCAAGCAATCGAGCTCCTTTCCTAGCCTACGTTATTTTTGCATCCAACAAACTGCTCATCTGCTCACCCGTTTGCGGGGTCATCACAGGTGTCAACCACAGACACAACACAGGGTTAGTTCACATTTTAATAATAATAACAAGACCAATAACAACAGCTCAACACAAGGAACATAAGAAGGTACACACACTCAATTCAAAATTTATCAAAACCAATCATATCATGCAACCCAGTATGATGCATGCTACTCACAATTCCCTCTCATGCCATGTGGTACCATTAAAACCATTGAGCGATGTCTAGGAGTACATGTCACCTCTGACACTCTCACTAGAAATACTAGACAGTTATAGTCAGGGCAACCAGTGTTGCAAAGGAAGTCATTTCCCACTCATGGTGATCAGCCATAGTGGAAGCTCTCCCCACCGCGAATACCCTCAAAGTCCTAGGCCATTACATCGACCCGTCAAGGACCAACCGTTCTAGTTCCATTCATCCTCATTTTTCGAAAATATTTTCGTTTCACTTAGTATTCATGATAATCGTTATCAATTTCTCAAAACTTTATGCCTCTTAAGCATGTCCACCAGGGGTAACCTTACTGCTTCTCCACCGCAGTAGGCATCCGTCCCTTTCATTTTCAACAAACACAACTGATTATCATGAACCTAAGCAATTTATCAATACAACATGCCCCCACAAAATTAATCTCTCACCCCATATAACTCAGCTCACATAACAAAATATTTAATACAATAAAATCCAATAAGATCATGATACACAAATAATCATATGTAAAATCAGTGTAAATAAGAAAATGGAAACGGTTAAGTAAGAAATATGAAATATACTTTATCATAAAAACAAAAACAAGAATTAAATTAAACCTCGTACACTTCCAATCGCCAATTAAATTAAATCAAATAGACACAATACAATAATTACAATAATAATACACACAAGAATTCAATTCACTAATAAAGCTAATCTGAACGACTAAAATAACCAAAAAAAGAATCGTTACTAAAATGACTTGTCAAGATTAAAATAAGTGTTAAAATAAAATAATTTAACTTTTATATAATATAAAAAGGGAACAATTACTCCTGTGTAGTAATGTATTTCTTCCACAACTTGGAACTTTGCAATTAAAACAATAGAAATAAAAAGATAAGGCTAAAGTGAAATCAAAACAACATATAAATGTCTAGAACATCAGAGTATACGACGAGGGAAATTTGTTTTCTTTAGGGATCTAATTAAAGTTTGATTGCCTTCGGTAACATTTAATTTCATTGGTGTAACTATTTGCACTACAAAATTCCATTATTATTTGACAATAAACTAAAAGGCGTAACTCAGGATCTATCACTACAATAAACTAAAAGGCCTAACTCAGGAGAAGATAAGTTTCCTACTTTTACTTTTTTTTTTACTATCGTCTTCCTTATCCTTTCCTCGCCTTCCTCGCCGAGTGTCTTTCTAGCCTCTCCTTACCACCACAACCATACAATTCTCAAATAACAAAATCAACGGATGCACAACAAAAAATAAGAAGAAGGAAATCACCATGAACAAACCAAACACAAAGGTAGTGTAGTAGAGGCACCAGGTTTAAGCTATCGAGAAGAAAATAGAATAAAAAGGGTCTAGCCACTAATACTCAATTCAATCCATAAAACAAGGCGAGTAGTACTTAATTCAATAAATAAAAGGTCACCAATATTCATATTAACAAGACAATAAAACGTTGATCCAAAGCAATAAACAATAAGAAAACTGAGCATAAAAAATAAAAGGAGCACCGTAGTAGAGAAGACACAGAATTAACCCTGATAAAAATAAAATAAAATTAATAATTATTATTAAAATAGAGAACACCCTGACCTGGAAGTAAGTCGATCACGTGCAATTGAAAAACTAGGTATTGATCTATGTTCACAATCAGAAATTTGATCTCCTTGTTTTTTGTTTTGGAAGGTAGGTTTGAAACACAGGAACCAAAAAGAGATATCCGAGGATGGGGAAAAGATATAAAAGAGATTTGATTTGAATAGATTAGAATTTGCAGCAGCCCACTCCCTTGAGATATTCTGATTTCTTTTATTTTATTTATCTACCCACTCACGTAAAACCTAATCACTCCTTGTAAAATCTAACCACTCTTTTAAATATTTTGATTTTACTTTATTTTATTTATTTTTTTATTTTTATTTGTTTTATTTTATTTTATCTTATTTTCAGAAATCAGGGTGTTACACTTTCTTCTTGATTAATCTTGTATAATGACTCTGGTTATCATGAACTAAACCCCTTTGATTGGGAGAACAATGTAACCTTAATCGATTCTAAGATATTCTTGATGTGATTCAGATATACAATTGCAAGTTATTTCTTTTCCGAACTTAATGCTTTTCATTAACTAACACTAATGAATTGAACCTAAACCTAGGGGAACTTTGAGAAAAGAAACTTACAAGTTCATTAAGAAATAATCATCACTTAGCTAGGTCTTATAGATAAGAGTAGAGGGTGGTGTGAACACATAAACTCAGTTATCCTAGATTCACAAATCATAAACCCTAATTGGCTCTATTTAACTTAAATAGATTAATTAATCGGGTCAATTTAGGTGGCGTAGTCGATCCTAAGAGGGATGATTACAAGGATAGGAACATGATTCATCCAATTATATAATTTGAATAATAAGGGAAGCATATTAGGGAAATTAGTTGTGAAATTGATATTCCAATTGCTTTTATTAATTGAATTTTAAAAACAACCTTTTACAATTCAGTTACTTACAACACACTCTATTTATCAACAATCACTTTCAGTCTTATAATTGATACAATTTTGTTTACTTATCCCTTGGAACGATAACTCGTGTTTTCTTATACTTATTACTTGATGACTGTGGTATACTTGCTAGAATAACTAGTGTTGCAACGGGAGTCACTTCCTACTCATGGTGATCAGCCATAGTGGAAGCTTTTCCCACAATGATTATCCTCCAATTTTAGGCCATTTAACCCGTTAGGGACCAATTGTCCTAGTTTCATTCATCCTTACTTTTCACAAAAATTTTCATTCACCTTGCATTCATGACAATCCTCATCTCTTTTTGAAAAACTCATGATTCACAAGCATATGTATCAAAGGCAACCTCATTGCTGCTACACAGCAGCAGACATCCATTCCTCTCATAAGAACACCATTTTAATTATTATCATGAACCTAGGAGCTTATTAGTGCAATATGACCCCACGAGCCTAACTCTAAATCCACACCCATTATTGCACAATAATGAAAATCACAACATCGACCCATATACAATCCATAGGTAGTATGCGTAAAGTATGTAAGCGCAGTAACAAAGGGAATAAAATGGAAGAGAATTAAAGCAACACAGTAATCCAAAAATTTATGCATTGCGCACATGAGTAATTAATCAAAATGATTGTTTCAAGGTAAAAGATTAAGGTATTAAAAGCGATCAACCACAATACATAGCACCAATTGTTGCGAAATTGAAAGGGGAAAACAGAGACACTAATTCCATTCAATGAATCAACAATACAGAGCACCAAATCATGAAACAATGACATCATTACTCATATAGAACATGAATAAGGATCTCTAATCAATCTCAATCAAACAATTAAAAAGGGATTTACCTACTTCCCAATCAATTTCCATAATTTTTATCAAGAAACCCTTCAATTGGAAATTGATACGCAGAATACAAGTGGTAATTATACCTCTTGCATCTCTTGCTATGACAAGTATATCACAGCAGTCAAGTAATAAGTATTTATAGATCAGGGATGTCATACCCACGAGGATAAGCAATTCGGAAACATTATTTTTATTTAATGATTTTATTAATTTCTCAAGAAGCATAAAAAGAGTAATTATTTGTAAGAGTAATTATTGTAAAAGAATAAATTAATAATAAAGAAAGGGGGTTGAGATAAGAAGCGATTGGGATCCCGATTTCACCATTAATTCCCCCCTTATATTCCCCTATTTTCTTATTCAAATATAATCATGGTTGGATCGGATTCCTACCTCTGTGACCGTCCCTCTCAGGATCACCCACACCGCCTAGGTTAACTAGATTAATTAATCTCTTAAGTTAATACTGAGTTAATTAGGATTTTAGTTCTATGAATCTAGGGGAAAACTTAAGTGTTATACACACTATTACCTACTCCTATCTATAAGATTCTAGCGTAACAATGATCTATTTCTCCAATATTGCCTATGTTTCTTTTCTCAAAAATCCCCTAGGGTTACGATCAATTTATTAGGTTGTCAATTTAATAAATAGCATTAAGAATAGAAGAAATAAACACTCAAACATATATTGAATAACATCGAGAATCATATAAAGGGATAAATTAGGGTTACATCATTCTCCCAATCAAAGAGGGATTTAGCTCATAGAGGAAAAGAAAACAACACAAAAGTAAATTAAAAGAGAATACATATGATAATTGATTCCAATGGAAGTCGAATGCTCTTTGCGTCTCCTTCTCCTTGCTTGGGGTTGAAATCTATTGTCGTCTACGAACCAAGAGTGGAGAGGTCTGGAAGTTGTCAATCTTCAAAACCTCGGCCGAATTAGGTCAAGTATTATGAGAGCGGTCGACGGCTGAACTACTTTGTGGATAGTAACTTGTTATATTTATAGCCTTCAGAATTGGACTTGGGCTTCCTTTGATAAGATCTTAAAAGATAATATGAAATCATTATTTTTGAAATAAGATAATATCTTCGGCTTCCTTTGTATAAGATAAGATAAGATAGGATCTTAGAAGATAAGACAAAATCTTGGGCCTGTTGTGAGTCCAACTCGCACAAGATATTAAGAAACTCGCGCAAGATCATGTTCTAGAGAGTAAACGTGTTGTGCAAGTTAAGTTATCTCGCGCGAGATGGTTTGATGAGCGCGAGATAAAGTTCCAAAAAGCTCTTGTTCTTCACTGAAGCTCCAATTCGCGTGAGTTGAGTTCCAACCCGCGAGAGATGCTTGAAAACACACAATTTTCTCCTGTTTTTGGCTATTTTTACCTTGAAACACTTAAACACACCATCAACAAGCTCTAACACAGATTATTATTAATTAAGAGCAACTAGAGTCATTTTAGGTGGCTTAATAGTATGAAAAGGACAATTTATTATATAAAAAAGAGTACAAAAATAGCTCACTTTTGTGAGTTATCAGAAATTTCTCACTATAATCTCTAATAATGGGTATTACCCTAACCTGGATTGAAGAAAGAACACTCTTAGACTAAGGGAGTTTGAGAGATGCACCAACAAGCTCTAAAACTCGTTTGAAGGCACCCAATGCACCACCATCACCAAATGGAATGATGTAGAAAAGGGAACATCTTCGACTTTGGTTTCCTCCTCGTGGTTGATTAGAACCAGCGACATTGATGAGCATAAGTGAGGGGAAGAAAACTGCTTGCAGTGAGTGTCGAATGGGAAAAAAACGTGTGCACGATTATTGAATGTGGGAATCAATATCATGATAGGTAGTTTAATGTGTTCCCAAACTGAAGGGACAAAAAAGGAGAGGAGCACCTAGGGGTATTTTGATAATTCTAACTAGAATCCCATATCACTCAAGTTTTTCATCTTGGAAAAAATAAAATATAATAATGGAATTTAAATTAATTATTTTCATAAAACGAAATTCAGAGTGTTACAACACACCCATGTGAGAGTATTTCTAATGTATGTTGTGCGAGAAATACTCTCACGTGATTATGACAAGTATATCACAATCATCAAGTAATAAGAATAAGTTTAAGGATAAGAGTTACCATTCCCATGTGGACAGTTAGACCAAATTTTGTTAAGTATAATACTAGTGTGAATTGTTTTTAGGGCTTGATTAAACAATTAAATTGTAAAGTTTGGGATTGAATTCAAATTAATTAAAGCAATTGGGATTCCAATTTCACCACTATTTATCTTAATACCCCTCCCTTGTTATTCAGTTCTCTCGATTGGATGAAACAAATTTCTACCATCTTATTCGTCCCTCTTAGGATCAAATACACCTTCTAAGGTCAACCCGACTAACCAATATGTTAAAATTAAACTAAACCGATTAGGGTTTAAGTTCTATGAATTCTAGATAACTATGAGGTTATTTTTTCACACCACCTTCTATTCCTATCTCTAAGGTATAGCTATGTTACAGTTACTTCCCTAGTACCACCTATGTTTATTTTCTCAATGTTTCTTTAAGTTTAGATTCAATTCATTAGTGGCTAATTAATGAAAAGCATTAAAGTTAGAAGAAATGACTCACAATTATATAAATTGAATAACATCGGGATTTTTATTAGAAAAAGATAGGATTACATTGTTTCCCCAATCGAATTTAGTTCATGATAGACAGAGAGTTCATGATAAGAGAATTATGAGTGAAAGAAAAGTACATACAAGATAGGTTTCTAAGATGAAGGGTCTGTGATCAATGTCTTTCGGTTGGCTTCGTAGACTTTTTCTCCCTTCTTCCTCTCTCTAAAACTTTGTTTTCAATAGCTAAAAATACGAATGAAACTCCATTGGGTTTCCAATTTCAGAAATGAAATTTCTTTTGGCTTCCTTAGTACAAGAGATAAGATTTTGGATATAAAACCATTTGAAGTATCTTCTCACTAAGATGGATTGCTATCTCACGTGAGATGTTTTTGAATACTCTAATTCACTCTAATTTCTTCATCATTTGACCCTGCAATACTTGAACATACACATCAAGTACCCTGCGAGCAATAACATTTAGTTCACTCAAAATGACTTAATGTTTATCTAATTTATTCTATTTTAAAAAAACTAATACAAAAAGACATATACAAATAACTCACATCGGGGAATAATTATCAATTTCACTCCCTCTTGGACAAGCCATCACAAGTTATAATATTGTTTGATAAGGATTTTCTCTAATTGCGCTTAGCTCATATATATTTCGGTCCATAAGCTTTATCATTAATTTACAAAACGTGTTCCTGTCTGTTTGGTCATTATAAAATAATAAAATATCATTTTTCCATCCACTCTTTAAAATACAAAATCACTATGTTTATTTCTCAAAGGTACATAAATAACATTTATTTTATGAATTAAAAAAAATGGAAGTATTGCATGCTAAATGACATAATGTACATCATAGGTGAGTGTCACCCTGGAGCTGGCATTGTCACTTGACTTTGTGTCAAATGTATAATGCGTAAGGTAACAAAGGATACATGTTAGTAAGAACTAAAACAATGATTTTCCCATTTTATGGAGAGGAAAATCAAATAATTCATTTTATTGACATTAAAAATATATTTAAGCCAAGTTTTCAAGAGAAAAATGACATTTTGTCTCAAAAAAAAAGTAAACTAGTGGTTTACTCTGAAATTGTGGGATATCTATCTATCTATCTATTTATAACATAAAAGCTGAGCTATACAGTATTTTTATATTTACACCATACCATACCAAAACAATATAAATATTACGTAGTAAAAAAATATATTCAGTTCACAAAATGGGGTAATCGTTGTTGATGTCACACTGTGTTGGTCGCATTTCTCAAGATTTTAAGGCAAAGCTAAATGTCCTTTTTTTTTTTTACTGGCGAAGCTTATATTTATTCAATAAGGTAAGTGCAGAGCACAAAGATACACATGTGAAATAACACCCCTTGTATCAGCAGGGCCCCGAAACAGTGTTGAACCTCGCTTGAATAGTTTCCAAAGAGCTAAATGTCCTGTTTATGCCGTCCAAGAGAAAAAACATAGTTTGGAATATACTCTAACGAGTATTTATAATTTTCTAATTAAACGAGGAATGAACCATAGACTTCAATAATTTAGATATACAACTTAACAAGTATATATGTATTCAATAAGTTTATCATGTGACAACTTATAAGTTTAACTAGCAACCATATATCTACATAAGTTAAAAAGAAATTGCAGGAATGTCATAAACTAATCCCTGACAAGTGTCATACAAGCTCTTACTTATTACTGTCCTCATATATCTATATTTAACGAATATCCAATTAACCTTCCATCAAATCATCGAGCTTCTAACAAGGTAATTGTGACATCGTTGGTTGAACATGTGTTTTTCTGATTTAAGCATGAATCATTTTCAACTGAAACATTTCTTGGAACGAAACCATTTTCTTTAGGCTCAACCAATTCCATGTGACTCTCCAACATGAAAATCACGGATCCCATTGTAGGCCTATCATCTGGATACTGCTGAACACACAGAAGACTAATATGTAGGCAACGCAGTACTTCTGATACAACACATGACTCTTTCATGTTTACATCGATCAACTCTAATGCATTGCCAGCTTTCCACATTGTCCATGCCTGTTTCATAAAAAAAAATTAATATAAAAGATAAATACTTATATATTTTATTTGACACGCATAAGTTGAACTCAGATTCAAGCTCTTACATAACTAACGAGGTTATGATTCTTATCTGTGAGATAAAGTGCTCTGTTTCTCTTGCCACATATAATCTCCAACACTAAAATGCCAAAGCTGAAAACATCAGATTTCACGGAAAATAACCCATCAACTGCATACTCCGGTGCCATATACCCACAGCAAGTCAAACATTACATGAATCAAGAACAATTCACATATCTGTAGAAAGAAAAATGGTGTTGGTTCGACACACTCACTAGGTCCCAACTACTCTGCCTGTATTTCCTTCAATCTGATCTCCTCCAAAAATTCTGGCCAATCCAAAATCTGATATTTTTGGACTCAAATTTTTATCAAGCAAAACGTTACTTGCTTTAAGATCTCTATGGATAATCCTCAATCGGGAATCTTGATGAAGATACATAAGCCCCCTTGCAATTCCACAGATTATGCTGAAGCGCCTAGGCCACTCTAGCAATTTACTTCTTGCTTCATCTGTTTCATTCAAACAAAAATGTTATTCAACATTGAATAGTTAATGCAGAAAACTGCTTATGTCACTGAAGTCATTAGAAAGAAAATCTACGCATTGTTGATTTTCCATACCAAATATGAAGGAGTCTAGGCTGCCGTTTTCCATGTACTCATAGACTAGCATTTTTTCTTGTCCTTGAATGCAGAAACCAACAAGTTTTACAAGATTTCGATGCTGAAGTTTTGCAATCAGTTTTACTTCATTTGTGAACTCTGTCCCTCCTTGCCATGAGCTCCTTGATAGAGTCTTCACAGCAATTTCTTGCCTATCCGATAATATTCCCTGCATATAATACTCACGATAATTACTACACGCTTTACATTAATATTTATTTTTTATTCTTTTTGGTGGTAATAGTCTAATAGACTCAAATAATTATTACCCTGTATACTGATCCAAAACCACCTTCGCCAATCTTATTTTCTATAGAGAAGTTGTTAGTGGCAGTTGCAACTGTGAGTAGATCAAACAATTGGACTTCCAGATCATCCACATCTTTTTCGTTGCATTCTTCTGTCAATGAGTTCACCACAAAACTCAGGAAGGCTTTAGGAAATGTTATAAAATATGTGGAGGATATTGCCAAATACAGACTTTGATGTGCATGATTATTTATTAAGGCTATTATTGCGATTGGCAAACTATTTCCTTTAATTTCTTGTTTTTTTATTAACTAAAAAGCTTGTTTGATTGTATTGTAAATAAGCTTCCATCTAGCATTTTTTAGTAATTACTAATTTTTTCAGACATGTAATTATTTATAAATGTTAGCTTTTATCTGTTCATATTTTATTCTGAGTTTGTCTTTAATTTATTTATGAAATTTCTTTATTTTTTTCTAAATAAAGTAAAATTTCATATAAAAAAGTGAAAATATGTTAAACTTAATTAAAATAATTTTAATATATGATATAATATCAACTAATCATAAATATCACATCTTTAAAAAAAGTTTGACTTTTATTGGACACTACTTTAAAAGTGACGGAGAAAATGTAATGGATTGATTGTGTACATAACAATTAAACACTTAAAATAATTAATCCATAATTAAAGATTACAAAAATAAAATAAAATTAACAATCGTTGACCATATTTATAACAAATATATAGACAAGTGCAGTGATGTGTAAACATTTATTTACCAGCAAATAATACAGGTACTCAGTATAAGAACCGCACAAATTCCACCAATTGTGGAAGCAACTATAGTTGGAATGTTCTTCTTGTGCCGGTATACAGGTTCTTCAGTGTTGTAAATTGCAATTGAATAAACAACATGAGCAAAAGGCTAAAGTTAGAGAGATCTTGAGTTTCAATATTTCAATTAATTGAAAGAAGATCAACGTTTGAGTGATCTATAGCTTACCTAACTCTGAAGCTGGCATTCTGATATATAGATATTGACCACCAGTTTGAAATTGTCTTATGTCAATGAGATCTCCAAACCACATGACACAACCACTACCTTCACCTCGTATGTCTGAATTAGTATATGCCATACAAGAACAATTATTCAAACACTTCACTCCACATTCTTCTAGACCAATACTCTCATCCAACCATGTATCTGTTGTATCTGGAACTTTGAGGCCTTCAAAATTTGACAAATCCATCAGTAGTGACTCTGTCTTTGCAAATTAACGGTGTATTTCGGACACATCCTTGGCTCCAATCAGATGAATTCCATGCTTGTGGTGACTTGGGCTTAAACCCTTTCAAACATTGGCATACTAGAGGTTGAGTAATTACGCAGTTCCCGTAGGGTCCACATAGGCCATAACTGTCACAAAAATCATTCGGGAATGATTTATATGTCTTCCAGTTTTGATCATCCTCCACCCATACACAGCGATACAATGTACCTGTTTCATTTATTACATTTATGGAGATGAGAGAATCATTTGCCGGGCTAAACGTGTAGTAAACCTCATCTTTATTTGTGATAAAATCAAGCCAAAAATTGTGTTATTCTGTAGATCTGGTGCTCCACTAAAATACAGTCCATTCCAAGGTCCATGCCGTAAAAGCTTTTGTGCTCCTTTCATTGTATACATCTCAGGATATTTATAGAGTTTTAAAACCCGATAAACTTCTCCTGGGGAGGGATCATTTGGACTCCTCCAAGCAGTAAATCTCCGTTCGAGACCAGTTCGAAAGTCCCATCCAAACCTCATCCCTGGCAAGAGTGTATCAGATGGATAGTCAAAGCTTTGCCACAAGTACCCTTCTGAGTTTCTTTCTGCCTCATTTCTTATCACAAGATTGCCACTGTCCAGGAGCTCTACCACCGGATTCTGTACTTCTGTCTTAGACATGGTGTGCCAAACAACCGACCCGTTTTGCATAAGAACAAGATTGCCTGTGCTGTTCACTGTTAAGATGCCCGAGGTATCATTGATTGGGCTGACCCTATTAGCAACCCAAACAACTCTCTGAATTGGAATATTCTTGAACCAAATGCCAAGGTAACGTTTGTAGGAACTACCTGGGCTGAAAAATCCAAGTTCATAGTTTCCACCTTTTGACACCAAGGTCTTCCCATCACTTATGGATTGGAGCACGTTGATAAAACTATTTGCTGTGGAAATTTTGAAAGAGGGAACAAGTATGCATGCAACCATAATCGTGAAAGAAAGAATATCCATTGAGTCACAGAGTTTTTGTGGCACACAGTTTTTCTGATATTATTGACGACAAAGATTGAGATATATGTACATAAACACGCCAAACATTCAGTAAGAGGAGAGTTTTTGGTCGTTGGTTACTTGACTCCAAGTCTAGCTCACATGCCCTACTTCTCTAGCTATCATTGTTGTCTGTGGTCCAAATCAATTCTTAAAGAAAAATGTTTGATAGACAACTTTAATACGCAGACCAGTTATAAAATGTGAAGAGAGAGAAATATATATACGTATAAATAGTGAAGAAAGAAAAATACACAAATATTCTGTGAGTAGGGTAGCTGAATGACTGCGTATTACAGTTATTAGCTTAGCGTAGTAAAATTGATTCTTAAAATGACTTGGCCCATTCGAAATCAATTTTTTATCAAATTAAATAATCATTAATAAGACGTTTAAATATGGTGTTTAGTAATAATTTATCAATATTAGAATCAGTCTGGACACATCATTTTTATAGATTAAGCATATTAACCATGTGGACACGTTATCAATTTAATTGGTTTTGGATTGTTTGATTAACCGAGTTTAACCCGGCCGAATCAAATTAACCCAATTGCATTTGATGATAATTGGTTTCGGCACTGGATTTGAGATTTTTAAACTCCAACCAAATTCAACCAAACTAAATATATTATTTATTATTATTGAATTTTAGTGAATAATCATGTACATTTTTAAATGACAAATATTATACTAGAATTTTAAATAAAATAATGTAATTTTCTTAAAAAGAAATATAAAGCTTTGCATTTTTATAAGAAGTCGTATCAAATATCTTTGAACACCACTAAAAATATAATTTGAGTAAATTTATTTCATGACAAAAACTGAAAACTAAGAGAAGTATAAAAAAACATTCATAGGAGTCTAAATAGCCAGTGAAAATGTACTCCATAACACTTTTTTTCCGCTGCGGCGACCAAGTTCGCGGTAGCTCGATCTTCCTTCACTTCATAAAATAATTTGTGAAACAGAAAAGGAAATAAGAGATTAAGAACTTTATTACCATTCTTCACAATCTTTGTTCTTCTCTCCAATCCCATATGCAGTGCCACTTGTTAGGTAGACAAAATGAAGAAAAACAATGAAGAATAAACTTAATAACGATAAACCAAATAAATAGAAAGAATAAAAAAGATTAATGGTTACAAGAATGATAAAATAAATTTTTACTATTGCATATATATAAAAAATTATTATATATATATATATATATATATAATGAAATTACACTTACACATTATATATTATCAAACTCACTCTCCGATATCCTTAACTCAACTATCGTCTGATATCATAAGATAATACGTCTCTAATTATATACTACATTATCAAATATCATCAAATAATATACTTAGCCACTCTTCAACCTCGTCATTAACTTACCTTGATACCATGGGTTGGATACACATCTTTTTCCATTCATACTAGTGAGTATTGTCACAGGTACAGTCATGTGTAACCTTTCAGTACAACTCATGCATTATAGTATTTGCTCACAACTACCAAAAATAAAAAAAAAAAAACAAGAAGAAGAAGAATATTAATCTAACTCATAATGTAACTTGACTCGGTGTGTAAAGGTTTAAGCAAACTAACAACAATAATTAATTACTTATATATATTATAACTTGAACAGTTGAACGCAGCTACCAATTGAGAATTTAAATATTTACACGGTGTCAATTGCTTTCAAAATAATAATAAGAATAAGTGTATAACTTATTTATTTTTATGAGATTTCATAACTATCTTCTATTTATTTTTACTTAAAACACTTCTTAATAATTTTAAAATTATTATATCAACATTCCTTTTATAATATCTTCAATTTTAAAAATATTATATTAAAACCCTTATATTGAAACCTTTATCTGATAATTTTAAATTTCCTAACAAATTGATAGTTTATTATTGTTATTATTTTGACAGAAATTGGGACCATATATAAATGATTAAATTGTCAAATATTCGTGGCCGGCTTCAACTTTATGCAAATGGGTTGTCTTTGTCAACTTATAATACACAACTACAACGAGATGATGGGACCAATCGTGTGAACAAGTCGAAAGAGAAATTTGCCATGGCTGATACGTTAACATGTGAGGAACCAAAATTATGATGGGACCAAATGTGTGAACAAGTCGAACGAGAAATTTGCCATGGCTGATACACGTTAACATGTGTGAAACCAAAATTATGATGGGACCAAATGTTTTTGATTGTTTTTCACCCTAAAACATTTAACACACCATCAACAAATTCTAATATAAATTTTTATGAATTAAGAGTAATTAGAATTATTTTAGGCTGCTTAAGAGTATTTAAAGTTCAATTCATTTGATAAAAAAAATATAAAAATAACTCACTTTCATGAATTATCAACTTCCATCACCACCAATACTACATTTATTGTTGTGAGAGTCATCTACTCTTTAAGTCTTTGATTTCATCTTATACAGTTGTATTTATCATAATCCATAAAGTTAGAGATAAAATTTCATATAATTCATGATGATTCAAGATCCCATTATATCTCAATATTTTTGTAGTGGATTTCTCATTAGCCAACATCCTCCATAATTAAGGTTAGTTGACAAAAAATTTTGTAGTGATGTGAGAGATTATCAAAGAGCTCATCAAATGGACGAGGACAAGGTCATAGTGGTCATAGTCCTAGACGACTACACACTTGACTTAGAACCCAGAGGCTAGTCTAAAAATTATTATTATTGTCAAATTAATAAATCGTTATGGTATTAAATGTGTAACGGTGATATCTAATAGTGATAACAATCATAATATATGTAATATAAGAGGATATATTATAACAACTAGTTGCTTTAATAACAAAACATTTATATCTTCTATTAAAATGTATCATCAAATTTATATATAAAATAATTTATTTAAATTTATATATTTTTAAATACTAAAAAACTTATTTTATACTGTGAAAAGTGTTAATTGAATGTAGATTCAATACTTTACCTAAGAAGTCATAATTATTATAACTGAATATTATATAAGTTTGTTATATAATTAAATTTTTTTATTAAATACTATAAATATTTTATTAAACAATAAGGTCTTTTGAAGTTTATTAAATTTTTAATTAATCAAATACACTCATTTTAAGGTAGTAACTCAACTAAACATGACATATTCCTAATCCAAACCCAACGTTATATAATGTGCCTGAAGATGAAAATCTCTGTTATTTTTTATTGATTTTTACAAAATTATCATGGTATTGCATTTCATAAATTATATGATTTTCAGCACAGTGAAAACTTTAAGTACCTGAATTTATTTTTTATAATATAAAAAATTATCTTAAAAAATTATTTTACTCAATATATCTTGATTAAAATATCAATCAAGCTTAAAAAAGCTGAAAAATTAAAGAATTTAAAGTAATAGAGTATTATATACAATTTATTTTGTCAGATAAATTAAAATATATTTTTATAATAATTCTTTTGATTTTATATAATATTATTTTTTATATTTTAAAAGATAATACAAAATTGGAACAAGACATAATCAAGATAAGAGATTATTATATCTATTTCCATTCTCGTAATTAAAGAGTATAAAATATTTTATTTTCCTAATTAAATAAAAATGATATCTAATTTAATTTATCTAATATATTTCCTCTATGACGTTTTTCATAACTCCCATCCCTCTTAAATTGTTTAATTTATCCAATAAAATATATTTTATCCACATTTATCAAAACTTTTAATTATACAATTATTCATATTCAATTGAAAAAAATATATTTTTCTTTCACGAGGTTAATATTTTATAATTAATTCTTTTTAAAATTATATTCTTTAATTTTAATAATATTCTTGCGTAAGTTTTAGTTGTAATAATAAGGACAACACTAATTTTAATGCTTAAAATAATGAAATTAAAGTGAGAAAGATTGTGACAGTTAAAGTTAAAGAGTACATTATAAAAAAAAATATTAAATGAATTAAATGGATATCATTACATAATAATATAAATTTAAAATTTGAAATACAAATTTCTAAAATTAGTATTATTAAAATAAGAATATGTATTAATTGAGTGGGTAAATCCACAGAGTAATCATTATTTGAGTAGATAAATTTTGATTTAATTGAATCAACAAATATAAATAATTTTTTTTATAAATATAAGTAAACAAAATAAATATATATTTTAGATTTCTTTATTTATATATAAGTTTGAGTCATTGTGGTGGTAAATCTTGTTTCTCTTCATTTAATAACGATCCATCTTCAATTCTTAGGGTAGGATAGGAATTTTCATTTTCTATATCCTTTATTTTTTTTACGTCGTGTTCTTTAGTTTTTACATTGGAATCACTTACTACAAGTCTACATCAATATTTTTTTTTCCCTATTTTGTCTCCATTTTTCTCTTGGTATAGATACTCAGGTGTCCATATATAGACTTTTTTTTGTTAATGAAAATTTTATTTAACCTTATTTAATTATTAAAATAGTTGAAAATATATTAGTTCTCTTATCCTTTCAACAAGAGTCTATAAAAAATAACAAAAGAAGTATAAGATTTGACTAAAGAAAAGTAAAATAATGTAGCATGTGAAAATTAAGTTTGATCAATAGATTCATAATAAATATTTTTTTTGTTAATTAACTATCAAGAAATTGCGTAATCGCTTTACCGCATTTTTAACGTACTTCATCGCAGATGTCAGTTTATTCTCTTCTTATTTTACTTTATCATTTTAGTTTTTCTTTAATCCTTTTTATGTTTATATAGACATTAATAAGTGTCAACATTTTTATTTTTTTTTATATTGTCCATGTTTTCATAGACTAGTTAGGATATTTACTTACAATATATACTAACTTTAATTTCATGAAGGTTTATAATTAATTATATGTCAATTAGTCTGTGGATCATGCCTGGCCAACCTAAATTTACTATTTCTTTCACGTAATATATTCATAGCATTACAAATTAAAGACTAAATAAAAAAATATTAAATGAAGAAAAGATAGAATTTTATCTTAACTAATCAAATATTATCATTCTAACCATGTAATAATATATTTGCGATGTTCGTAAACATAATCTTAACAAATCAGATAATATGTATGCAAATATAATCTTAATTAATAAGATATTCTATTTTTTCAACCGTTACATAATGTATTAGATAGAACAAGTGTTTTTATTTCGCCTTTTAATTTGAACAAAAAAAAAAATAGAACAACATAAATTGAACAGATAAAAAAGAACAAAATCTTAAATTTTATTGTTACTAGAAAAGCTATATAATATAAAATTGTGATGTCCGAATTGTTTATATAAACATATGTACATCCCGTACAACTTTCTCTTAAATTTAAATCACAACATGAACAAGTGTTTTTATTTCGCCTTTTAATTTGAACAAAAAAAAAATAATAGAACAACATAAATTGAACAGATAAAAAAGAACAAAATCTTAATTTTTTTTTTTACTAGAAAAGCTATATAATATAAAATTGTGATGTCCGAATTGTTTATATAAACATATGTACATCCCGTACAACTTTCTCTTAAATTTAAATCACAACATGTAATTTTCCATTATCTACTATGCCATTTGTTTTGAATCCTCATTATCTTCCAGTTAATTTGTCTATATTTCTCATAATATATAATAATAATATAAATTATATAAAGATAATTAATATAAAAAGAATATTTTAGAAAATTTTATATTATTTGTTTGTGTTAATTAGTGTATATTGAAATGGCGTTTGAGAATGGAATGGAACGATGATTGCCAAATGGCGTTTGAGAAGATCAAACAATGGATGATGAATCCAACTTCTGTTTAGTTCTTCCGATCCTGGGGAGACCTCTCATTCTACATATAAGAGTGTTAGATTAGATGGGCCCATGGGTAATATGCATATTGGGACACAACATGGTGAATTAGGTAGAAAGAAGCAAGAAGTTCACAAGTTGTGAAATGAATTATTCGTTGTTGGAGCGAATATTGTGCTTTGGAGTGGATTGCTCACCATTTTAAGGCAATATATGTTGAGTCACCGTACCTAGTTGGTGTCCAAGATGGATCCATGGCAATTATTATTGTCAGAATAAGATACCGACTATGTTATTATGTTATTAATAGGCAGTATTTAATAGGCACTATTACACTGTCAATTCTGCTACGCACAACCAGGATAGGGTCAATAAGCCACTATATCTCATAACATATTTCTATTAAAAAAAAAAAGTTAAAAGTAAAACTGGATTCCCATATTAAAACCCTAATAGACTTAGTATTAAATTAAGAGATTAATTAATCTAATCAATCTAGACAGCATGGGAGATCCTGAGAGGGATAGTCACGATAATAGGAATCTGATCTAACCAATAGATTATACATTTAAATAACAAAGAGTAGAATTAATGGTGAAATCGGGATCTCAGTCATTTTCTTTATAATTACTTCTTTCTTTATAATTATTGCTTTCACAACCCACCAACTCTCAAATTTTCTCTCCGAAAAATAAGATCTAAGATAAAAATAAAGTTCCTAATTTCTTATCTTTGTAAGATTGACAACCCTGTTTATAAATATTTATTACTTGACGTATGTGGTATACTTGTCATAGCAAAGCGTTCGGTTGTGACTTAAACATCGCTCGCGACGTGCATTAAGTCGTTGCCGGGGATAAGCCAATTTAGGCTTATTTTTATTTTGATTCTATTTTTCTCTTTTAATTTCTATATTTTTAAATCTTCTTTCTTCTTCTCATACCCTTTTCCAAACTGCTCACATTAACCCCTACATTCATAATTTTCTAGATTTAATTTTCTTGATATTCTCACTTGATTTGGGAAATTTTGCTTTTGTTGGAAATTAGGAAAGCACGGAGAGCCTGAGTTTGGCCTTGATCCTGAGATCGAGAGAACAACTCGCTCACTCTCTAAAGCAACTAGAAAAGCCCGAGCCAAAATTCCAGATATTCCAGCAAACCCTAACATGGATCCTCTTTCGAATAATCAACAAAGGATCGTTGTTGAGTGTAGCAGGAATGACCTGAGAATAGGCTCACCAATTGTTCTACCACAGGGTATCGTTCATGGCGAAAAATTCACATTTAATTCCATATTTTAGCCAGAACGTACAGTTCCATGATCTCTCTCATGAGGGTGCAATCGAGCACATCAGACACTTCCTCTCAGATTGCAGCCATGTAGATGGTGCCACAAACCCGGAAATCACTAAATTGTGGTTTTTCCCTTATACACTACATGGGGAAGCCAAAATCTGGTTACAGTCACTGCCTATAGATAAGTTCTCAACCTGGCATGATTTAGAAACATACTTTTTACTTAGGTTTGTGAATGAAAGTAGGCGAACAAGCCAATCATGTGCTCAATATGCCTTCAAGATAGAGTATGATGAGAATTTCACACAGGCTTGGAATAGGTTCAAAATACTCCAAGCGAGATGCCTCACTCATGACATGGAACTCCATGTGCTGATCAACCCCTTTCGCCAAGGGTTAAGGCCTGAAGAATTATAAAATCTTTACCTAGTAGCAGGAGGAAGCTTTGCGGAACAAAAAACACCTGAATAGTGCATAGAGATGTTTGTAAAGGAAGATGCTTGGAAGGGCTCTCAAATAGTTGGATGACTCACAAAGGGAGAATATCTTTCACTCTAGATGCTTAGTAGAAGGCAAGGTATATTCTCTCATTATTGATAGTGGTAGTTGTATAAATGTAGTTAGCACTAGGTTAGTAGATAAAATAAGACTTAGATTATCTTCACATCTAAGCCTTACAAGTTACAATGGTTAAATTACAAAGGTGAATTGGTTGTTAATAAACAAGTTCTTATTAATTTCTCCATAGGTAAATATAAAGATGATGTGTTGTGTGATGTTGTGCCTATGGAGGTCACTCATCTATCACTTAGTAGACCTTGGTAATATGATAAGCATGCTATTCATGATGGTGTTTCTAACACATATATTTTCTCTCGTATAGACAAGAAGGTCACCTTAAAACCATTGAAACCTAAGGAAGTTTGTCAGGATCAACTAAAACTGAAACTAAAAAGAGAGAGTGAGAAAAATCTTGAAAAGGGTGAGAGTTTAGGTCCCAAAATATCTTTGGCCGAGAGGTCCACCAAGAAAAAGAAGAAAGAAACCAAGACCCCTAGAAAACTAGCTTTGATCAAGACTTGCAAGGACATTACCAAACATGCCATTAGTGATTCTAGGTTGAAAAACAAGAGTGGAACCACCCATAGGAGTAAGCAAACTGAGAGCTATGCTAAGGAAGAACCTAAGGAGAGTTTGCTTATAGAGAGGGATGAGTTAAAGAGAGAATTCCTAGCTAGGAAGAGCATGTTTCTTTGTTTTCCTAACCCATTTGTTTTGAACACTAATCATGTAGGTAAGCAAGAATAGCTTGATGCACTATTGATGGAGTTTGATGATGTCTTTCCAAAGGAGATTCCCAATGGCTTGACACCACTAAGAGGCACTCAAATAGATCTTATTCCGGGAGCACCACTTCCAAACTGGTCCACTTATAGAAGTTCACCATAAGAGACTCATGAGATACAAAGGCAAGTGAAGGACTTGATGAGCAAGAGTTGGGTGAAGGAGAGCCTTTTTGAGAGAATTTCTAGTAAAATTTGTGGTAGTTTACTTTGATGATATCCTTATTTATAGCAAATATTTCTTAGAACATTCAACACACTTGAGACTTGTATTAAAAGTTCTTAGGGAGCAACATTTGTATGCCAACAAGGAGAAGTGCACCTTTGCCACTAATCAAGTCATCTTTCTCGGTTTTGTGGTGAGTGAGCAAGGAGTGCAAGTAGATGAAAGCAAGATCAAGGGTATTCAAGAGTGGCCGAGACCCTCCAATGCTAGGGAAGTAAGAAGTTTTCATGGTTTAACAAGTTTTTTATAGAAGATTTGTTAAGGATTTTAGCACAATAGTTCACCTCTTATTGAACTTGTTAAAAAGGATTCTTCTTTTGCTTGGGGTCAAAGTCAAGAACATGCTTTCAATCTACTATACTTGTTTTACCTAGCTTTGCTTGTTCTTTTGAATTAGAGTGTGATGCTTCTAACTTAGGTGTTGGAGCCGTGTTGATGCAAGAGGGGCACCCCATTGCCTACTTTAGTGAGAAGCTAAAGGGTGCTCAACTCAACTACTCCACCTATGACAAGGAGATGTATGCCCGTGTGAGAACTTTCCTAGTGTGGCAACACTACCTTCTACCTAAGGAGTTTGTGGTGCACACGAATCATAAGGCACTCAAGCATATCAAAGGACAAGGAAAGCTAAGTAAGAGGCATGCAAGATAGGTAGAGTTTCTTGAAACCTTTCCTTATGTTATTAAGTATAAGAATGGTAGTACTAATGTTGTAGCTGATGCTTTAAGTAGGAGATTTTCATTGATTTGCATGTTAAAAACTAAGATGCTAGGCTTTGATCACATTAAGGACTTGTATATGCATGATCATGATTTTGGCCATGTACTTATGATGTGTGCTCAAAGTGCTCATAAGGATTTCTTCAGGATGGATGCTTATCTTTTCAAAGGAAAATGTTTGTGTATTCCTAAGACATCTTTAAGAGAACTTTTGGTTTGTGAAGCACATGAAGGGGGCATCATGGGACACTTTGGGATTGATAAGACTCTTGCCATATTGCATGAATATTTTTGTTGGCCTCACATGAAGAAAGATGTAGACCGATTTGTGCATAAATGCATCACATGTCATAGGGCAAAGTCTAAAAGCATGAATCATGGATTGTATACCCCTTTACCCATTCCCATTTCTCCTTGGATTGATATATCAATGAATTTTGTTCTTGGATTGCCGAAAACCAAAAGAGGAATGGATTCCATTTTTGTTGTTCTGTGTTGGTTTTCTAAAATGGATCATTTTATTCCTTGTCATAAGGTTGATGATGCTACATACATAGCAAATTTGTTCTTTAAGGAAGTGGTTAGATTGAATGGTTTGCCTAAAACTATTGTTAGTGATAGGGACTCTAAATTTTTGAGTCACTTTTGGAGAAATTTATGGGCTAAGTTAGGCACCAAGCTTTTGTTTTCAACCACTTGTCATCCACAAACGGATGGCCAAACCGAAGTAGTCAATAGGACTTTAGGCCAATTGTTGAGACACTTTGTTAAAATGAGTACTAAGTGTTGGGAAAAGCATTTACTTTATATTGAGTTTGCATATAATACAGTAGTGAATGTTTCTACTTCTCATTCTCTTGACCTTGTGGCATTGCAACTTGAGTTTGCCTTGAATGTAGATGGAGTTGCCAAGGCCAAATTAATGAACTCCCTTCATGCCAAAATCAAGGAGCAACTTGAGAAAAGATACTCTAAGGTGGCGGCCCAAGTTAATATGTATAAGAAGCATGTGGAGTTCAAAGAAGAAGATTTGGTGTGGCTTCATCTTAAGAAAGAAAGATTTCTTAATCTTAAGAAGTCTAAGATTTTGCCAAGAGGGGATGGACCTTTCAAAATCTTAAAGAAATTTGGCCTTAATGCTTATAATTTTGATCTTCGTACTTCTTATATTAGTAGTAACTCATTTAATGTGGGTGATTTGTCTCTTTGTAATGTAGGAGGTGATGGAAGCAACTTGGAGACAAGTTTGCCTCAAGAAGGATGGATTGATGGAGGACAATCTCCAAGCATGAGAATTACAAGAGCAATGTAATGAAAAATAGAAGCTCAATTTGAAGAAGAGTTGACTAAGTCAAAGTCAACAAGTCAAAGTCAAAGTCAAAGGTCAACTCTTGGAAGTCAACAAATTGGGCTCATGAAGCCTTGTAATTTTCTGAATCTTTTGTAAATAGTTCTAGCTTAATTTGTGTAAAGCTTGGACCTCATTGCTTGCATGCATTTTTGACCAAGCTTAGTCTTTGGACCTTAAGTTAACTTTTATGATGGGCCTAAGTGCTCTTATAATACAATTAGGTAAGTGGATTACACTCTCTTAAAAGAGAGTGGATGGAAAAGGAGAGAGAGTTAGTGGAATTTCTAAAAACTTGATCAACTCATAATCAAGGGTATAAATTTAAATCAATCTTCTAAGATTTAAACTCTCATTCAAGAAGGAATTCTAGCCTTAATATCACTTCAAATCCAAGGCCTAGAATTTCATCTTGCTTCTTCCATGATCATCACACTTAAGGTGGATTGTAAGCCTCTTGATCAGTCTATTCTAGATCCTTCTTGATTGATCAATTGTGAAGGGTTCCTTGCTTCACTTAATTGATCAATCAAGAATCAAGTGGTCCAAGATTGTACACGGCCAAGTGAGAGAAAAAGGAGAGAGCTCCCCTAAGGTTTCTTTTTAAGAACCTTAATCTTATCAATGATCCATGCATCCAAGTGGCGATTCATTCTTAAGCTTATTGGATTCTTCATCTATGGCGCTTCCGCCTTTCCAATCTAATCCATTTTTCATTGCTTCTTATTTGTTCTGAAAACCGTGAGTTATCACCTAGAATCGTGAGCTTTATGATCATTTTTTCGCAAGCTTTGGTATTTGTTTGAGTGGTTGAATGATGGGTACCCCTTTTGCTAATTCGTGAAGATCACCTTTTCTAATTCATGGGTTTTCATCAAGATGGCCCATTTTATACCATGCCATAAGGCAGATGATGCTACACACATTTCTAACCTTTTCTTTAAGGAGGTGGTGAGACACAATGGGATTCTGAAGAGCATAGTAAATGATAGGGACTCTGAGTTCCTAAGCCACATTTGGAAGACCTTGTGGGGTAAGCTTGGAAACAATTTGTTGTTTTTCACCACTTGTCAATGATGTGCGGAATACAGGTGGTAGTTATACCTCCTACATCCCTTGCTATGGCAAGTATACCACAACCGTTAAGTAATAAGTATTTATAGATCAGGATTGTCGAACCCACTAGGATAAGCAATTTGGAAACGTTATCTTTATTTAATGATTTTATTAATTTCTCAAAGAGAAGAAAAAGTGATAGCGATGATTAGAGAAAGAGATGTAATTGAATTAAAAGAAAAAACAATAATAATTTTGAGAAAGAAATAAGATAAAAGTAATTGAGATCTCGATTTCACCACTAATTCTCTCTTATATTTCCCTATTTTGTTATTCAAATATAGTCATGGTTGGAGGATTGGATTTCTACCCTCGTGACCGTCCCTCTTAGGATCACCCACACCACCTAGGTTAACTAGATTAATTAATCTCTTAAGTTAATACTAAGTTAATTAGGGTTTTAGTTCTATGAATCCAGGGGCAAACTTAGGTGCTGTCCACACTACTACCTACTCCCATCTCTATGACCCTAGCGTAATAATGGTTATTTCTCTAGTACTGCCTAGGTTTCTTTTCTCAAAGTTCCCCTAGGGTCACAATCAATTTATTAGTGATCAGTTAACCAATAGCATTAAGCATAGAAGAAATAAACGTCGAAACATACACTGAATAACATCGAGAATCATATAAAGGGATAAATTAAGGTTACATCATTTTCCCAATCAAAGAGGGATTTAGGTCATGGAGACAAAGAAAATAACACACAAGTAAATTAAAAGATAGTACACAAGATAATTGATTCCCTTGGAAGTCGAATGCTCCTATCGTCTCCTTCTACTTTGCTTGGGGTTGAATTTTGTTTCCGTCCACAAATCGAGGATGGGGAGGTTTGGAGGTTGTCAATCTCCAGAACCTCGGCCGAATTAGGTTAAGTATTATGAGAGCGATCGCCTTGTTTTGTTGATCATAACTTGTTATATTTATAGCCTTCAGAATTAGACTTAGGCTTCCTTTGATAAGATCTTAAAAGATAATATGAAATCTTTATTTTTTAAAATAAGATAATATCTTCGACCTCCTTTGCATAAGATAAGATAAAATATGATCTTGGAAGATAAGATAAAATCTTGGGCCTGCTGCGGGTCCAACTCACGCGAGATATCAAGTAACTCGCGCGAGATCATGTTCCAGAGAGCAAACGTGTTGTCCAAGTTACATCATATCGCACGATATAGGTTGATAAGCACGAGATGAGCACGAGATAAGCGCGAGATGAACCTCCAAAAAGTTCACTTGTTCTTGAAGAAATGGCAACTCGCACGAGATCGAGCGAGATGAGGTTCCAGAAAGCTCTTGTTCTTCACTAAAGCTCCAATTCGCGCGAGTTGAGTTCCAACTCACGAGAGATGCATTAAAACGCACGTTGTTCTCCTATTTTGGCTATTTTTACCCTGAAATACTTGAACACACCATCAACAAGCTCTAACACGAATTATTATTAATTAAGAGCAACTAGAGTCATTTTAGGTGGCTTAAGTGTATAAAAAGGACAATTTATGATATAAAAAGAGTATAAAAATAGCTCACTTTTGTGAGTTGTCAAATATCCCCAACTTAAAACTTTGTTTGTTCTCAAATAAAAAGGGAATTTTACTAAATTAGCAAAATATAACATAACCCAAATTGGCTATGAAGCACTTAATTCTTAGCATTGGATTAAACTAAGCCTTACCCATGATGAACGAAAGATCAAGTTAATGAATTCTTTCGTCGTGATTAATCCTTGGATTGCTTAGCTCACTGCACAAGAGAGTTAGACATGCATGCATATTCAGATTATGTTAGTGGTCATTAGTGTGTGTGATTTTTGTTCCAAGTTCCCAATGAGATCAAGTGGGTTCAGATTTCAGAGAATAGTATTACTCCTTTCGCTTCATATATTTCCTGCATTATCTTCCACACAAGTTAGCACTTTCTAGGATCAATAGGGCTTTTATTAAGCTTGTATGTTCGGCTCATTTTATGATGATAAGTCAATTTTAGGCTCATTACCATGTTTCCCAGGTTAAGAAACCGTAGTCCCAAACCTTTTTCCTAAATAATCTCTTAGCACTTAGAATTTATTTTTATATTCTATGTTAATTTGCAGGGAATTCTATAGATACCTCTTTATTTTTAATATTTTTTTTGGTTGCCACAAACTGTTGGCTTTTTCAACAATTTTCTATTTTTTTTCTTTTTTTTATCACAAAGTGATCTTTTTATTTCCTTTTTGATTTTTTTTTTGTATTTTTCTGAATTTTTCTAAAGGTGTTAATTTCATCCCTGTTAAACACATAATATGTATCAATCGAGTTCTCTAAATTAGGATTTGGGTTTTCAGGCCTCAGGTATGGTGGGTTTTTCAAGAGGACAATCCAAAAATTGGTAATAATTAGCTTAAAGACGGCTTATTATGAAAAATCCGTTTAGGGTCAAAGTGGGTGACTAAGGTCATTCATTTAAATTTAAGGTTGTCCAAGAAAACTTTTTATGGGTTCCAAAGAAGGCTTAAATCATTTCCTAATTCGTGTTTCACTTAGTTTAACTTATTTAGAATCAACTTGGTTATTTGAGTTTTACCCTTTTCCTATTTTCTTTAGACACAGACACATTATTAGTATTAGGAACAAAATAAATAGTGCATTTAATGATTTCCACAACATAAATCATCAAACATACACTACATTCTCAATCTTGCGCAAGAGTGTTAGCATCTCAAGGTGGATAAAAAATTATCATTAAAACTCAACGTAACTAGAAAAATTCCATTCATGCATAGAGAAGGTTAGACTAATAATACAAATGCTTCAGTTTATTCAAAGAAAACAAAAATTTTATTTTATTTTGTTTTGTTTTTTTATTGTAATATTTAAAAATAAGAGTAGAATGATAAAAGGATAATGAGAAAAAAAAAGAAGATAAACGAGAGTAGCCACCCCCAACTTAGAACTGTGTCGTCTGCGACATTGAAAATAGAAGGGGATGAACTACCTTAATCTACTGAGGAGGATTGGCGGGTGGAAAGACCCGGAGGTGGAGAAAGAGGACTCTGCTCAGATGAAGGTTGAGTGATGGGGTCGAACAAAGCCTGGTGCAAGTGAGGGGCCTCTCGATTATAATTGCATCAGCTGGATGCTTGCTTCTCCTTAGTCTGTCAATCTATAGTATGAACAATCAGAGAAGCCAATTAAAAATAGGAGGGAAGAGGCAGTAAAAGCAAAATCAATAACAGGCATCGTTTAATTAAACAATTTCCAAGAGTGCTCATGCTAATGATCTAATATGCAATGAGATGCAAAGAGTGAAAAATGGACGCATAGTAGTGAATTATGTGCATGGAATAGTTAACCTCAAATTATGGATGCATTATATAAAGTCAGAACAATTAAAATAAAATAGCATCCAATTTAATAAATTTCTACAAAACGTGGCTAACTTGCGCGAAGTAAAGGTTACTCGCTCAAAGTTTTTAAAATAACTCATGCGAGATTGCTGAGAGGGTTCTGCACCTCGCGCGAGTTCATCTTTGAAGCTTGAAATATCACTCAAACTCCTAATGCAACCATGTTTTTATCATAAGTATTTCAATACAAACATGCAACATTCAATTTTAATCACTCAAAACTATCCTAAGCAGCTATTTCATAAAAAGTATCTTCAATCCCTTAGAGAACTAAGAAAAGCATGTCAAGGTAGTAAATAGAGATGCTAATCAAAATATTAGGCCAATAGGGTTTCGTTACGTACCTTGTATAGTCGAGTAATAAAGAGAAAAGTGAAGTTTGATGCTTAAGGAGGGGGATTGAACTCAGAGAAAATGAGTATAGGGAAGAGTGCTTGTGAGAATGAAAATTGAAATGTAATTATCCCTTCCCTTTCCCTCATTTTTATGGTTCAAAATTTTCCCTCCTTCTGATGTTGTTCTCCTCTCACGCGAGGTTGTTTTGGGTGTAACCCAACTCGCGCGAGGTCAAGGTATAGAGAAGAAAAAAATTCTTCTCTGGAAGGCTATCAACGCGAGATGGAGTGGCAGAGAGCACTGGAAGGGTGATCTCGCACGAATTGAGTGGAACTCGCGCGAGATGGACTCACAGAAAGTAATTTTCTAAAATGTTTAGGTCCCAACTCGTGCGAGGTGAGTGAAATCTTGCGCGAGTAGCTCTCTATGAGTCTTAATTTAAGAAGCTTTTTAAGGTTTTATGATGCATACCTTGTGTTTTGCGTCTTCCTTGATGTTTTCAGTTGTGCAATGACTCTCTACAACACTAAGACTCAAATAAAGGAAAGAAAAACCAAAAAGAAAAGTTAAAAGTAAAAAGGTTAGAAAATTTGGATTGTCTCCCGATTAGCACTTTGCTTTTAAGTCCTTAAGTTGGACTGAGGTATATTCAGATTGGACAACACAATGGAATGGAGATCTTGAGCTCAATAGGGTCTCCATCATCGATCAAGTATAGGTGTTGTCCAATTTTAGTGGCTTTCTCCAAGTTTGGAGTTTCTCTTATGTTTCGCTGCACTTGTAATTTGAAATTATCCTTCATAAAATTTACAAAATTAATAGAGGAAGGATGCATACCTTCCTGGTCACAGAGGTGCAGTTCTTGTATGGACTCTCATTCCCACAATACCTTTACCGGTTCTTTAGATTTTCAAGGTCTTATTTCCGGTTTGGGCTTGTGGTTCCTTTTTGGTGCAGGGGGAGGATGAGTAGGTAATTTTTGCACCTCAAGAATCGATAAACTTGAAATTTTCTTTTTGGGTGGCGGCTTGTTAGTCATGATAACACTGCACTCCTCATTCAAGACCACCACTTCAGTTTCAGGTAGCTTCCTTTTCTTGGTGCATAATTCCTGCATAGGACTAGAGTAAACTAGTATTAGTTGTAAAGCCTTTGGGAGTGGGATATTTACCTTTAATGTTTTGGAGACCTCCACGAATTTTGCAGATGGCTTCTCTTGGTTATCTTGCTTTCCCTTGTTAAGTCTATTTGGATATGAAATAGAGGGCACATAAGCTAGAGGTTCATCCCTTGGTGTCTCCTCTTGGCTGGCTTTATCTTTCTCCCCACACTTTTGGGGAGTTGTGCATGTACTAGTCTTTTCAGCAGCAGTTTCTTCTTGTTCTTCCTCTTGGATAGGTGCTAGAATTTCTGCAGAAAGGTCAAGAAGTTCTTTACTAGTTCTCAAGTTCATATAATTTACCTGTTCCTTGGGGTTTGAAGTAGTATTCCCAATGAGAGTTTCTTGATCACGACTTAAAAGCTGCTGGTTTATTTGGCCTAATTGATGCTCCATTCTGCGCATTGTATCAAGGTTTCTTTGTGCAACTTCTTGGTTCCTTTGAAAAGCATCATGAATTTTGAATTTAGTTCTTACCTCCTCCTTGAATGATTTGTAAGAGTCAAGTAGGGCTTTCAGAAAGTTACTTAGATAATGCCTCCAATTCAGATTCTTTTTCTTGTTGAGGTTGGAATGGAGGTCCTTGGGTTTGTGAGTTATCCTCCCATGAGAACCAAGGATGGTTCCCATATTTTGGATTCCCAAGGTTGTTGTTGTAGCCAAATATTTGATGTTGCCCTACAGTTAGAAAATTTATCAGCATGAAAACAAGTACAAGTATGGGTATTACCTCCACAATAAGAGCATGGCACATGATAGGCTTGTGGTGGAGGAGCAATGTTTATAGGTGATGTTCTTGATGTAAATTCTGCCATTGTTTTTTCCAAGTGTTGTAGATTGATGGCTAAGGCTAGAAAAGCCTCCCTAAGAGAATGGGCCATCACCTCAGATATCTCAACACGTTGATTTGGCTTCTCTGGCTGCTCTAGAGAGTAGGTGAGTTGTTCTGATAGAGGCCTCCTTAGAGATATTCCAAAGACTCCTTAAAGTTCCCAATCTAGCTTCTTCAATTATCTTCAAACAAGATTCAAGGGAAGCTTTCGGTCAAGCTTCCATGGAACCCAAAGAATGAACCAAAAAAGAATGTGGAAGGGGGGAGAGAAATGGTTTAGAAAGGCGCCATGGCATGGCCAATAAGCCTAGGAGGAACCGCCACAATGGAGATGAGGATCCATTAGTAAGATTCAAGAAACCTTCCTAAGGAAGACAAGAGACTTATCTCTCACAAAAACTTAAAGTTTTATTTCAAAATGTCAAAAGTTCTCTTACAATTTCGTTTTTGGGCTTTTATAGACTTAGGAAGAGTTGAAGAGGAAGCTAAACAACATTAGAGTATTCTACAAGTCAATGAATAAGAACCACACGTTCAATGGTTCAAGTACATGTCACTTTCAAGAGTGTTTCATGTCACTTTCAAGAGTGTTTCATGTCACTTTCAAAGGTTACATGTCACTCTCAAAGGTTACATATCATTTTCTACTTGATTCTCATCAGTTGGATGAGTGCATCTAATCAAGGGTTGAGATTTGCTCTTGGATTTGGCATGGATCCTAATCCAAGTGAAAATCTATTTGAACCAAATCCACTTGGATTCACAATTTGAAATTCAAATTTAAATCAAATTAAATTTTAATTTCAAATGTGAATTTAATATGAACTTGAACTTAAATTCATTCACTCCTATTAAGCTTCACACCTTAAGCTTACTAGCCTTTTAAGCACAACGTTAAGGAAATACTTAAAAGAAAAGTGCACTTTTGGCCGAAAACTTACAAGGCCATCAAAATTATTTACACTTCAATTACAAAAATCAAATCCTAAGGTAAGGTAACTTGATTGAGTGTGTGTTTGAAATTGGAGCTTCTAGTAATTCTTCTAGCAATGGATATTCCTCATCAAACCCTCATTCTTTGCTTAAACTTGTCCTCAAGTTATTTTATTGATTTGTACCTACATCAAACAAAGAAAAATCACTAACATTAAAAGAATTACTATTTCCATAGACCAAGGAAAGCTCCAAATTACATTGGCCTTTACTTACCAACACAATCCACCCGGATCAAATATCATAACATCATCATCAATAATATGCAAATCATGTTTCATATAATGCAATACATATGATGCGTAGTGTAGGTATATTTGCATTCTATGATGAGTACTTTGCGGTAAAAGAATTTGAAACTACATAATTTGCCACTTATTCAACTTAATTCTAGAATCTAGATTCAACAACTGAAGTGATGTATTGATATTCAAATCATATAACAACAAAATGTATTTGTTCCTCATATCAACAAAACCATTTAAAGAATGAAAGGAAATATTTAAATGCTCATTTAGTGTATAACCAAAACTCTTAGAAGTTTCTACTCCTTTCTCCAATTGTATCAACACTTGCTTCTTATTTACTAAATGTGTAACTTTGTGGGGTGCCCTCCTTCTTAACCTCTTCCAACAACCTAGGAAAGCATTCAACATCATGAAGACAAAGGTTAATAGGCACAATTAAGAATTCCAAATTACCAAATTCAAGGATTTTCCAAGGCTCAATACCATAAGATTCTAGCGAATGGTATGGAATATCATTCTTAATAAAAGTAAAAGAAGCAGTAATTGATAAGGAGATTTTCTCAAAAGGTAATTCAAATGCTAAAGGTATTTCCTTCTCTTCAAAATGTTTGTTTCAAGGCTCTTTTATGCACAACTCTTCGTTAGGAATCAAATCAAAAGGAGGTTTATAAAGATGACCACAAGCATCTTCGTAAAAAGTTTTAAGTTCAATCCTTTCTACATCTTCACAAATGAGATTATCAATTTGCTCTTGAGAATCCTTCTTTGGAATAATACCTACAACATTCTCAAAATAAGAATCAAAAATTTTAAATGAAGGGTTAGTATAAACAAGTAAAGAATCACATTTCTCCTTCATTTGTTTTTCCATCAACTCTATTTCTTCAATCACTTTTTCTCTCAATTCTTTCTTTCTTAACTCTTTTTTCCTCAACTCTTTTTCTCTCAATTCTTTTTTCTTCTCTCTTTTTCCCTTCTCTCATACTCGGCATAATTACTTTCATTTTCTTCTAACAACCTTCTTTGTTTTCTTTCTCTCATTTCCCTCTTAAAGTCATAATAATCTCTATCACTTCTTTCACTCCCTCTTCTACTCCTCCTATCACCCTCCTTCCTACTATGTCTCTCCCTCTCATGTGTTTCCCTTATTTGATTTATCCCCTCTTGCACACTCTCCCTCAAACTCACTTGCATTTGGAACATTTGAGTTCTAGGTGAGTACTCATTCCCAACACTTGGAGAACTTGCCATTGATGCAAAAAAGGGTTAGTACACAAGAAATATAAAGCAAATAAAAGAACCTCACAACTCTCTGAGTGTTTCCACTCACACTCGTGTTTCACACTTAGTGGCTTTTTCTGTAATGATATTATCTTGCCTTTTTCCTCTCTAATCTCTTGGTTCTCACTTAGGAATTATTCACTAATCAATTATAAAGTCCTTCTCAAACCATTGTGAAAGAGGAACAACACCCAAGTTAGGCTTAAGAAGTCCAAAGAGACAAATACTCAAAGACAAAACTAGATATCTACTCTTCCCACTACAACCATGGAAAACCAAGGTACAGGCAAGATAATCAAAATGAGAGCAAATAGGTATTCTGAAGAAAGATTCATGGAAGGAAGAAAGGAGGAGAATCTTCTAAGAGGAAGGGAAACCCCTCTTCATCTTCTCAACCGGAGCGGAACCCTTCACCTCCACTAGAGCAAAACCCCATCACATGTTGGTTAACATCAAAGAACCAGGAGACTAGATTCTACACTAATTTTGCAAACAAGGATTTAGTTCCACCCAAAATCCTCGACTTGCGTTGGCTTGATGAGCAAGGCTTCACATTCCAGACCTATCTGAGGCAACAAAATCTGGGGAAATTTGTAGGGTTGAAAGGTTTTGTCTACCCCAACTTGGTTCGAGTTTTCTACTCAAATCCCAAACCAAACATGGCATCAAGGACTATAAGTTCTGAAGTTAAGGGTATTTCTATGACACTAACCCCTACACATTTTCTTTAATTTGCTGGTATTAGGAAAGAAAGATTTATTGCATATGTGGATAAACTAAGGGAGAAGGGATTTGATTTACAAAAGGATAACTTCTACAAGAGTATGCTTAGGAACCCACAAGGTTAGGAAGCTGATAAGATTGCAAGGAGAGCACAAGGAAAAAAGGTGACATACAATATTGGAGGCCTAAGCACAGATGACAGGCTTCTGCATTCCACCGTTCTTGGATATTGGCTGCAAGAGGAGCCAATCACGCTCATATTAGTGAAGAAGATATGATATTGATGGCAGCTCTGAAGAATGGAATTCAAATGGACAGGACACATGTCATTATGGACAACATGCTCAAGACTAGGAGGCTTCTTGATAACAAATGTCCATATTCTTTGTTTATCTCTAGACTAATTGAACATTTTTAGGTTGATACAACAGATGAGACAAGGGAATTAGTCAAAGATGTCCACATCATTGGTGATGGAGGACCATCTCCAAAAGCCTAACCAAACTCTCCAACCTTACTCTTCAATTTTGGGCTTCGAAGAAAATTCGCTGCTAATTCTAGTATCTGCCCAGTTTCAGTATTCGGACCATAAATCGAGCTACACAACTCCAATTGAGGCGTTCTTGGTGGCAAATTAAAGAAGACTTAAAGGGCTACAAAAGCTATGAAAACACAAAGCCCATTTCAGACCGAATCTAGTAGGAAAATAAGCTTGAAGTTTGTGTTGGAATGCTTCCAGGAATTTTCATCGAATGTTTAAGTGTTTTTAGTTTTCTTTCAATTTATGTAATTGTTTTTAAGGCTTAAACTTTGGTCCTAATCCTTTTAATAGCTTAAAAACTGAATATTAGAGAGCCTTGTGAGAGAGAGTGGCGCACACTCTCCCTAGGGAGAGTGGAGAGAGTTTTGGAGGGAAAGGTGAGAGGAAAAAGCATGCACCTAGTTTGAATTCTAATCCTTGGATGGGATCTAGGTATAAGGGTTGAGTTTGAATCTAGAGCACATGCTTTTGGCACAACTCAAGAGTGAATTCTAGCCTCTTGATATAGATCTAATCAAGTGGCTATAATTCAAACTTGAGTCACATGTTTTCCACCAACTCAAGAGTGAATTCTAGCCTCTTGATCTAGATCTAATCAAGTGGCTATAATTCAAACTTGAGTCTCATGTTTTCCACCAACTCAAGAGTGAATTCTAGCCTCTTGATCTAGATCTAATCAAGTGGCTATAATTCAAACTTGAGTCACATTTTTACCACCAACTCAAGAGTGAATCTTAGCCCTATGATTAAGATTTAATCAAGTGGTTAAATTCAAACTTGAGTCCCAAGTCTCCTTCACTAAATTAGCTTGAACCGTGGCCATTAGATTAGGATCTAATCCAAGGGTGGACGTTGGTTCCTTGCATAGCAAGTTGACGCCACACCTTAGTAGTATAAATAGGATTTCCTTTGTAATTCAAACACTTTTTGTCAAATTGAGAATTGAATTCAGAAAATTGAGAGTGTTTTCTCTCTTGTGTTCTTGTGAAGAACCTTGAATCTCATCAATGGTTTCCTTTTTCCATTGTGGTGGTTCCACCTTGAGCTTATTGGCACTTGCCATGGTGCTTCCATCTCTTTCTTAAACCATTTTCTTCTTCATTTTCTCTTTGAAGTCATGAGCTTCTTCTTCTCCAAACACCAAGTCTCCATTGAAGCATGAAGATCCGTGGCTTACATGCACTTCTCCTTGAGGATTGCATCAATTGGTGATAAAGCCTTGAAGATGATGAGGCTGATAAAGACTGATGTTGGATGGATATCAAGAGAAGAACAACAACATGTCCGACCACAAGAATTCCAGAAGGAGAATGATACGCGCAAACGGTGACTACACCGCTTGCACTTCCTATGGCAAGTATACCACAGTCGTCAAGTAATAAGTATTTGGAAAAGGTTGTCGACCCCACAAGGATAAGAAAATGTAATTTATTTAATTTGTGATTCCTTCATTAACCAAAGTAGTGAAAGTTTGATAAGAAGATAATTACAAAATTGCGTAGATTATGTGAATGAATTACGATTAAAAGAGCGATTGGGTTCTCAATTTCACCACTAATTGTTCTAACATTCTCCTCTCAATTATTCAAATTATATTCTTGGTTGGATCGGATTCCTACTCTCGTGACCGTCCCTCTCAGGATCACTCACACCTCCTAGGTTAATCGAATTAATTAATCTCTTAAGTTAATACCAAATCAATTAGGGAATTAGTTTTATGAATCCGAGGGCAAACTTAGGTGTTGCCCACCTTATTACCTACTCCTATATCGAGAATTCTAGCGTAACAATGATCTATTTCTCCAATATTGCCTAGGTTTCTTTTCTCAAAGTTCCCCAGGATTACGATTGATTTATTAATGGCCAGTTAAAAAATAGCATTAAGAATAGAAGAAATAAACTCTCAATAATATACTGAATAACATCGAGAATTGCATTAAAATGAATTAGGGTTACATTGGTTCCCCAATCTAGAGGGAATTTAGTTTATAACTGGATGGAAATCAATACAATAAATTGAAAGAGAATACATGATGATGATCCGAGTCTCCTTCTCTTTTTCTTATAATTGAATCTCGTTTCCGTTCACGAGTTGAGGAGCTTTCAGCCGAAGTGCAGCCGCCGTCTAGGGTTAGCCGTCAAACGCCTAAAAATTAAGGTTTCTAATTCTTTCTCCGGAATTCAGATTTGTCTTCTGAATTTGAATTAAAGAGTATTTATATCTTTTTTTGAAACATTGGATTTAGGCTTGCTGCAAGCCTAACTCGCGTGAGATAAGTAAGCTAGGCGCGAGATGCACGAGAGACGCGGTGGCAGAGAGTTAACTTTTTCTTGAAGTTACACCACCTCGCGCGAGATTGTTGTTGTTGAGCGCGAGGTGAGTGCGAGATGAGGTTCCACAGAGTTAACTTCTCTCCAAGAAGGGTGTCTTCGCGCGAGATGTGAAGAGATGAGTGCGAGATGAGGTTCTAGAGAGCTTCTATTCTTCACTGGAGTTCCAAGTCGCATGAGTTGTACTTCAACCCGTGAGAGATGCCTTCTTGGACACATTTTCACCTGTTTTTGGCTATTTTTCTCCCTGAAACACTTAACACACCATCAACAGGCTCTAACACAAATTATTATGAATTAAGGTTAACTTAGAGTTATTTTAGGTGGATTAGGAGCAGGAAAAGGATAATCTATGATATAAAAGGAGCATAGAAATAGTTCACTTTTGTGAGTTATCAGAGAACCTCAAGCGGAGGAGGACGAAAAAGACAATCTTGCATTAGGAGAATATATTCCAAAATCAAGATTCAAGTCCATCATGATAGATAGACTTGATGAGATAGAGGAAAAAGTGAACAAAAATTTTAATGATCTCAGGAAAAATTAGGACATTCAATATCTGGAAATGAAGAATCTCATGGAAACAATGATGGAGAGACTCAACCAAGATGATACAGATTAGTAACTTCAACTGAAACTCTACTTCTCATAATCTTATTTGATATACCAAATAGGGGGAGTAGTAAGAGTGTGTGGTAGTTTAGTTATTGCTTTACTATTTTGGGTTATTAAGTCTTTAAATATGTCTTTAAATATTTCATGAAACTTTGAATTTTGGATTTGGATATTAAATTTTGGTACTATTATGCTTAGGGGGAGCAGAACAAAAACTTGAAATCTAATTGATTATGGATGACTGTAACTTGAATTTAAATATGTTGGATGATTATAATCAAAACTCCAGATACTTGAAAAATTTGAGAAATTAGTGATGAATAGAAATGTGGTATAATACAAATGGATATATAGCATGAAAAGCTACACAAGTTTACTAACATTACAGGTCACATCAAAGCCATCTACACAAGATCTCAGGAACCACACCACGATTTGATACATCAAAACCAAAAGGGAGGAGATTGTTAGATTTGAAACATGAAGAAGTCTTACTCTTTGATTTTGATTTTGATGTATTTGTAATCTTGAAATTTCATAGTATATGTATGTAGGATCTTAAATGTATTGATTGTTTTAGACTAGGCTTTGAGTTTGTGATTTGCTTTTAATTGATTACCAAAAAACAGTAATCGATTACCAACAGTAATTGAAAATAGGGAATCCAAAACTTCATTGGAGTAATTGATTATCATATATCAGTAATCAACTACCACAAGCTTGAAAGGCCAAAAGAGATTGAAATCCTCTAGAGTAATCGATTACCACTCCATAGTAATCGATTATCCCCATCAGAAATTCATCTCAACTTGTTTTCAAATGTTTTTATATAAATATCACTTGGAAAGATTTCAAAACAGATTCACCCTTGATTTTGAAAGAAAAAGAAGAGCTGAAACGAACTTTTACATTGAGAACACTTGAGTTTTTAATATCTTCTCCAAGATTTCAAAAATATTCAAAAAGCTTTCTCTTGAGATGAATACTCTTTGATGGAATGAAGCATATACATTGTTCTACATGTTGATCAGTTCATTTACAACAGGTGTACTCATTCTGATCTTTTATCTTTGTATTGATTGAGATTGGTTTAAACTCTTTGAGAAAAGTATTCTCTAAAAAAGTGTTGTGGAACTTGAGAAAGGATTCTTAAGATTAATTCTTGAAGGGATCAAGAGTTAGAGAGAAAGGTTCTTGAAAAAGAACTTGTTGTATTAGTTTATTTTGATTTCGTTTTGTGTATGTGCAGAGTGATTGTAATTGACACAATGGATCAAAATTGTTGATAGTGGAACACCAATAGCAACAGTTGTTGTATTGAGACTGAATGTAGGCCGAAAGCCGAACCAGTATAAACTCACCATGCAATTTCTCTTTTCCCTGTACTCTTATATTTTGTATTGATTCAAAAGAGTTTTTAAAAGATAATGATTTCTATCTTCCTTTTTCATTCCGCTGTGATAACTCTGAACACGTCTTGATATTAATTGTTGATTTAGTGATTAAGACAACATTAATATTGAATAGGAAGAAAATAAGAAATAGCCAAAAGTCGGACATAAGGGAACTAGAATCTATTCACCCCCTCCCCTCTAGATTCTACTTAGGGACCAACACTTGTGATAAAGAAAAGGAAGATATGCAACGTGTTCCCCATGCATCTTCCGTAGGAAGTTTAATGTATGCAATGGTTTGCACTAGGCCTGATATAGCTCACATTGTTAGTGTTGTTAGTCGTTTTCTTTCCAATCCAAGTTTTGAGCATTGGAAACTTGTGAAGTGGATACTGAGATATCTCCGCTGTACTTCCAATTTGAAACTGTGTTTTGGAAGTGGGGAACCTGCTCTTTGTGGATACACAGATTCTGATATGGCAGGGGATGTTGATTCTAGAAAATCTATTTCAAGTTATTTGATTACCTTTGTAGGGGAGATGTAGCTTGGCAATCTAGATTGCAAAAGTGTGTTACATTGTCTACGATTGAGGCTGAGTTCATTGCTATTATCGAAGCATGTAAGGAGTAGCTTTGGATGAATAAATTTATGCAAGAACTTGGTTTTAAGCAGCAAAGGTATGCTTTATTTTTTTTAGTCAAAGTGCTATCCATCTTGGCAAGAATCCTAGTTTTCATGGTAGATCTAAACATATTGATGTTCGATATCATTGGATCCATGATGTTTTGGACTATAACGTATTAGAACTTGAAAAGATTCACATAGATGATAATGGTTCTGATATGATGATGAAGGCTCTACCAAGGGGGAAGTTTTAAACTTGCAGATTTATGTCTGGGCTGACATTTGACCTCTCTTGAGTCGGAGGGGGAGTTTGTTGGGTGGGTCCTCCTCAAGTTAGGCCCAACAACATTTTATATTTAAAACAAAATATCTATCTTCCCATTAGTTTTTTGGCTGAGAAGCAACTTTTTAAGTTTTTCACCAGAGAGAACATTTTTAGGATTTTGCTCATCTTTCCGGGTCATGCTTGTTCGTTCTCATTTTTTGTGCGGTTTGTTTGGTGATTTAGCTACATCAATATTTTTCCACTAGTTTTGTGAGTAGAGCGTTTTGTGAGTTCTTTTGTATAAGAACCTTTGTTGTAGTCTTTGATATTTTATAGTAGATATTTTTTTTAACTAGGTTTCGTGATTTTTGTCTCTCTCTTTAGGGTTTCTACGATAAAATTTGTTGGTGTTCTTCTTGCTCTGCACTTATCTTTTTTTTTTCTTTGTTCTCCGGATTTTTGGATTGTCGAATATTACGTTCCTATTATTTCAATAAAGGGGGAAAGATTTTATATTATATACGCTTTCAGACTTTTGTGTGTAATCTTCTGTTGCATACTTGTGCCTTTCCCAACATAGCCACAAGCAACTTTAGTACCTACCAAATCCCTCCGGGGCTTTGTGATCGAAAGTGAATAATAAATAGCAACTTGAATTGCACAAGATGTGTAAGTGCCATGCACTCCCATAAAATATTCCATTGGAGAGAGAGAGAGAGAAAGAAACAAAAAGGCCCACGAGTTGAAAATTAAAATAGCAGGTTGTACCAAAAACCAATATGTGACTCTTTCAAGTGATGTGACACTAGTGCATAAAGGGTCTTTAACGGCGGTTCTAGAGCATTTTTTACGGCGGTTCCACAACCACTGTCATATATGGGAGACGTTAAAAATAGGTCATTTTTAACGATGGTTGAAATACCCGCTGTTAAAAATCATTTTCCACGGCGGTTACAAGTAAATAATCGTCGTTGTATATACCATTTTTAATGACAGTTATATGGTTTTAATAGCCGTTAAACATATTTAATTTTTTTTTTTAGTTTTTTTCATTTATCATAGCGGTTGACATGAATGACTGTCATGAAAAATAGGGTTTTTTAAAAAAAAAATTGTTTTATTTATTCCTTTATTTCATTATTATAACCTGTAATATGCATTTCATATGTTCCAACATTAAAGGACATTGTTCCAACAGAAATTATAAATTCATATATTAAAAATAAGGGACATTTTTACTCAATGCAAGACTCTTCAATAAATTAAAATATCAATTATCAATTATGACCAATAAAATTGAACATAGTCAAAACTATCAACAATATTGTTCATCATTCCTTAATCAGTGTGCATAATAAGCATATGTATTTAATGTGTACCCTTAACTCCTAGTGTGTCAATGTTACCTGAAAATTGGACAAAGAATTTAAGTAAGATTGTATTATACATTAGTTAAAAGAATTTAAAGATAAACTAACTTAAAACAAAAGTTTAGTGAAAATTTGGGCAGAATATCCCATGTAATTTAGATTATTACCAAAATCAAACTTGTCAACAATTAATTCAATACAACCCAAAATCAATCTAAAACCTTAACTGTCGTAACTATACAATTTTTACTATAAAACGTCTGAGTACCTCTTTATATAGAGGTGTCTGGCTATGAACCTTTCTTCATGCTAACAACATATGTTGTCTATTCTTTCCAAATAATGTCAATGTCTTTAGTAAGTAATGAGTCAGCATCTTGGAACATATGAAACATGTATAAACTATTAATTATTATTGATTGTGTTGTAAACATATGAAAATAATATAAATTTTATTTGAAATTATCTGAAGCCAAGAATCATTAATTTTTGTAATAATAATGACTTTCATCCTATACACTACATAATAACCGCGTTCAAAAGAGTCAAGTTGTTTGAAACTCTACATTAATAACATTCATAGCTAGATTAAAATATTAACTAAGAAAATTGAATCTGATACATTATACCTTAGGGATTATAATGTCAATATTCCTTCCTCGATTAGCAAATTCAGACAACACATTTGTACCTCGCATGACCCTAACATATGAAAATAATATAAGTTTTATCTGAAATTACCTGAAGCCAAGAATCATTAATTTTTGCAACAATAATGACTTTCATCTAATACATTACATAATAACCGCGTTCAAAGGAGTCAAGTTGTTTGAAACTCTACATTAATAACATTCATAGTTAGATTAAAATATTAACTAAGAAAATTGAATCTGATACATTATACCTTAGGGATGATAATGTCGATATTCCTTCCTCGATTAGCAAATCCAAACAACACATTTGTACCTCGCATGACCCTAATCAAATTAAATATTATTATAGCATTAAAACATATGTACAATTAATATCAAATATATCTCAAAACATTATAAAGTTACCCATTCAATAAATGTTTCATTTTCATGGTAGGTTTATGGTGCAATAAGCAAAACCATACTACTGTATAGTCCTTAGGAATAAGGACTACAAGCTGCCAATGAGACCTGAATCAACAATAAATGAATTACTACCATATGTTGAGATATAAATGAAGTTAAAAAAACCACAAATTCATTAATCAACTAACCCAGAGATGAATGTATCAAAATATATTTGTTTTCTTGATTTAGTCATCCACCTTTACATGTATTCTTGAATTAAGGCTTGGTTATTACCAACTTTCTGTACTGAATGAGGATCAAGAAATTCGTATACATGCTCCGTGTCTTGGTTCTTGTTCAACATATACAAATAACTATATCAAACTGAAAACATATTTTAGTACAAATCATTTGGTTTTATTTAAAAAAAATTATTAATAATTTTACTGACCTTTACCAAGCTTGTATGATGCAGTTGTTTAGCATGGTATTCCCCGAACTAATCTCAAGAACATCTGCCAATGATATGTATAATGGAACAACCGGGTTCTCCACACCAAAAATCTCTTTCGAAAATGGCAGCTGTATAGGTGAATTAAACAATGTTGATGATATCTTCAGTAGTTCAAACAATGGATTTTGTTCTACATCAATATCTAAATCATCAAATTTGGATTGTTCTCCATCATTTATGCTGCCCATTTGTTATTTACTATGATTTATGTTGTCCTAAACATGCAAAGGCAAATTTTGTATTAATTAATAACATAAGTACTAATTTTCTAAAATTGAATTAATGAAATTGTACCTTATATCGTGATGAAATTGCCCTCGTCGAATTTCTAGGCCATGCAATGAAGGTGTTTAGAGCTTCCTTCACAAATTTTACTTCTTCAATAGGCACCGGCACTGCAACATTAGGGTCAACGACTTCCTCCACATTCACTCTAACATAATGTGGTTGTATAGGGACCCCATGAATGGTTTGTCCGCCACCAAACACAGTACCACGAGCTACAATGCGTGGAGGATCCCCCTCCACAAACAACTCACACCTGTAATAAAATGATGTTTATGTAAGTGGAATTGTTGGACATATAACTTTAAAGCAAATAAATTTCTTACCTTCCGTTAAATGCAGGTTCTAAAACATTACAACTGGCTTTACTGCTAACTCGAAAAACCTCATGTGCTACTGAAGGCACTTCACTAATGGATTTCAAGGTTTCTACAACCCTCTCATCCACCTTCTCATAAAATTCTTTGAACAATTCTTGTTTCAGTTCAACATACATTTCTTGTTTCAACTCCTCAATGTTCTCTTGAGTCATATTGAAAGTTTTGGTATTTTTTGGTTTTGGACCAAAATAGTCACGAATACCAACTCCAACTCCAGTAGTACGGACACGCCCTGGGTGTTCAGGTTTTCCTATGGCTGCAGTCAAAATATCTTGATAGCCATGGGAAATAAACGAACCTTGACTACTTTGTTTAACATATGAATCCTATTTAACATCAGAACTTCAGAAGTCAATTTTCCTTTTAATTTAACAATGATAAATGAACAGAATGATAACGATTTAACTTACAATGCTATGATCAACTCTTTGTGCCTCAGATGAAGTCATTTCTCCCGTATCCTTTTTGCGAGCAACCGTCCATAATTCATAACATCCCGGAGGAGAAGGTGGATCAGTGATTTCCATCGCCCCAAATTATGCCTGCCTCACCTTGATCTTATCCGTCATCATCTTATCCTTCAATTTAGCATATCCACCCCGAAATAGTAAATGGGGTGCATTATTTAGTTTTGTCCACTCCTGTGCAGATTTCCTTGTGTCTTGTCTCGTAACACAAATAAATCTTATTAGTGGAGATAGGAAATAATAATATTTAATTATAATAATAATTTTATTAGTAATTATACTACTGACCTGCCAGCCAGAGTCCAAACGGCTATTACGAAACAATGTCCAATCTTCTTCAGATATGTTATATTTTTCACATGGTGATTTGTCAGGCTTATCTCCAAAAACATAGTTTCTAGTCAGTCAGCTCTTAAAATCTCTTCATCGGACGCCAACCAATGTTAAAATCTTCTTCTTGATTTTTTCGTTATGCTAAAAAAAATGTTAGTGAATAAATTATACTAAAACTCATACATTAGTAATTGAATTTGATAGGCAATGTAATAAACAATAGAATACCTTGATATCTTGCCATATTAGGTCTTTCTCTACTGACCCAAACTGATCCCAACTAGGGATGGTGATGGAAACATGCATTTTAGCAACAAGTCCCAGATAACTCTGAAAGTGAGCAACATTAGATCCCCTCACCTTGCCTAAAGATGGATTTATTTCTACACGAGTTTTCTCTTTACTGATGCGTTCATATGTAATGTGAGGTAGTCTTGTCACATAGACATAAGCGAGTTATAACAACTCGCACATATCATTAAACAACGTCGATTAAATATAGACCCAATGTTAAAGGTATTTTTCACGTCGTTTGTTTTAAAGCCCGACGTGAAATAGCCCTTTTAATTTTTTCCTGCTACGTGTCTCTCCCTCCCCCTTTAAATTTTTCCCTGGTACGCGTCTCTCCCTCCCCCTTTTAAAAGGTTTTCGTTCTCCTGCCGTGCTTCCTTCTCCGTCTCCCTTTCAGGTCGTTGTGCCACAATGTCTATTGTTCTCTCCGATCCCCTCGCTTAAAATTGTGGTTCCCACCTTTTAAAGCCCTCGTCGTGGTGTTCGAAGTTGCCGTCGTTAGTGGAGAAACCCTTGTCGCGTTTGCATGCCAAGCTAACCATGACACTTTGCTGCAATTGATTTCTTGTAAGTTCGTTGTTTCTAAGGGTTCCCAAATTGGTTTCATTTTACCCATTCTGTTCTGTTATGTTCACGAATCGTTAGGGTTTAGATCTGAATCAATTCGATCTTGTTAAGTTTCATTTCACTCTGAATCTACTTCTTGTGATTTCCAAATTTGACTGCAAATTCCAAGCTCCACATCCTATCACTTTTGTATAGATCATTTCAATTTCCCCACTTAGGTGATTTCTTCGACTTCTTCGTTATGTGACATGAATGTTGTTAAATTCGTTCTTTGTACTTGGTACTAATTAGTGATTTGTTTCTGTGTCAAGTGAAAGAACAAATGGAATAAGCAGAAAAATATCTCTACACGGCCAATGAGATCAATTGACAATCAGTGAGTGTTCCCTATCTGTTTGATTCTTGGTTTATAACTATATGATTTTGTTATTATGAAGTAATAAAAAAATTGAATCATGTAATGAGCGCTGCATGTTCAAATGTTACTTGTGCTAGTTTAATTCTGTCACTTGTGATTCTGGTTTGTGGTTTTACTTGTTGAGTATATATTTTTTAAATTTTCTCATTTATTCAATTAATTTGATTATTGGGGCTAAATTATATTTTCAGATTAACATTGTTCCCTTTCATTTTCTATTGCTCTCCTCCTTTTTATTTTTATTCTGGTTAGTGGTTTGGATATTATATATTTTTTTTTCTATTTTTCTTGTTCATCGATATTGTGGTACCCTGTTTTGTTCTCTATTTCTTTTGATGTGTTGTTTTGCCTCTGTTTCTTGATATTGGTGTAGGTGTGGGTTGCTGGGAGTTGGTTTGACGATAGCAGCTGGGATATTGGGTTGCAGACGAGAGTCACAATAGTAAGGTCGGACACTTTCTGAACTCATCGTAAGTCACAATATACCTTACTAGATATTAGTAAGTAATTACTAAATATTAGTAAGTAATTATGAATTGGGGAAAAGGTTACGAGACTCGTTGTTCATGGTTACATCCGTCAAAGCACACTCACAAAGCAAAATTCAGCTTTTAAATATAAAAATAATTTAGTTAATAGCGTGATGAAGAATTGTGAGAGCTTGTTTGGCTGATGTAGGTTCCAGAGAGGCAGTGAACAGTTTAGGCTTATGGATTCCAACCTTTTCTATGGTGATCATAGGGTGTATATTTGTATTTGTGATTGTGTAGGTTGCGGAAAGGAATTTTGTATAGCTATAGGATGTATTTTTGTAGCAACAGTCAAAGGTAGCTATATAGGAGCATAATAATGATAAGGCTCAATATGTACCAGCATTCCAGAGCAATATGCCTTTTCTTGCCACATACTTGACAGATTGTTGGATTGTTCTCACCAAAAGTATTTCTTCTATTCTGGAACTCATTACTTCTTTAGCATCACTACCACTGCTTCCACTTCAGTTTCCAACTCTTTCATAGAAACCTCTACCATTTCTTCTAAAACCTTGACCTCTGCCATGTGTCAGAGCCAAGTTTGCTTGAATGTCCTGGCTTCTAAACTTCTCAATCATGACTTCTTGGCCATAAGTAATGCCTCAAGATCTTCAACTGATACAGGTGTGGAATGATTCATAATAGAGGTGATAAAAGATGAATATTCAACAGTTAACCCATCTAGAATTATAGCCACTTGATCACTTTCAGCCACTTGTTTAAAATTTTCCATTAATTGCTGCCATTATTTTGCCATTACTTCAATTTTTTTACATTAAAAAATAAAATTTTAAAGAAGTATTGGATTTGGTATGGTAAGATATAGACAATTATTATTTAGCTAATTATGGTAGATGATGTTCTGTTTTAGTAATGGAGCCAAACTTGCATTTCTCATAAGCGTAGTTGTTTATGGGAATTTATATTAGTCGTTAAAATAGGAATCAAGAACCTTAAAAAAAAGTACTAGGAGTCCGACATGAGTATGAATGTGTATTTCGACATGGGAATTTCTTACTTTTACGTGGGATAACAAGTGATAATCACGTGTGTATATATAATGATATTATAGATATATTATTTATTAATTTTGTTAGTAATTAACGTTTGTTTTTTAGATTAAATAATTAATATTAGTTAGCAAATTTAATTAAATTCCGGAACAGAGAAGATTTAGCAAAACATAAATCATAATTACGGAAGGAAACTAGCGGGATGAAGATTTATGGGTTGTTGTCATCAAATGAAATTGATGAGCACAAAATTAAGCAACAAAGAACTGCCTTAGCTGGCTTATTTGGACAGAAGCTAGCTAATACTTTAATGATAATTATTTGATCCATCCATCTTTAATATAAATTTTTTTATCAGGTTGTGGAATATATTGATTATATGATTTTGGATTGTACTTCATGGATTTGAGTATTTTATTTTTATTTTGGAAATATCCAAACTCAAGGGAGATTTTGCCCAATTTTCATTAAAATTGATAATATAAAATTACCTAAATAAATTTTTGATATCATCTTTGGCAATAAGTGTTGTTTGGATATTTAACTTTGGCCATTTTTTTTTTATTATCTCTATTGGTTCGATGACATCTCTATTGTTATTTAAGTTCTCTTATTTTAGGAGAGTATTTCTTCTCGGTAAGGATTTTCTCTATTTTACTATTGAATTACACCAAGTAAATCTCTGAAGGTTAGTTGAATAATTGAAATGTATTGGCATTTTGTTACTGAATATATTAATCATATAATTCTTGATTTTACATGATTAATTTAAGTTTGTTTTCATTTTTGAGAAGTATTCAAATTATAAGGGAGACTCTGACCAATTTTTGTTAAAATTGTTAAGTTAGAATATTTCACTATTCTAATAATGCTAGTTTCAAATTGTTGTCGTTGTCATCTTAATGGGTTTATTAAATTTTACATCCAGAATAGGTTTGCATAGATAATGGATCGAAGTTGGATGAATAAAAGTCGAATTAGTGAAGAGTACACTAATGGAGTTGATCAATTCCTAAGTTTTGCTCAATTACATGTGAATGTGGTGAATGAAAAATATTTTTGTCCATGTGTTCTTTGTTTGAATCAGATCAAACAACACACTAATGACATACGTTAGCACCTTATCATGTATGGTATTTGTACAACTTACCAATTATGGACATGGCATGGAGAAATATTGAGCAATACATCAACACAGTTACAATTTGATGATGATGAAGATGTAGGATATTTTGATTATCGATTGGATAAAATGGTTTGTCACCTTCAAGAAGATTCTCAGAGGCCACATGTATATGAGTTTTTGAAGAGTGAATCAGAACAACCATTGTATCTAGGATACACCAATTTTACCCGATTGTCAGCAGTGCTAAGATTGTTGAATGTCAAGGCGAGAAATGGATGGACAGATAAAAGTTTCACTGAATTTTTAGAGTTGTTGAAGGAGATGCTTCCAGAAGGAAACACTTTGCCTACTCGTAATTATGAGGCAAAAAAGATTTTATGTCCAATGGGTATGGAGTATAAAAAGATACATGCTTGCCCTAATCACTGTATATTATATAGAAATGAGTATGCAACCTTAATTGTGTGTCCTAAATGTGGGGTTTCACGATTCAAAAAGAAAGATGATTAGAGTATTAGTGAAGAAGATTCTAAACATGGGCCTCCTGCTAAGGTGTTATGGTACTTACCAATCATTCCAAAGTTGAAGCGATTGTTTGCCGATCCAGATGATGCTAAGAACTTGACATGGCATGCAAACGGTAGAGTATGTGATGGACAACTTTGTCATGTTGTTGATTCTTTACAGTGGAAGAAAGTTGATGAGTTGTACCCAGATTTTGCATTTGAGCCAAGGAACTTGAGATTTGGGCTTGCTACAGATGAAATGAATCCTTACAGAAACATGAGCACTAATCACAATTCTTGGCCAGTAATGCTAGTTATTTATAATCTCCCTCCCTGGTTATGTATGAAGAGAAAATATGTAATGATGACTCTGTTGATATCAGGACCAAAACAACCAGAAAATGACATAGATGTTTATCTTGCACCATTAATTGATGATTTGAAGCTTTTGTGGGAGATTGGTGTTGATGTGTTTGATGCTAACAGCCAAAACAATTTGATGTTGCGTGCAATGTTGTTTTGTACGATTAATGACTTTCCTACATATGGTAACTTGAGTGGATATAGTGTAAAGGGACATTATGCATGTCCAATATGTGAAGAAAACACAAGTTTTGTACAACTTAAACATGGCCAAGGAACTTGAGATTTGGGCTTGCTACAGATGAAATGAATCCTTACGGAGACATGAACATTAATCACAGTTCTTGGCCAGTAATGCTAGTTATTTATAATCTCCTTCCCTGGTTATGTATGAAGAGAAAATATATAATAATGACTCTGTTGATATCAGGACCAAAACAACCAGGAAATGACATAGATGTTTATCTTGCACCATTGATTGATGATTTGAAGCTTTTGTGGGAGATTGGTGTTGATGTGTTTGATGCTAACAACCAAAACAATTTGATGTTGCGTGCAATGTTGTTTTGTACAATTAATGACTTTCCTGCATATGGTAACTTGAGTGGATATAGTGTAAAGGGACATTATGCATGTCCAATATGTGAAGAAAACACAAGTTTTGTACAACTTAAACATGGGCAAAAAACTGTGTACACTAGAAATCGAAAGTTTCTCCCTCGTGGTCACCCATATTGTAAATTGAAGGCGGCATTTAATGGTTGTCAAGAACATGAGTTTGCACCAAGTCCGCTAATAGGTGAAAAACTTTATGACCGACTAAAGAGCATTAATAATGTATTTGGGAAGAAACAGAAGAAAATCATTGCAAACAACCTATGGAAGAAGCGATCAGTGTTTTTTTATCTTCGTTATTGGGAAAAATTAGATATTAGACATTGCATAGATGTGATGCATGTAGAGAAAATGTTTGTGGCAAGTGTTGTTGGAACATTACTCAATATTAAAGGCAAGATAAAAGATGGGGTCAAAGCTCGTCAAGACTTAGTTGAGATGGGTATACGCACATAGTTACATTCTCAATCCATAGGGAAACACACTTATTTGCCTTCAGCTTGTCACACTCTATCAAAAAATGAAAAGAAGAGTTTTTGTGAGTTTTTACGAAATATAAAAGTGCCACAAGGATACTCTTCAAATTTTCATACCCTTGTGTTATGCAAGATTTGAAACTTGTAGGTTTAAAGTCTCATGATTGTTATGTTTTGATGCAACAATTATTACCTATGGCCATTCGTAATATCTTGCCTTATGATATTCGAGTTGTGATAACTCGCTTATGTCTACTATTCAATGTTATTTGCTTTAAAGTCATTGACCCACATATCTTAGAAGCATTTGAACATGAATCTGTCATCATTTTGTGTCAATTGGAAATGTTCTTCCCTCCTGAATTTTTTGACATCATGGTTCACTTGATTGTGCATCTGGTTCGGGAGATAAGGTTTTGTGACCCAGTTTTCTTAAGGTGGATGTATCCGATTGAGAGGTACATGGAGATATTGAAATGTTATGTGAAGAATCAATATCGCCCTGAAGCTTCTATTGTTGAAAGATACATTGCAGAAGAAGCTATTGAGTTTTGTACAAATTACTTGTTGAGGACTGATGCTATAGGGATTCGTAAATCTCGCCATGATGGAAGAAGTGAAGGCATGGGTACCCGATTCAAAAACATTATTCGAGTTAAAAAAAAGAATTGGACCAAGCGCACTTGTACATATTGAACAACACTGATGAAGTTCTTCCCTATATATCTGGTCATATTAGTCATATCAAGAGAAGTTACCCAAGGATGAATGAGAAGTGGGTCTTGAATGAGCATAACAGTACTTTTTTACCTTGGTTTAAGGAAAAAGTTTATGGTGAAGATTCAGCTTCAGAAACATTATTGAGATTAGCTCGTGGGCCTAATAGAGATGTCATTAGTTACAATACATATGATATTAATAAATTTTGTTTCTCTACCAAGACACAAGATGAGAGAAGTAGGGTTCAAAACAGTGGAGTTACACTACAATCTGAGTCTGTCCATTTTTCTAGTTCCAAAGACAAAAATTCAGTTAAGGCATCTACGAGTTACTGTGGGGTGATTGAAGATATATGGGAGATTGATTATGTTGCATTTAGATTGCCTGTTTTCAAGTGCAAATGGGTTGAAGGTAACAACGGTGTGAAAGTAGATGCTTTGGGATTTACTTTGGTAGATTTGAAGAAGGAAGGATATAAAGATGAACCATTCATTTGGCATATCAAGCAAGACAAATATTCTATGTTATTGACCCTTGTAATGAGAACTTGTTTGTGGTTCTTCATTCAAGGAGCATGCATGGTACACATGAAGATCCATATAATGATATTTGTCAAACACTACCAACAATTGAAGACAATGTAGTGGATGATGTACATGCCATTCGAGCTTATCATGATAAAGAGATATGGGAAAACTTGCAAACTTAATTTTATTCAATATGTTTGTTCTTATAATGTTATTTACTTTTACATTTTATTTTTTTATGTATGTCTGTTGTATCTTTAAATTGATAAGGTTGTGATGTTTAAACTCATTATGTATCTTTATTTTATATTATTTATTTATGTGTGATGTTTCTCTTTTGAGCAGATATGTCTGATACAACAATGTCTACTGATGAAAAGGGTTCTAGATCTGTTACTAGACTACCTCACATTACATCAAGACGCATCACGAAGGAGAAGACTCGTGTAGAAATAGATCCAAATTTAGGTAAGGCGAGAGATTAAATGATGCCCAGTTCCAGAGTTATCTAGGACTTGTTGTTAGGATGCATGTGTCCATCACCATCCCAAGTTGGGATAATGTTGGTTCAGTAGAGAAAGATCTAATTTGGTAAGATATCAAGGTATTTTAATGTTAATTACATTATTTATTCAATTGATTAAATAAGTAAACTGTATTTCACTAATTATATCCTAATAATGTCTTACTTTTCAACATAATTTTGAATTTGAAGATAGTGAGAAAATCAAGAAGAAGATTTTGGCCTTGGTTGGAGTCTGATGGAGAGATTTTAAGAGCTCACTGACTATGGACTATGTTTTTGGAGCAAAATCAAACAAATCACCATGTAAAAATTATAATATATCTGAAGAAGATTGGACGATATTTCGTAATAGTGATTTGGACCCTAATTGGCAGGTTAGTTTTATTATTGCTATTATCATTTTCAGTAATTATGATTATTCAATTAAATTATTAACTAAACTGGTTATTAGTATTCTAAACAGGAAACAAGGAAAGCTGCACAAGAGCAGCAGAAAAAAAAAAAATAATACACCTCATGTCCTATCTCGTGGCGGGTATGCTAAGTTAACTAAAAAGCTCATGGAGAAGAAGATAAAGGCTAGACAGGATGAGTTAGGCGTGACCGACATATCTAATAATCCACCATCTCCTCCAAGATGCTATGAATTATGGATGAGTGCTCGGACAAGGATTTCAGGAGAAATGTCTTTAGTTGAGGCACAATAAGTTGCACATAGAGTTGTAAGTTAAACAATGTCTTCCTCAAAACTAACTAATTTGAATAATGTCTTCGTCTTAGTTAAACAAGACAGAATATTTAATGTAATAACTTGAGGTGTTAATATGATTTACAAGATTCCCTAGTTGAGCAGACTAGTCAGGGTTCATTTGTTTCCTATGGCCATCGGGATATTTTGACTACAGCCATATGAAAACCTGAACACCCTGGACCCGTCTGTGCTGCTGGAGTCAGGGTTGATATTCGTGATTATTTTGGTTCACAATCATGAAGAACCAGTAGTTCCAATATGTCTTTGGAGACATTTCAGGAGTATGAAAAACAAATGTATAATCGAATCGGGAAGAGTTTTATAGAGATTTTGAAGATAATATGAACAAGAGGCTTGACGAAAGACTTGATGAGCGAATTGAGGAGAGGATTCAAGAAAGGCTATAAGAGAGGCTTCTGGAGAGGTTGAAATCCATGCACCCAATGTCTCTAGTACATGATATTGTTCATGTTAGCAGTAAAGCGAGTTGTACTGTTCTATTCATGAACCAGCCTTTAATGGAAGGTGAGAGTTGTATTTACATAAAGTTGTTTTTTCAAAAATTTCAATCTTTAAATATGATCCTAACATATACATTATTGTTTGACAAGGTAGAGTTGTATGTGGAGGGGGATTCTCCATGCAAAGTAGCCATTGGTACCGTGTTTGGAGTTGGCAAAACCATACATGGGGTTCTTATACAACCACACTGTGTTAGGGTGGTGGTGGAAGATTCCATTGACCCTAATTCCTCACTGTCTGTGTCCAATATAGAGGTTAAATTTGTGAAGCAAGCAATTAACACATTTATTGCATGGCCTCATAATTTGATAAGGTAAATTTTGTTTGATTCAATTGAATTCATTTTTAGTTTTAATATTAAATGCTACCAAATGTCACTTTGCATGTTTAGGATCACATGAATCTAGGAAAGCAACTGATGAAAGTTCCAAAGACAACATCTGTACCAAAACAAAAAGCTTATAACAATAAAGATGGTGGAGAGCAAAATCCCCTGGTTGACTTACTCAACATATCATCATCGGTGATAAGTACACCTATACAGGTATCTTTCACAAAAGACATGAATCTAGGAAAGCAATTGATGAAAGTTCCAAAGACAACATTTGTACCAAAACAAAAAGCTTATAACAATAAAGATGGTGGGGAGCAAAATCCCCTGGTTGACTTACTCAACATATCATCATTATTGATAAGTACATCTATACAGGTATCTTTCACAAAAGAGGTATTTGGTGTTGATAATCAAAACATGCCCATGTATATATCTTTGTCTGATGTTCTAGAGATAAGTTCGGGTAATACAATGCTAAACATATCCATCATAAAATTATGGCAAAGGTAGTTAAATTTATTAATTAATTTCATATACTAGAAACTAGTTATTTAAGCACTTAATTATGTCTTTGACTTGATATAGTTACTTGTATGAGATGACCATCAACCAAGGGACGTTACATATATATGTCTTTCTTGACACTCAATCAATTCAAAAAGTTGGTAATAGCAAAGCCTATGTTCATCAATATATGCAAACTTGGATGATTGAATCAGGAAAATAGATATTTTTGGCTCGATACATATGTGGGTTGGTTGATTAATAAATTTGTGTTATTTTTAATTCCATTTCATTAATTATTATGATGGTAATTAATTTTCCTATTACAAATCTCATTGGCAACTTATAGTCTTTATTCCAAAGGACTATACAGTAGTTTGGTTTTGCACATTACACCATAAATCACCCGTTGACATGAGACACTTATTAAATAGGTAAAATTATAAAGCTTTTAAATATATTGTATATTACTTCTACATGTGTTTTAATGGCATAATAATATGTAATTTGATCAGGGTCATCGGGGGCACAAATATGCTGAGTGGAATTGGAAATCGAGGAAGGTGTACCAACATTATTATGCCTAAGGTATAATACATCATAGTTAATTTTCATATAGTTGATAATGTGATCTAACTGTGAATCTTATCAATGTAGAGTAATAGACAACTTAGCTCATTTGAATGCGGTTATTATGTCATGTATTGGATGAGGACCATTATTGTTGTGACCATTAGGGATTCTTGGGTTTAGGTAATATATTTATAAGTATATTTTTATATAATTATTATATTTATGATGAAATTAAAATACAAGCAATAAAAATTAATCATTTTTGTGTGTTTCAGATGTTCTAAGATGCTGACTCATTACTAGCTAATGATATTGAAGTTATTCGAAAGGAATGGGTAACATATTTAGTTGGATTAACAAAAAACTTTAGTTTTATGAATTAAAGGTGATGTTGTTATGTTAAGTACTTCGATTGGTTAGGTTGAAGTTAGAATTTGTTATTAGATTATTACTGATTTGAATCCTATTGTGATATGTATTGATTGAATGATTCTGGTGGGTTATATTTAATTGATTATTAACAGGTTTGATAATGGGAATCATCCAAATTATAGGGGAAACTTTGCCAAAATTTTCTAAGAATTATTGTTTTACCTTATGTTTGATTTCTTTTACATTAAGTATTAGACAATTTTATATTTGATATTTATTTATTCCATGTTCCAGGTAACACACGATGTAGGAGTTGATGATAATACTACTTAATGTATTTATTTTTGAATTGTCATCTAATATACTAATTAATGTTCTTTTATATGTAATTACTTAGACATATTGATACTTCTTCATAATTGATGTCAATTCATAGTTTATTTCAATTTGAAAACTTTTATTAGTTATATGAATTCTCTTTTATTTTATATTTATTTTATTCAAAATTGTAAATTGAATACCACGTGGACATTTATTTGTATCTGGATTTTTAATTGATGTTATATTATATATTTAAAAATTTTATATATGTTCAAACATTTTATACAAGTTTGAATTATGTAAAAAATTACAAAAATTAAAACAAAAGTTAAAAAATATATATTTTTTCTTATAAAAACCAATGTTAAAACATCAGATTTTTTTTAATATAAAATATACAACGTCGGTTGTTTCTAACCGACGTGAAAAATGCTATTTATGATGTCGGTTCTTTGTAAACAATCGACGTGAAAGCCATTTATTACGTCGGTTATTGAACCACCTTAAAAAGTCTGCATTTTTAACGTCAGCCATATAAGATGACTGTTCTTTAACCGACGTAAAAAGCCCTTAAAATTGAACGATAAAACCCCTTTTGCACTAGTGGTCTTGCACATCAATTGCCTTCATTGGTAATAGATTAAATCTGGTTTTCGGTAACTGACTGACGTAATAGATTACCATAAGTTGGTAACAGAGTAGGAAAAGCGATTTGGCTTTGGGATAATCGATTACCCAAGACTAGTAATTGATTACCACAAAGGCTGCACTTGAGATTGAACTTTTAAAAAGCTCGGGATAATCGATTACCACTGTTATTTTTTCAACTAATTGCTCAATTGTTTTTAACATAGCTTTTTCTATAAATAAGACCCATCGTTAAAAACTCATAACACGTATAAGACACACGGAAAAGGAATATGTTCACACTTTCATATACACTTTGAACTAAGTTTTCTTAAAAGAAAGAAAAAGAAATCCTTTCATCAAGGAACTTCAAAAGGTTTCAAGGAAAAAAGGTTTTCAAAGGAAGATACTTTGAGCAATCTTGAGTTGGATTACATGTGGTTTGTCTTTTACGATTTATTGAAATCAGATTCTACATATCAGGTGTTTTCTTAGTTTATCATCTTTTGTATTTTCGTTTTGTGATTACTTGGGTTTAACTCTAAGAGAAAAGTGTTCTCTAGGGAGAGTAAAAGTGTTTTTTGAGATTGGTTTTCTCAAAGGGAAGAAAGATTTCTGATAGGGTTCTGATTCTTTCTTATTCTTGAAGGTGTCAAGAACAGAGAAGGTAGTTCTTTGTGTGGAAAAACTGGTTGTATTGGTTGATTTATTTGTATTTTGTGTTGTTTGTGCAGAGTGAATGTAAAGAACACAAAATTTACATAGTGAAATCCAATTTGCAGTAGTTAGCTGGATTGGGACTAGGCCAAACGCCGAAATAAATCATCTAGCAATCTTCTCATCCTTACATTTTTACCTTATGCAAATTTTCAATTCATCAACTTAGAAATTAACTAGTTTTCAATTGGTAATCAACTGCGTTAATTGAATTAAAACTGCACATTTCAATACTAGATGTTTTGGTAATAAAAGAACAATTGATTACTTAACCAATCTGTTTCGTATCTTTAAGTTTCTACTGGTTAACTCTGATACTACTTCTTTATCTTGTTCTGACACTCTTATTCACATGTATGAATGCATATCTTCATCTTATCTTTACATGTGAATAGATTAATAAGATTAGAAATTTGTGTAGAAATAAAAAGAACAAGAAACAGACTTTTATATGGGCATTCTAGGATTAGAATCTATTCACCCTTCTCCTTTAGATTCTTTATTCAGGACCAACACATGAGTGGGATCATGGAGATATTTACGAAGTTGCAATACATGAAATATAAGATGTAAATTGGAAAAATTTGTAGGTAAAGCAATGAGATAAGATACATAACCAATTTTCCTTAAAAGTTGGAAAGGTCTGATTAAATTTTGGGAATAGTTTCGAGATTTAAGAGCTATACCAATACTCCAGTAACAGAAGTAAACTTTAGGAATTCATGATCTCTTACTTGAAATTTTAGAAATTTTCTTCTTTTATCATGATATCTTTGTCGTCTATTTGGAGCAACCTTGATCTTTTTTCTGGTCATCCTTATTTGTTCGGTTATTATCTGTAACTACTGAGTACCGATCAACAAAGACTCTCCAATTTCTAATCAATACAAAGGTGTTATACATTTCCTCAGTACAAGGCTTCGAAGAGTGTCATGCCTATATTACTCTCGCAACTATTTTATCGAAAAACTTGATCAAAGGTAAATGCTATTCCCAATCTCTCCTATGTTCTATGACATAAGACATAAGAAGATCTTCTAAAGTTTGGATAGTACTCTCAATTTGTTTGTTTGTTTGGGATGATAAGTTGAGTTAAGCCTAAGCTTAGCTCTAAAAGCTTCTTAAAGACTAATCAATAATCTAAAGGTGAACCAAGTCTTGGTTAGGTACTATACTTTTGTAGGTATTTCGTGAAACGTCACTACTTCCTTGATATACAAGTTCGATGACTTCTTCAACTTTTAGGCCACACAAATCGGAATGAAATGATGTGACTTAGTCAACTGGTCGACAATTATCTAAATCACATCTCTCCCACTTTCACACAAGATTGCCCAATGACTGTGATTCACTAAGAGGTTGTTGATGTTCTATCTTTTCCTTCTGACAAGTCAAACATCTTGATACATAATCTGACATGTCTCATTCCATATCTTGGTAGTAGAAATTTCGTTTCAAGTGTTGATGCATTTTAGTAGATCTAGGATGAAAACTAAGACGACTCTTATTAGCTTCTTCCAAGATATCCTCCCTGACTTGCTTCAAGAAGTTAATCGTGATTTCCAAAGCTCCCAAATACTAACTTCTAGGTCTTACCTGTTAAGAACAAAGCAATAAATAAAATAAATAAGGAAATAAAGAAGAGAGAAAAAGACACAAGAATTTAATGTGGTTCAGCAATTTGCCTACGTCCACGAATACACTAGGAACAGTTTACTCTTGGTGTGCATTTCAAGCTTTACAGAGTTCTTTATATAGAGACAAAAGACACGGTCTCTCTCACTTTTCTAAACGATGTGGGACTAAAGTCTAAATGCATCCTTTTACATGATGTGGGACTAATCAAACTACATATACTCCTAACAATTCTCCTACTTGGAGTTTGATTCACATCACAACCTGGTGTAGTGCCTTCATCATCAATCATTCTCGAAGGCCTGTTGAGGTAACACAAAACCTCAACTAATCAGTTGTAACTGTCTTGGTCAACATATCTGCTGGATTCTCTGACCCTGGGATCTTCAACAAAGATAGCTCTCCATTACTGATCAAGTCTCTGATAAAATGATACTTTATCTCAATATGCTTGCATCTAGAATGAAGGATTGGATTTTTAGCAAGGTATACTGCACTCTGGCTATCACTGAATAATGGAGCATCATCTTGTTCTTTTCCTAGTCCTCTGAGAAGATTCTTCAGCCATATCATCTCCTTGGCTACTTCTGAAATTGCCACATACTCAGCTTCAGTGGTTGAAAGAGAAACTCTACCTTAAAGTTTAGACTTCCAACTGATAGCGGTACCGCCCAACAAAGATATGTACCCTGTTGTGCTCTTTCTACCATCTAGATCTCCTCCTAAGTCTGCATCAGAAAAACCCTATAAAGTGAGATTATTTCTTTTAAAACACAAGTGCATCCTTGAAGTACCTTTCAAATATCTCAATATCCACTTCACAGCCTCCCAATGCTCCTTTCCAGGATTGGATAGAAACCTGCTCACAACTCCCATTGCATGTGCTATGTCTGGTCTAGTACACACCATATCATACATCAAGCTCCCTATTATAGAAACGTATGGTATTTTAGACATGTAATCTTTTTCTTCATCAATCTGAGGAGATTGCCTTTTTGAAAGTTTTAGGTGTGTTCCCAAAGGGGTATTCCTGGTCTTTGGATCTCCAACATTGAACCTGTCAAGCAATTTTTTAATATAATTCTCTTGAGACAACTTCAAAGTACCTTCTGATATGTCTCTAGAGATTCTCATGCCAAGAATTTGTTTGGCTGGACCAAGATCCTTCATTTCAAAGCTTCCTGCTAACTGTTTCTTCAACTTGTTAATTTTTGTCATACTAGACCCTGCAATTAACATGTCATCAACATATAAAGCAAGAATAATATAACTGCCAACATATTTCTTAACATAACAACAGTAGTCTTCTTCACATTTATGAAACCCTGCGCTGCTCATAAATTCATTAAACTTTTTGTACCAGTGTCTCGGTGCTTGTTTCAGGCCATACAGACTTTTATGGAGCTTGCATACAAGACTCTCCTTGCCTTGTACTTCAAATCCTTCTGGTTGTTTCATAAAGATGTCCTCCTCTAGATCCCCATGCAGTAATGCAGTTTTAACATCTAACTGCTCAAGATAAAGATTTTCTGCAGCTACAATACTCAAGATAACTCTAATGGTAGTCATCTTCACAACAGGAGAGAAGATCTCTGTGAAGTTGATTCCTTGTTTCTGTTGAAATCCTTTCACTACGAGTCTTACCTTATATCTTTTACTTCCATCTGGTTCTTCCTTTATCCTATAGACCCACCTGTTCTGCAGAACCTTCTTCCCTTCTGGTAGCTTGGTTACAGACCAAGTTTTGTTCTTTTGGAGGGATTTCATCTCATCTTCCATTGCTTGCTCCCACTTGACAGAATTATCTCCCTGCATAGCTTCAGTAAAATGCTCTGGCTCACCAGCATCAGTCAACAACAAATAATGTAATGAAGGGCAATACCTTTGCGGTGCTACTATCGTTCTGCTTGACCTTCTTACTTGGGTCTCAAAAGGTTCCACCTCTGTTGTTGGTTCTGGTTTTGTTATTGATTCTGGTTCAGACTCAGACTCAGTATCCTGCCTTCTGTTGACTACATCCTTTTCAGAGATTTCTTCTAGTGCTACTTTCTCACAGGCCACTGATTGTTTATTTGCACTTGCGGATTCTGTAGACCTGTCTTTATATAACACACTTTCATTAAAAGTAACATTTCTACTTCTGATGATTTTCTTGTTTTTGTCATCCCAGAATTTGTAGTCATACATGTCAGATCCATAACCAATGAAATAACATAATTTTGCCTTGGGGTCTAATTTATCTCTACTATTAGAGTCTATCAGAATATATGAGGCACAACCAAAGACTTTCAAATGTGAAAAATTTACCTCCTTCCCAGACCATACTTCTTCAGGTAACTGAGAGTTTAAAGGGACCGATGGACCTCTGTTTATGAGATAGGCGGCTGTGTTTATCGCCTCTGCCCAAAACACCTTAGGTAGGCCTGACTGGATTCTCATGCATCTAGCTCTCTCATTCAAGGTTCTGTTCATTCTTTCTGCCATACCGTTTTGCTCTGGTGTCCCCGACACTGTCTTGATCATTTTGATCTCATTCTCTGAACAAAATTCCCTGAATTCTCTGCTATCATACTCTCCACCATTATCAGATTTCAGACTTTTCACTGTTAGACCTGTTTGATTTTCAACCTCCCTTTTCCACCTTTTGAACACAAAAAGCACGTCAAATTTATTTTTAAGGAAATAGACTCATACCTTTCTTGTAGAGTCATCAATGAAGGTTACATAATATTGTGAGCCTCCAAGGAATTTCACTGGAGCGGGCCCCCAGACATCTGTATGCACCAATTCTAGCCTTTCAACTTTAGATCTCATTCTCGGCTTAGAAAAACTTAACTTTTTCTGCTTTCCAAAAATACAGTGTTCACAAGGTCCAATATCAATATGCTTTATGTTAGATAACTTACCTCTTGACACCATGAGCTTGATCCCCTTTTCACTGATATGCCCAAGTCTCTGATGCCATAGGCTGGAACTATTGGCAGCCTCTGCGACGGTTACCATATCCTCATCTGCAAGCATATAAAGAGACCCTCGCTTCTTTCCACGAGCAACAACCAAATTGCCTTTCATTACCTTCCAAGATCCATCCCCAAATGTAGTGTAGTGCCCCTCGCTGTCCAACTGTCCCACATATATCAAGTTTCTCTTTAAGGCGGGAATATGTCTGACGTTGTGCAAAGTCCATAGGGTACCATTAGAGGTTCTAATGTCAACGTCACCTCTTCCCACAATATCAAGGGATTTTCCATCTGCAAGGTAAACCTTCCCAAACTCCCCTGAAACATAGTTATAAAATAGTTCTAAGGAAGGTGTAGTGTGGAATGACGCACCTGAGTCCATTATCCATAAATCAATAGGATTTCTAAACTGCATATTAATGCATCTCCAGTCTCATCTGATGCAGCATTTGCAAATTCATCATCATCTTTCTTTTTTTTGTTCTTCCATTTTGGAGCCCTACATTGATGAACAAGATGACCCTTTTTCTGGCTGTTCCAACAAGCAAATTTTGCCTATCTCCCTCTAGATTTTGATTTGCCCCGTCCTTGACTCTAACCTTTCTGGCTACTTCTTCCTCAAGTTTCAATACTCAACACAGAACTGGAATCAGAATTAGAACACTCACCTGAACCTCTCCTACGAACGTCTTCGCTTAGGATCAAGTCTCGTATATCATCAAGCTTCAACTTGTTATTACCGCGTAACTACTAATCATAGAATGATTGCACTCCAACTTTCCGGAAGAGATGATAATAGAATCAATGCTTTCACCTCATCATCAAAGTTGATCTGCACTGAGGCCAACTGGGCAAGGATTGCATTAAATTCATTAATGTGATTAGTAACATAATTACCTTCACCCGTTTTAAGGTTGACCATCCTTCGTATCAGATACACTTTGTTGGCGGCAGATGGCTTCTCGTACATGTTTGATAATGCATTCATCAGACCTACAGTTGTCTTCTTGTTCATAATGTTGAACGCGACGTTTTTGGCTAACATCAAACGAATCACACCAAGCGTCTGCCGATCTAGCAGTTCCTAGTCTAACTGCTCCATGTCTTCTGGCTTCTCACCCGTCAGGCTGATACAACTTCGTCTTCTGGCTTCTCACTCGTCAAGGGCTGATACAACTTCTTCTGATACAGGTAGTCTTCTATCTGCATCTAAGAAATTGGCTCTTGATACCAATTGTTAAGAACAAAGCAATAAATAAAATAAATAAGGAAATAAAGAAGAGAGAAAAAGACATAAGAATTTAACATGGTTCAACAATTTGCCTACGTCTACGACTACACTAAGAAAAATTTACTCTTGATGTGCATTTCAAGCTTTACAAGGAGTTCTTTATATAGAGACAAAAGACGGTCTCTCTCACTTTTCTAAACGATGTGGGACTAAAGTCTAAATGCATCCTTTTACATGATGTGGGACTAATCAAACTACATATACTCTTAACATTACCTCCATTTCGGAGTTTAGATCTTTAAAAGCCTTTATTAATTCCAACTCTTTTACCATCATGACAGACATGTGTACCACTTTCTAACTCAATGCATTTGTTACCAAATTTGTCTTATGGTACGAAAGTTCAAAGTCATAATCTTTCTTTAACGTAGACCTCTAGAGAAACCCTGATACTCTCGATCCATTGACGTTCAGCGTGACTATACCCCACATGTACTGTGGTGTATCATAAAGGTCTTCCTTACTTTTCTGTCATGTCACGCTTAGCGTGAAATAACCTTTGCGCTCAACGTGAAACGGTTCATAACTTCCTTCCATGCTATTTCATTTCAATGGAAGTTAAAGTATTTCTAATCTAATGGAATGCTATGGTTCTTCATTTCTTCCTGTTTTTGACTTTCTAATTGAAATTGAGTTCATGTTTGACCCAAACATAACGTAGGAGGCTTGAAATTCGGATTCATTCTTGGTTCAAAATTACGCATGTTGAGTACCCTTAGTTTTATGAATAAACACTCATTAAGCTTTATACAAAATTTCCAAGGCTACAATAATATTCTCTAATATACAAATAGATATTAGTGATGAAGACGAAGACCGATAATTATTAATAATGGAGATTCCTTTCTTACAAATCTTCTTAGCTCCATTCTTATTAGACAATTTTACATTCTTAAACTTATGAGATTATTTGTTATGTTTTTATATTTGAATCATTGTTTTGTTTCTTATCTCCACATTACTCTTAATAAAATTTAAAAATTAATTCAGTTTTAGATCTAGTTTTATGGAATATTTTACTTTTGTCATTTGTTACACTTTTTCATTTTATTTAAAATATTAAAACTACCAAATCCATTATCTTTTCCTATTTTAATCACATAAATATGCAAAAACACAATGTAACAGCCATGAGTTCTGACGAGTAACAATAATTGCAATTATCGATGATCTATAACTATTAATAAACAGATGATTCTCCCGATCTTCACTTTTATTAAATAATTTTACCCGTTTAAATTTATAAAATTATTTATCACGTTTTATATTTTAATTATTGTTTTTTTTTCTCCATATCACCTTTAATAAAATTTAAAAATTAGTTCAATTTCATATTATTTTTCTGAAATATTTTATATCTCAAAATTCACATCATAGTTTTTTTACATTTTCATAGTTTATTTTAAAAAATAAAATTACCAAATTCATTATCTCTACTCATTTTATTTTGAATTAGATAATATATACTTTTCTCTCCCTCACAATTTTTTAATTATTAGCACCTTATTTTAATTATCATTTCCTTTCTTCTTTTACATTTTGCTATTTTTCCACGTAAAATTTAGTCACATGAAAATAGAAACATACAGTCACGGCATAGCGTTACACATGTATTTTTTTATTATTTTTTTTGCTAGCTGGAATAATATGTTAAAATAGTTATAATAATAAAATGGATTAATTTAAAGATAAAATAGAAAATAAATAAAAATATAAAGAAAATAATTTTAACCCTTACCTCAATTTTTATAATTATAATTAATGATGTGAAACTTAAATACCCGTGTCCACAGCTTGTGGCGGACAGAGAAGACACGGAAACTCATCCATTGCCACTGTAATTAAGCACGTTATACATGAAATAGTGGTCTATTGATTTCTGCATCACATAAAACAAAAATAACAAAAAAAAAATCATGCTACATTACGCTGTGAACGAGATGAGAGGAATAAAATAAACCTACAAAAAGGAAAAACATAATTATATAGATCACAAGATCCACTCTCGGTTTGCAAGAAAAGAACGAAAATAATTGTGGAAAGAGAAGAAAAACTCAGTATATAATCCCTAAATTTGTAGTAATTTTCAATTTAAGGATTACTTTTTTGAAAAATTTAATGATTAAATATATATTTTTATCAAATATAAAAATATTTTTGTATCATTACTCTTCAATCACAACATAAGCCCAAGGTAAACCAACTTATTTTGAACTCCCAAAAGCATATTTTCAATTGTTAATTCATACCTGTTGATGACTTTTGGATGTAAGGATATTTATGGATTAATTTTCTAATTTCAAATTAAAAAATTGTTCTTTAACATTATCTCATATCTATTACAGAAAACATTAAGAAAAATTTCAATATTAAAATTAATATAATATTACCTACTTAAACAATATTGTTTCAACAAAAAAAAAAAATTTACTATCAAATAAAAAGAAAAGGTAAACAAAATTGATAATAATAATTTTAAAAAAAAAATATGTTTACTCCACAATAATTCAAAAGATAATTTTAAAGAAACAACAGTAACTAACTTTAATAAAATAATTTCATTACCTTTAAAAATCTGTAAAATTATATCTGTAACCAAAAGCCCATAAAAGATCTCTCACTTTAAAATTTGTCATACTTAACTTAAATCGATCTTTTATCATTCATTTTAATATAATTGTGTATATTTTATTAAATAATATTACACGTTAATTTTTACTTCACATATCTTCTCTTATATTAGTTAATCTTTTAGAAATATTTTAATTTTTTCATTTATTTGATCTTAAACGTGTCAAGATATCAAATAGATTAAATTACTGGAAAAAAATAGAGGAAACAAAATTAGTACTGAGCCAAAAGTTTAACACAACAGTGTTCAGTAGTGGGACAAAATTTAAAGTAAATGAATTCAGAGAATTCAATGAAATTTTGTTTTAAAGTGAATATGTTATTAATACCCCAACTAAGATCGTGGAGAGGAGATATTCTGAATGACATGTGAGGAATGTTTAACTTATACATGTACAATTTAAAGCGATTTACAAAGCCAATCTATTACAGTGTTTGGACAATCAACCAGTTACAACCTAGGAGTGTGGGGAATGCGTAGATTGGAAGCAAGATATTATATTTCTTTCCACCAACAAGACCCCTCCCATGATGAAAATTTGTTAACCTTTGCAAAACTAGATTTTAATGTTTGACCAAGAAGAAGTCAGCAGTTTGACCAAGTAAACCTTCCTCAAAAATTTAATCTTTCACTAAATAAAAAAAGCAATATATCCTCGATCAAGGCTAAGAATCATTTTTAGAAATTAATTATTTTGGATTTTGTGATCAGGTGGTGGAATAAATATTTGAATGTCTTAACAAAAAATGTTCTAGTCCTTTCAACTTTAAATAAATGTTCATTACCCCGGAATTTTAGAAGCATGGTTGATATTTATGGGAGGCTGCAAATCGCATTAAACAGAGGTTGATATTTATGGGAGGTACAAGTGTAACAGTAAATGTAGCTTCGCTTTCATTAACATAAAGATTACACAACAAAACAAAGGATTTCCCCATACATGTGACAAAAAATTGTCGCAGCTGCTTTAAATATTCGTTAAAATTTTCAATTCAACAAAAATTATTTTTCCAATGAATTCACTATTACATTAGATGAATTTTACATGGATTCTTTCGAAAGACTGAGTTAATTTTTTTACGGGACTCCCGTATAAAATACACCTAAACATTAAAAATAAGCTGAAAATAACTAATAATATCATAAAATATATGGAAGGTTATAAGAGTAAAATAGAATCAGATTAAATATAATTTTTTAAAAATTAAATATTTAGTGATTTTGTGACTAGAGTAAATTAATTGAGAAAACAAAGAAAATAACTCTCGTGCGGATATGAGATAAGCAAATAGTATATCTCATTGTCCGTCAATTTAGTTATACTTATTTTTAATCTAAATTTCTTCTAAAAAGTTAATATTAATATGTTTCAACTTATATTTTACCCGTGTATCAAGAGATAAAAATAAAAGAAATATTATATAAAAACAGTATTGGGATAAATTTAATAAATTATATAAAATTTTGAATTTCTAGTTATAGAATATTTTTCTTGGAAAATTTTTATGAAAAATAATTAATTGACTAATATAATTAAAAGAGAAATACAAAAGAATATTTTCACTTCAAAAATAATTTAAAAATGTGAGAATATATTTATAATTATTTTTCAAGGAGGTTAGTAAATAATATATATATATATATATATATATAAAAGACATTGGCTTCCTTAATTGCAAGTCACATTCTATTCCAAATGGAATCTAATTTAGTCCATAATGAAACTGATGGAATTTACGGGATGTATCTATGTATAAAAGGCTTCTTTGGAGAATGTACTTAATTATTTAAAGGCAAGACAATACTTAGACATTATTTTTGCGGTCAATCATTTGAGTCAATTCATGACAAAAGTCTAAAACTCTTTGTCCCATTGCCCTGCACCGGGTCTTGTGGTATTTAAAGGTATCTCCTAGACAAGGTCTCTTGTCCTCAGCAATTTTCCTTCAAGGTCACATCCTATATTCATGCTGATTGGAGAGGAGTTGTTCAACTACTGGAAGATTCACTACTGGATTTTGTATTTTTCGTAGTTCATCTTTGATTGCATGGAAATTCAAGAAAGAACTTATTGTATTTCTTAGTATAGAACATTGACATGCTTAACTAGTGAGTTTTGTGATTTAAGCAACGGTTAGATTTAATTTATATAAATCTATTAATTTGGATTTGCATTATTAATTATTTGTTATTATAATTATTAATTATGTTTATCTGACATATGAATTATACAAATTATTTAATTTATTAATTATTGGACTTTTTTTTAGTATTTGATCCATGATGGGTTAGGTCATTTACTAAAGTCCATTATGCGGTCATTGATCTCATATGATAAGTTATATTAATGATACTCATCATCATTAACTTAATTTATTCTGAGCACTCAGCAGATTAAGAGCCGTTACACCTCACAAATAAGAAAACACAAGGAACAAGTTCTCATGTACGCCCCTTCTATGATTCAATCATGATTAATTTAATATGTCATTATCATGTATCTTTGTATGTTTCAGAGAATAGGTTTCACCCCCATTATTTTTACTTTATCAACTGGTATCAGAGCCACGTAGGTGCATTTATGACTGTTAAATTTTTGTTAATCACATTAATCCCAACGTTTTTTTTTTAGTTTGGTACGAAATGTTAAGTAAGTTTCTTTTGTCTAATGGGTTCGACAGAGGTAATGTTGACAAAACTCTTTTCATTAGGAGGAAGTCTAACAATATATTATTGGTCCAAGTTTATGTTGATGATATCATTTTTGGATCAACTAATCAATCTTTGTGTGAGGAATTTGTTACTAGCATGCAGGGTGAGTTTGATATGTCCATGATGGGGGAACTCAAATTCTTCCTAGGACTTCAAGTCAAGCAACTGAAAGAAGGAATTTCCATACATCAAGCAAAGTATACAAGGGAACTCCTAAAGAAATTTGATATGGAGAGTTGTAAATTCTCTAACATTCCAATGTCTACTAATTTCTATTTAGATAATGAGGCAACAGGACAGCGTGTGGACCAAACGAAATATAAAGGGATCATTGGATCACTCTTATATCTCACAGCAAGTAGACCGGATATAATGTTTAGTGTTTGTGTTTGTGCGCGAGTTCAATCTGCACCAATACAATCCCACATGACAGCTGTGAAGAAGATTCTGAAGTATCTCAAAGGGACAACGAACTGTGGTTTGTGGTATCCCAAAGGTACGTTTCCTATCCTAGTTGTTTTTATTGATTCCGATTTTGTAGGTTGCAAAACAGATCGAAAGAGCACGAGTGGTATCTGTCACTTGTTTGGGGAGTGTTTAGTCTCATGGCACAGCAAGAAACAAGCATGTGTCGCTTTGTCAACCGCGGAAGCAGAGTATGTAGCTGCGGGTAGCTGTTGTGCTCAAACCATTTGGTTGAAGCAACAACTTGAAGATTTTGGACTAAAGATTGAACATATTCATATCAAGTGCGACAATACAAGTGCCATCAACATCACGAAGAACCCGATTTTGCACTCAAGAACGAAGCATATTGAGGTGCGTCATCATTTCATAAGAGACCACGTCGAGAAGGGCGATTGTGACATGGAGTTTGTTGAAACGGAGAACCAACTCGCGGATATCTTCACAAAGCCTTTACCAAAGGAGAGATTCATCAAACTAAGAACCAATCTTGGTATTCTAAGTGAGGAACATCTCTCTTGAATTCTCTACATATGGTAAGTTTGATCATTCATGGTGCTCCAACAAGGTATGTATTTATAACATTGCATGAACATGACCAAAGTTCTTTCAAAACATGAAAAATCAAGTGTTTTCAACTTTTCTGATATAGATAATCGATTTTCACTTCGTTTTAATCGATTACCTAGCTTGATTTCAAAATTTTTGAGTCATTACTCTTTGGAGTAATCGATTACCATGACTGGGTAATCGATTACCGCGAGCTATAAGGATTTTCAAAGAAATTAGGCCACTGGAGTAATCGATTACCGTTCCAGGTTAATCGATTACCACGACCCCTGTTTTCAAAACTGTTTTGGTTACTCACTAGAGTAATCTATTACTTCGTATGGGTAATCGATTACCTTCGCTGTTGAAGCTTATTTCACATGGTTTTAATGGATTTGAGCCTAATCGATTACATTTTCTTGAGAGTCCAATACTTTGTTCATTGAATCTAACCTCAATTGTGGAGTTTTTATAAGTGATTTTCAGGTTTTGGGCTTCATTCTACACATCCTTCAAACCCTAAAAATCTCTTTCTCTCTCTAACCCCAAACCCCCTTTCATCTTCTCCACCACCATCATCAATGGAAGAGCAAGGACGAGGCAAACGGATCAGGCACGTGGGTCACAAGCCTAAGCCAAGGACTTCCCCCCGATCGAAAAAGGGAGAATCCTCCTCCAAGAGGAAGAACCCAACATCTCCGGGAGAAGCGGTGGAATGTCCAATAAAACCGTGGTTCACCTCTACTGCACAAAAATCACGTTTCTATGGTGATTTTGCAAACAAGGAACTTGTTCCTGCGAAGATTTTGGACTTCCGTTGGCTCAATGCTCAAGGGTTCACATTCCACTCTCTACTCTGAGATCAAAACCTTGAGAAGTTTGTTGGTCTGAAGGGTTTCATCTACCCCGATCTGAGAGTTTTCTACTCCAATCTCTGACCACACCAAGGCACTGGAACGATAATCTCCGAGGTAAATGGCCAACCTATGATTTTGACTCGTGATATATTTTTCAGTTTTGCTAGTTTTAAGAATGAAGGAATCCATCCTACAGTTGAGCATCTGCAAGCACAAAGATTCGACCTCCACAAGGACTCCTTTTTCATGAGCCTGTTGAAGAACTCCGAATCGTGGAAGGCGGAAAAGGCTGAACGAAAGGAGCACGGGAAGAAGATCACCTACAACACAGGTGGGCTGACCGCCAACGATCGTCTTCTCCAATATACTATCTGCTGGATTCTTGCTGTTAGAGGAGCAAACCATGCTCAAATCAACAAAGAGGATATGGTAATGATGGCGGCGTTAAAGAATGACATTCAAGTCGACTGGGCACATGTTGTGATGGACAACATGCTCAAGATGAGAAGGCTATTTGATAACAAATGCCCCTACTCTCTCTTTATTTCACGATTAATTGAGCATTTTTAGGTGGATACTGCAAATGAGAATAGGGACTTGGTGAAAGACATTCACATCATCAAAGACAAAGCGTTGAAGATGATGCGTCGACAAAGACCGATTGCTGGATGGGTGCCAAGGGAGGAAGCACCTCAACATAGAGAAGCTTCACCTCATCCTCCTTCTGATGATGATAATGATTCAGCGGCTGGGGAGTATATTCCTAAGTCACGCTTTGAGACGATCATTATTGATCGGTTGGATGAGATTGAATCTACTACCGTCAAACGCTTAGACGAGATGAAGGCTGCTCAAAATGCTCGATTCATGGATCTCAAGGAGTTGATGGAGTCTCTCCACACTCGTTTCGATACTCTCTAGTATTTCCTTTCTATCACATCTCCCTTTTTGCTTATTGATATAACAAATAAGGGGAGAAGTGTTTAGGATAGGTTATCCTTGATAGGGGGAGTATTGAGTATTGTGTTAATGGATTTAAAATTTGGCTTTGGGTAGTAATTTGAGTTAGTTTACTTTGATCGCATTTTATTTCACCAATGCAGCAAACATTTGAACAATTTGAACTATTTCAATTAGGTTGTAATATTTTAACTCTTTAAATCGTGTTACGGTTTTATATTCCGCTCTATTTTCTATTTGATCTTGATTTGTGATTTTGTCTTGAATCATGTCTTATATTACTGAATGATATTATAATGCTCTGAAAATATATTGGTTTGAATTGTGAATCTGCAATGCATATACTGCGTACTTGGAAGTTTTTAACTATTGCAGGATTCTTAGAAGATCACCCTGGAAAAGCTTTGTCCTCTAGTTTAATCGATTACCAGTTTCTGGGAGTCGATTACCACTATCGGAATTTCATGAAATTGCAGAGTGAATGTAAAAAAACGCAAAAGGGATCATTATAGTGGAAAACCGAACGCAACAGTTGTCGGGTTGAGACTGGATGTAGGCAGTGGGCCGAACCAGTATAAATCACTGTGCACTCTTCTTCTCCCTTCTACTCTTTACCGTTTACCTTACGTTGTTCATTACCATCGTTTAATTTCTGTTATACGTTCGGTAATTGACTCGGAAATCAACTAAAACTAGAACAATTAGTTACTGCTATTGATTACGCATGCCTATTGATCACTAACGTATTTCTTGATATTTCTTTTGTTGTTTCCGTTGTACATCTTTGATATATCTTGTTTCTCTATCTTAAGATTAGATAGTTAATCAAGAATAGTTTTGGTTGAATTTAAAAGAAAGTAGAAACGCACGAAAATTGGGCTATCTTGGAACTAAAATCTATTCACCCCCTCTAGATTCACCCGTAGGGACCATAACCAAGTACTCTATTGGTGCTGGATATCTAGTGACATAAATTGCACATTATATTATTTGTTATTATAATTTTCTTATTGATATAATATGCTTCTATTTTCTTTCATGTCAACCTTATGCTTCCAAATACTCTATCAGTGTTGGAATTCTTGTGACATAAAATGCATATTATGTGGCTCAAGAATCTAATATCTGGCTTTCACAATGTTGAAAGTATATTTAGGCTACTCGTTATATACTGCAACAATATTGTTTTTGTATATTTCTCTTTGTTAGAGAGAAAATTCTAGAGTTTCAGACTCGCTTTGAACATCTTGCTACAGAAAATAGGCTAGTTGATCCACTAACTAAAGGCTTAACTGTAGCGGCTTTCAAAAGTCATGTAACCCTAATGGGTTTAGTTGAGTCTTTTGATGTATTGAGTTGGTGGAAGTCTGAAATTTTGCATCCTTGTACTGAGATATATGTAAGACAACGTTGCTATGATTTATATCTCTTGGAGCATCTTAGATGCTGGGACCATTGATGGGTTATTCATTATTACGAGCATTTAACATGTATGATTTACTTCCCTATCAAATGCTATTTCTGCAATGGTAAGGCTTGTAATAATTGACTCGTTAATTAATGTGTATTGTCTTTATAGTTAATATTATATTTATAATGACTTTTGTATTAATGATTAATCAATGTTATCCAAGTGAAAAATTGTTAGATTTAATTTATATAAATCTATTAATTTGGATTTGCATTGTTAATTATTTGTCATTATAATTATTAACTATATTTGTTCACATATGAATTATACACATTATGTAATTTATTAATTATTGGGTTCTCTTTTGGTATTTGACCCGTGATGGGTTGGGTCATTTACTAAAGTCAATTGTGCGGTTCCTACTCTCATATATATGATATGTTATATTAATGATGTCCATCATTATTAACCTAATTCACTCGGAGCACTCATCAGATTGAGAGCAGTTACTCCTCACAAATAAGAAAACACAAAGAATAAATTTTCATAGACGGTTCAGATACGCCCCTTTTATGATTCAATAATGATTAATTTAATATGTTATTATCATGTATCTATGTATGTTTCAGAGAATGGGTTTCACCCTATTATTTTTAATTTGCAACTTCTAAGAATCTTCCAGGTTCCTCTTGGTATTTGCATGGTCCTTTGTGACAGTAAATCCGTCACACAACTTGCAACTAGTCTCTCTTATACCGACGGAGCAAAATATGTGGACATTAATTGTCATTTTATATGTGAGTATGTTGCTTTTAAGTTTTTCAACCTGATTCAGGTTCCAACAAAGAACCAACTTACCTGTATTGACAATGTAAACCTTTTTAAAAATTCATGATATATATCTTTAAATTTGAGGGGTACATTAAAACTTTATTAATTTTCAAGTTAATAGAATTAATTTTCTGTTATAACTACTGAGTCACAAATTAATTAGGTAATTAGTTTAGTTTAATTAACAATTATATATATAACTTAAATACTTTATCTATTATTTCTTTTAAAAAAAATTATCATTAATTTAAGATAATAAGATAGTTTATTCTCTCTTCTCTTTTTGCCTTACGTGTTTAGGTTGTTTTGATATTCTTTGTAAAGGCTGTGAAGTGAATATCGATGTCTGCAACAACAAAACAACAACGGAAATAAAATACACGTATATCATATGCTAAATGCTTTTGCAAACGGGTGGCCAAGATTTAAATTTGTGAGGTGAAAGCTCATCCACTACCGCTATGCACGTTGTGAAATAATGGTCTGCCACGAGATTAAATCATATGTGCATTACAATGTCATGCTAATTTATTCATTTATATTTCTTTGTGAACAAGACGAAAGGGATAAAGAATATAATTATCTAATATAAAATACAATAGCTTAAAGATTATTTATTCAAATTATCTACATCACAATAATGTTTTTATATAATATTTATTTAAAGGGATTAAAAAAACAAAGAAAAGGAAGACCATCGTTATATAGATCACAAGTTTCATAATCAGTTTACAGTATAAGATCAAAAACAGCTGTGGAAAGAGAAGGAAAACTAAGTACATAATCCCATTCAGTGTTTTCTTTTTAAAATTTAAAGATTAAATATACATTTTTAACAATATAAAAAACTTATTTTTTTCAATAAAAAATTTGTCTCGTCTAGTTCTTCATTGGCACGGCTGATTATTACTTGTTATTCCCTTTCCTTTATAAGTGTTCTCTTATCTAGTTATCTCTACTTATGATGTTTTTTCTTTTAATTTCTTGATGTACAGGAATCCAAATCACTCTATAATACTCCACTTTTTCTAGAGATTTGTACTATGAATTTTGGCTGTAAGGATATTTATGGGTTCATTTTTTAATCTAAAAGTAAGAATTTGCTCCTTAACATTGATCTTACATCGTATCAAGAAAAAAATTTATAAAAATTTTCAATAAAAAAATTAATAAAATATTAACTAACTAATGAATATTGTTTCAAGAAATTCATAAATTTTATTATCATATAAAAAAATGGTAAACAAAATTAATAAAAACATATTTACTTTACACAAAAATTCAAAAGATAAATTTTAAATAAACCTTAATAATTAAATTAATAAAATAATTTTATTAACTTCAATAAAATAATATGATTAAATTTATAAAATAATTTGATTAACGTTTTTGTAAAAAATATATTTGTAACCAAAATCCCTTAGAAAATATCACTTTCAAATTTTTCATTCGGCCTACATGAAGCTTGATTAGTGACTTTTTATAGTCACATTTCCTATGAAATGTTTAAAATTATTGAAAGGTTACTTAATTAATATTTCATTATTGGCTTCACTCATTTTTAATCGTATTAGTCGTACTAGTCACTCATGTTGATTGTTACCTCCTGTACCCAGTAACATGTTTTCATTTTTCTTCTATTTATTGTTTTATTTATTTATTCTATTAATTTGATCTTATTTTATATTTGATTGAATATACTAATAAATAAAAGAGATTAATTTAATATTAAATTAATAAAATATACACAATAAAAAAAACTAATACATAACTAAATATTTAAAATGAAAGTTAATTTATCATATCATTTAGATTAATATGATTATGTAATAAATATTTATAGAAGAAATAAACTAAACCGTAGTATGAACTCAGAATTGTTTTGGTTTTATTCTTTTAAAAACGTGTACCTAATTGAGAGACGAAAAACACTATTTGGCTACTTGCTTGACTGTCATGTGCCCAGGATTTCCTATAAATTGATAGAGTTGGGTCCTTGAATATTCAAAGCTACATCACTATATCATCCGAATAAATTACCTCTCTCTCCTTACACTAATATACTAGAAAGCCAACCATGGGTGAACTACCCGCATCACTTCTGGTTTTCCCTCAAGATGCCAAACCCAACTCAAACACTAGACACACTGCAACTTTTCATCCTACCATTTGGGGAGATTTTTTCCTTTCCTGTTTTCCTAGTTCTGAGGTACTATACGTGCATATATCCCACTGTATGTAAACTTACTTTTTAATTAGTTTTTACTTAATCTCAGATTTACTTATATTAACATTTTTTTGTGAATAATTTTAGTAATCTACTAATTTAATAAGATTTGCCTACCTTTCATATGTTTAAATTTTAATCACGATGTATAAGATATTCACATTTTAATTTCTTTAAAAATATCATATGTATAAATAATTCATAATTTTACATTATAATGAATTTATATAGTATATAAAAGCCCAAGATGTGTTAGAATATATAAAATGGTTCAGATAAAGTATTGAAAAGTTAGTAGAATTACAATGAGATTTTTTATGTTTAACCATGGGATGCATGAGAGCACAAGAAAACAGTTGGGTGCTGTGTAAACACAAATTTTACAACTTTATTTAGTAGTTAATTCCAACTTTAATAAACAGTACAGTGAACTCACTCACAATCAAAATCAATATATATATATATATATATATATATATATATATAATTTTTTTTATGAATTTTTTTTTTCTTTTTTAACATTTTATAACTAATTGTTTATGGAATACAGTTGTCTATTTAATATTTCCAAAAAAAAATTAAGGTAGAAAGATTATATAACAATGAATGATGATTAATATTCATGCACATGTCCAAACTTTAAAATGAAGAAGTTGCCGTATAACTTTTAGCATTCTTAAATTTAATAAAACAAAAAAAATCATGCATAAGTGATGTTCATAATTAAAATCCGAGTGGGGCTTACGTAAATTTTTTATCTTTTGATTAATGTCTTTTCCTGAAAATTAAGATAAATGTTTCTTATGCTAGACTTTACATAACAACTTGCAGGAAGATGACACGAACATCGAAATGGTTCACCTGTTAAAAGAGGATGTGAGAAAGATAATTGCCTCTTCTGTTAGTAACAATTTCTCTCACAAATTAAACTTTATCGACTCTGTCCAACGTTTGGGTGTTTCTTACCATTTTGAATATGAGATTGATGAAGCATTGCGCCAAATTTATGTCATGTCAACAAAGGATAATAATATCATAAATCACGATGATGATCTTCATCACGTGGCCTTACTCTTTCGACTGCTTAGGCAACATGGATATCGTATTTCATCAGGTATCAAGAGGATTGCACCATATTTACACTTTCTTGTTTTCAGTTTCTATTACATAGTCATTAGGGGGCACTGCATTTTCCAGCTAGAGTATATATTATATTTAAGTATGTAATTTACAAGAAAAATTATTTATACACTCATGTTCTATACGATTTTACGCAGTCAACTAATCACAATCTATAGTGTTAATGTTGATAACCAAATTTCTATAAATGATACTAAACTATATTTGTGATTGAATTGAATAATTACGTAAAATTATTTTACATTATTACATAACCTTTAAATTCTATAATTAAGTATATACCTTCAAATTTAATTCACGTTGTTTATCAATAAACAGATGTATTTTGCAAATTCAAGGATCAAACTGGAAACTTCAAACAAAGCCTAGCAAATGATATGCAAGGAATATTGAGCTTGTATGAAGCAGCCCAACTAAGATTTCATGGAGAGGAGATACTGGAAGAAGCACATAATTTCAGTCTAATTCAGTTGAATATGTCATTAACAACACAATTAAGCAATTTTATTGCGGCACAAGTGCGTCATAGCATAGGACAATCACTTCGCAGGGGAATGCCTAGATTGGAGGCAAGATATTATATTTCTTTCTACCAACAAGACCCCTCCCATGATGAAACTTTGCTAACCTTTGCTAAACTAGATTTTAATATTCTACAAAAGCTACATCAAGAAGAAGTCAGCAGTTTGACCAAGTAATATCTTCCTCAAAAATATAATCTTTAATTAAATAAAAAAAGAAATTGAGAATCGTTTTTAGAAATTAATTATTTTGGATTTTGTGATCAGGTGGTGGAATAAAGATTTGAATATCTCAACAAAATTGCCTTTTGTACGCGATAGGGTTGTAGAAGCTTGTTTCTGGATTTTAGGGGTCTACTTTGAACCGCAGTATTCGCTTGCTAGACGGATAATGATGAAAGTAACTGGCATAGCTTCCATCATTGATGATGTGTATGACGCCTATGGAACAATTGATGAGCTAGAGCTTTTCACCAATGCAGTTGAAAGGTTAGACAAATGAAAAGGACATTTACCGATATATTTTCAAACTAACCACAAATGAAATTAAGAGTAAGTTTGTAATGACTAGCAGGTGGGATATTTGTTGTTTGGCTGATCTCCCAGAATACATGAAATTATGTTACAAGTCACTTTTGGATGTTTTTGAAGAAATAGAGCAAGAGATGAGAAAGCATGGAAAGGAACACTTCGTCAAGTATGCTAAGAAAGAAGTATGATTAATAATTTTCCGTTTTCTTTTTATTGCAATTGTATTACCTACAATTTTCTTTTTGATTGCTAAGAACAAGAATTTACATTCTTTGCATGTTGATATATATATATATATATATATATATATATATATATATATATATATTACTTGAAGTTAGAAAATTTAATCCAAATCCTAATTTTCATTTCTTAAATCAATTATTTAAGATATCTTGTCAGACAAGATCTTCTTAATTATAACCGGTCAAAATGAATAAAATATTGAAACACATATTTCATCATATATCTGTATTTTAATTATAGATGAAAAGACTAGTCCAAGCATACATTACTGAGGCAAGATGGCTTAATTGCAATTACACACCTACAATGGAGGAGTACATGCAAGTTGCAACTACGTCATGTTGCTACGTCATGTTGTTTTGCAATGTTGTTTTCCTCGGTATGAAAGAAACAACAGAGGAGGTCCTTATATGGGCAACGAGTGACCCAAAAATTGTTGAAGCTGCTTCAATTATTAATAGACTCATGGATGATATTGTTGGCAGCGAGGTACATATTAGATCCACACATTTATTTTTTACATGCATTATGTAATATTTTGAATTTTATGTGAACTTCACTGAAAAGAGGGTTAGTTAAAGATTTTATAGATGTTAATTAAACACACCTAATTATTAAAACATGTTGGAAACAATTTGTAAAAATATTGTTTTTTTTATCATTAAAATATGACCACTCATTCAACAACTATTAATATGGGGTTCAAAACGTGGAAGAACCAACCATTCCTATAATTTTAATTAGAAAGTTATGAGATGAAGAACAAACAATACTTTCACTAGCAAACACCGTTAACATTTTAATTATTTTACTCATCATTGATTTATGTTAATTTTTTTCCATTATACTGATATAGTATGAGCAGAAAAGAGGACACGTTGTCTCAAGTGTTGAATGCTATATGAAACAAGATAATACCACAAGACAAGATGTTGTTGAGGAATTGCTTAAGAGGGTTGTGAGTGCTTGGAAGGACATAAATGAGGCATGTCTTAATATTACACAAGTACCAATGACGTTTCTTATGCGAGTTGTGAACCTTGCGCGAATGATGGATGTGCTTTACAAAGAAGAAGACAGTTATACAAATGCAGGGGGAATAATGAAAGATTACATCGAAGCATTACTGGTTAATAAGATATCTACTTAGCTAGAAGAACATATATGTTACTTTTAATAACTTTTTAGTTCCATGGGTGTGTTGTGCTTTTAGTTTTATTTTTGTTTTTAAATTATAAGGAATGAACAATAGTATAACCAAATAATTTAATTAATTTACAAAATCATAAATTTAAATTAATTTTTTGTTTTTAAATATTTATACAGAAAGTGGTAAAAAAGTGTAACATTATTTTAATTTTATTTCCTGTTTTCAAATATTTGTACATGAAACAAAGGAAAAAAGTAGTTGTTTTCTTTGTCTCTTATATAAAGTCTTGGAAATAGAAAATAAAATAAAAAAAGTGATAGTTTTATAATGAAAATATAAACGGAAAATGAAAGAACGAATAAACGGGTTAAAATCTTTTACTATTTTATGTATAATAAATTTTTAAGAAAATGTATGTTTACAGTTTAATTTTCTAATAGTTTTTTTAGTCTCTAGTGTATACCAGACAGCACTCCTTATTTTGACTCCAAGTACATGGAGAATAAAATATAAGTTTTTTACGAGGGAAGAAAAATTAACTTTTAAATACTTGGATTTTAATATTTAATTAAAAAAAATTATATTTTAATATTCCAGATGAAAAAGACTAGTCTAGACTTATTTTATTTAGAATTAAAACCACACAGTGCACATTTATGGGAGCCAGATACAATCTAACATGTAGTTTCGCTTTCATCATCAATGTATGAAAGACACAACAAGGAGGTCCCCATATATGGAAAACAGTGACAAAAATTTGTTGCAACTGCTTTAATTATTTTTAAAAGTTGTCAACAAAATATATTTTTCCAATGTATTCTCTTTTAGATGAATTTCAAACTGATTCTTTTAAACGACTTTGAGTCAGTTTTTTCATGTGACTCCCATATAAAATACACCTAAAATATTAAAAATATGCTGAAAATAACTAATAATAAGATAAGATATATGGAATCTGATAAGTAGAATAAGATTAAGATAATTTTAAAATCAAATATTTAGTTATTTTTGTGTATATATATGTATATATATGAGAGTAAACTAATGGAGAAAAACAAAGAAAATACCTCTACGCATGACAAGAAAATAGTGTATGTCATTATCTGTTTGCTAAGATGTTAAGAAAATAGTCAGAGTGTAAGCAAATAAGCAGTTTGAGAAATAATATTCGTACGATTTAATAAATTATTCAATATATAAAATTGTCTTTGAGTAAGAATTGATATTTATTGTTGATTTAATTATACTTTTATTTAATATTTTTTAAAGAAAAGGTTAATACTGATATATCTCTCGCTAATTATTAATTTGTTTTAGTCTTTTAGACATTAAGACACCAATTAACTTTTAAAGTAATCTAAATTAGAAAGTTATTGTTATTTTTTCTAAAAGAAATTAGAAACAGTTTTTGTTGATTGATATATATTTAGTGTATGGACAGAGTATAAATAAAAAAATATTTGATAAATAACTTTAATATTCAGATATTTATTTGTAAAATTTTAAAAAATAAAAAAGTTAATAATATATATATATATAATATTAATTAATTCGTTGGTTGACAGACGGCAGTGTTTCTACTGAGAGAGTAAGGGTTTTGAGGAAATTCATAAACAAAGATTTCAGAAGAAATAAAGCGTAGTTAAATGAATATTCACCATCGAGAGCTGCAACAACCAAACATAATCCAAATGAAACACACGCTAACTGATTTTTGCAAATGTGTGGCCAAGAGTTTAATTTTAGAATCATCCACTACAATTATGAACGTTATGAAATAAAGTTCTGAGACCAGATTGAGTCATATATGTGTACCTCTCTCAAACTCGTTTTCCCTTTTTTGTAAGCGACTTCCTTCTGTTTCGGGATACTCCGGCCTCATTTTGCCTTGGATGTGTACCCAGTCACTACTCGATTACGGAGCGTTCTAGATTTTAGAAGAACTAAAAATACTTGTTTTGTGACTCTTTCTTTTGTTTATACACCTTTATCATGAGTTTGGGAACTAATTTGGAGGTAGGCCTCTAGGCTTTCTAATCCATCTATTCTCAGTAATTAGTCTCTGTGTTAGGGATTATTTTCCTTAATTTCTGCCATTTATGGTAAGTTAATCCTCTGTGAGGTGCATATGGCCTAGGGGTTTGCCTAGAGTATTGTCATTTGACTTCGGGCTTCAGCTTCCTAATGTCACAGTGTCGGTCATCCCGTTCTACTGTCATGTTGTTGATGCTATACTGAATTTTCATGTTTCTTGGGTGCCAGTTAGTCGCGTGAGCCAGCTATATGTATTAATTGTGTACGTTGGTCAGCCACTCAATCACTTGTCCTTGTATATATGTGGAATATAAGTCACCCAAGTCTTAGAATCGAACATGAGGAAGGTGATGATCTACTAGAGGGAGGGATGTATAAGCTTTAGAATCGAGGGGTCGTGCTCTAATAAAGCTTCCACAACCATAAATGATGTAACGTTTGGGTTTCGTGTTACGACGTTCTTGGGCCTTAGGATGACTCTTGGTCTGCCCTGCCTAATTTGTTTATAAATAGGGTGTCTAGGTAATCTTTGTAAAAAATATTTGATGGACAAAATGCACATATAATTAGTAATAAAATGTGAATAAAGAAAAATATGTATATTGTTCTTGCTAGATTTTGGGTGGTCCAAGCTCAGCTTGACCCTGAGAAGTCCGGCGGCATGAGGGTTGGAACTCTTGTTGATTTGTATGAGTGATTTAGGTTTAATTTCATATATGTGTTAAGAATCCTATATCAGTATTTATAGGGATCATAATTAGGGTTCCATATTCGTGGATTTCGTGGGAAAGATTGCTTCATGCCCAAGAATCTCGATATATCAAGGAAGAGATATTGTCCAGATTTGTCCAGATATGTTCTATTTATGTCCAGCTCGGCCCGGTCAGTGAGGTGAGCCCGGCGTTAGGGTGCTCATCCCCAACCCAGTACATCAGTCCCCAAGCTCAGACCAGAGTGATCAAGTGGCTTGAGTTTAATCATGAGCTTTAGGATTAAATTCATTAATGTGCCGATAAGGGGTTTCACAGTTACTACGTTTTGGTAACTGCCCCTCCCTAATGGCTCTTTTCACTCTTTAAATATATTTTGCATCTTCTTTTTTTCATTTTACCTTCTAACTATTCACATTCTTGTCTCCCTCTTCTTGCTCTCACCCTTCTTCTTCCTCTTAGGGTTCGGTTCTGTTTTTGCTCTCTTCTCTTTTTTGTTGCCTCTTGCTCGTTGCTCCTTCTCGTTCGTTGTTCCCTCTCGTTCGCGTGAAGCTTTTGGACTTCCACACTTCTCGTTGCCTTCCTTCGCGTTCACCAACTTTAGGTATGTCTTCTTCGCGTTCTTCTGCTACCCAGAGCATAGAGAGCATGGTTCCTACTTTTGTCTCGGGCTCAGAGCCCGAATCAGTGGAGGCTTCTTCCTCCTCCCAAGAGGTGTCGACGGCAGGGGCCAATTCTGGGTGATTCTGGGTCTGGCCCCTCCTCTGTTGTTATCGATGCCCTCCCTGTTGGGGTCGGGGTAAGATCTGTTGAGGGCGCCGTGGAGGTATCCGACAGTGGAGGTGCTCTCCTTGGTTCGGCCGAGGAAGGGATAGCGAGGGAGCCTGAGGAGGCCGACCTCATTATCCCCATCTCTGCCTATGAGTCCGACTTCTCGTGGCTCCTAGGGGAGGTTTTCAACCGCGCTTCCTCTTACGATAGCGTGGAAAGGGTGCAAAGTTGTGAGAGAAGAGTATGACGATGTGGTGAGGTTTAGAACATGTAGCCGTCATCAGAGGGTGCATGCTTGTACCCTTGTAGCTGGTCGGTGTAGCTTTTTCTATAAATAAAACCCATCATTAATAACTCATAACACGCATAAGACAGACGAAAAAAGAATATGCTTACACTTTCAAATACACTCTAAACTAAGTTTTCTTAAAAGAAAGAAAAAGAAATCTTTCAACAAGGAACTTCAAAAGGTTTCAAAGAAAGAAGGTTTTCAAAGGAAGATACTTTAAGTAATCTTGAATCTCGCTCAAGGCACTATCTTAAGAGCACGCACCTGAGAAGATGATAAAACTCTAAAATAACATCCGTAGTTTCATAGATGTAAATTGGTGCCCAATTAATATCTTGATCTAGGCATTCCATTCTTCATAATCAATTCCAAACCTATATGGTAGAAAGTGCTTTCAACATTCAAGGTTGACAGACAAAACAAAAACTTTATTGTAACATCTTGCTAAGATGAATAATTACAATTTAGAAGCCTACAACACTGAAAGACTTCCAGTATTAAATAATCGCCAACAATCAGTAGATTTGAAAATTTATTGCAAAAATCTTATTAGGCTCCTTAGAACAAAGACGCAAACCTCCATTCACTCACCAAGTGTACCAAAGAATTCTATTTACCCCCAGCAAGGATTTATTATTTAACAACCATGAAAAGAAAAAAAAAAAAACATAAGTCCAGTTCTGATGAAAGGAACTTACTGGGATGGGACAAGTGAAGTGTAAACTATGTTAGGAACAAGTGAAGTGTAAACTATGTTAGGATCCACAATCTTGGAGAGTATTTTATTGATAAAAAGTTAACTATTTTTTCTTAGTCATGTCATGGGCAGAAGTAAAATAATAAGCATTCGGAATACTGCCAAAGCTTAAGCCGATGCAAAAACAAAAGCCAAGAAGCTCCGTACAATATCAACTTTGAAATGGGAATCATGGTAAATTAACTTAATTTACTGGTATGTACTATAGCATATGAGACGACAACAGAATACATACACTTTCCTTATTTCCCTAGCTATATAACTTTGTCTGTAATAACTTTAAAGAAGGAACAAAAGAAGAAAGGTTTCATCCTATGCCACTTAAAATTTAGTTTCGTCATGCCAATTTTGACAGGACATGAAAAAAAAACCCACCAAGAATAGGGGTTAACATGGTAAAGTATACCATTTCCATTCTCTGAACACTATTATCTGCACTTAACATGGCTATACATGTTTTAGGAGTTGGTGACACCCAAATTAGGTATTGTTTGACCCAACAATATTTAGACATAAAACCTACTAGTAAAATGAAAGTTAAAAGTAACTATAAAAATAAGTAAAAACTGTTCATTGATTTCCATCTTATTTTCCCTTTAAGAACTATTTTTACGTTAAAAACTATTTTTACGTTAAAAATTTTGCCAAATAGATAATTGTACAAACTGTGGACATTAACTTTTTACGTTAAGAACAGATCATCTTTATTTCAGCTAAGTACATCAACTGACTATAAACAGAACAGCCTAATCACAGTCCAACAAAAATCACACACGCCATAACACTCAATAATTCAAAAAATAACGTCAATTCATCAATAACTAAAACAAAAATCGGGTTAAGTTCAGTTTCAATTCCTAAACTAGACTTTGAGCACAGGACCTAAATTTTTCTAAATTGAACATACAAGAAAACACATAGGATGAAATTAAACTACTTAAAATCGTCAACTACTCAAAACCAAAGTAGCAGAGATGAAATTGAACTTACCTTGACTTGAAGATGAAAACCCCCAACCTCACGAAACCCTTCAAACATCACGAACCCTTCCAAATAGGGTTGAAGCTCGCGACGACAAAGGCAATCACACAAGGAGGGATGGAAAAATGCGAAACCCCTTTCGCAATGCAAAACCCCTTTCGCGAAGCAAAAATGGAAGCTCTATCTACAATTTAGCTCACACGTGAAGTTCAATGGTATTTTGGAATGCAAATGATGGTTTCAAAACTGCTGGAAACAAATGGAACAGAGAGAGTGGTGAAAGAACGGAGCGAAAGAACGAATCAGAAAAACACGCGTTAATAGTTAAATGAAAAATTGAGGGGTACCAGCACATTAAAACTCATTTATAACGGCGGTTATAATTAAATTTGCCGTTATAAATCATTATTAACAACAGAGTTGTTGTAACAACCACTTTTAAAAATTTACCTTAGGTCTTCTTTTACCCGCCGTTAAAAAGAGATATAAAAGACAAAGTTTGCACTAGTGTGAAATTTAGGCTAATTAAGTATGTTGTTTTCTTCATGTTGGCAATGTGATTGTAATTAGTGTGACAAATTTTAATATTTGGAAAAATTTAAATACAAGTTCCCATTAAATAAATCTTGCTTGTAACATATAGACGTATTATGTCTAATTGCGACACTGACCTGATAGATCTGCTTATTAAACATATGAGAGTATTTTTAGATAATTAATTTAGTTTTAACAGACATTACATTCTGCATATGTAAATAAAATTTTTTATTATTATTTTACTTGAACCGTTTATAAAAGTATTGAATTCTTATTATTTTGCAATGACATTTATAATTGATAAAAACTCTCAATTAAAGTTTCTTACGAAAGAATCAATGTTTGAATAAACATTATCATAATCTCGTTAAACCACTGCGTCGAAAATGCTCTAAGTTAACTTGAAATAACTTTCCCATTTCCTTTAAAAGAAAATATTTTTTAAATTATTTTTCACGTTACTTGGCTTAACACTTGCCATTGTAAAGTGAGAACAAAGGAGAAGGATACGTCGCGCAGCAGTAAAAGAATGGTAATGTTTTAAGAAACTTACATTTTTGCCCATCTACGGACCTTTGTCATTCTCCACGTGCTTTGACCTTTGTTTAAGAAGACTTGTCTTCTCACTCCTACCTTTATACCACTGTAACCGAAGTGAGGGAAACGTCAAGCAGCAATAGAATAACAATATTTTAAGTAATTTACATTTTTGCCCAAGTGACATGTTTGTCCTTTGCTTTTAGAAGACTTGTCTTCTCAGTTCTTACTCCAACCTTCATGTCAATATTAACATTGCACATCATCTGCCCGTAATCTTAAATTTTCTTGGATGGCTTGTACAAGCTCATCATCACGCACTAAACATTTTGATGTGTTTGTAAGCTTTAGAGGTGCAGATACTCGTAATGGTTTCACCGATCACCTCTTTGCTGCTCTTCAGAGGAAAGGTGTCGTTGCCTTCAGAGATGACCAAAGAATTATGAAAGGGGAACTCTTGGAACCTGAGCTCTTCCAGGCAATCGAAGGATCACGTGTTTTCATTGTTGTTTTCTCAAAGGACTATGCATCTTCCACATGGTGTTTGAAAGAACTCACAAAGATTCTTGATTGGGTTCAACAAACATATCGAAGTGTGCTCCCTGTTTTCTATGATGTTACTCCTTCTGAGGTCAGAAAACAAACTGGATTGTTTGGAGAAGCTTTTGCTGAACATGAACAAAGGTTCAAAAATGATTTGGAAATGGTTCAAAAATGGAGGGAGACTTTGAAATTAGTTACCAATCGTTGTGGCTGGGATGTACAAAATAAGTAAGTACTTAGCTATACTTTTTTATATTATATATATGTCATTTTATTTTTGAAAGTCCTAAATCTTAGTGATAATTTTGTGTTCTTCTCTGGTTTGGTTGTTTAGGTCACAGTACGAAGAAATTGAAAAAATTGTTGAAGAGGTTATCAATATATTGGGTCATAATCAAATTTTAAGTTTTGGGGATGATTTAGTTGATATGCAGTCTCGTGTGAAACAATTGGAACATCTTCTAGATTTGAGGGAAAATGCAATTGTTCGAATTATAGGAATTTTCGGAATGGGTGGAATAGGAAAGACCACAATTGCTACGGCTTTATATAATAAAATCTCTCCGCAATATGATGCTTGTTGTTTTGTTGATGATGTAAGCAAAATTTTTGGGGATTTTGGACCAACTGTTGCCCAAAAACAACTTCTTTGTCAAGCTCTAAATCAACGAAATGTTGAGATTAATAATCTTTCCAAAGGAGCCATGATGGTAAGAACTAGGCTGTGCAATATAAAGACGCTTATTGTTCTCGATAATGTTGATCAAATTGAACAATTGGAGAAATTGGCTTTGCATCCAAAATATCTTGGTGCAGGAAGTAGAATCATCATAATCTCGAGAGATAGTCATATCTTAAGAAATTATGGAGTGAAAGAAATATACAATGTTCAACTTCTTGATAAAAATAAAGCTCTTCAATTATTCTGCAAAAAAGCTTTTAAATCTGATGATTTGGTGGCAGAGTATGAAGTGTTGACACATGATGCACTGAGCTATGCCAATGGTCTTCCGTTGGCAATTAAAGTATTGGGCTCATATTTGTTTGATCGAAACATTATCGAGTGGACAAGTGCATTGGCTAGGTTGAGAGAAAATCCGAGCAAAGATATCATGGATGTTTTGCGTGTAAGTTTCGATGCATTGGAGGAAATGGAAAAGGAGATATTTCTAGATATTGCTTGTTTTTATTCTGGTGGATACTCTGAGAAACAAGTGAAAGAACTTTTAGCTTATCGAGGATTTTATCCGGATATTGGTATGAAAGTTCTCATTGAAAAATCTCTCGTGAGTTTGAGAAAATATTGTTTTGAAACTATTGTGGTTGAAATGCATGACTTGCTGAAAGAATTGGGTAAAAGTATTGTTCAAGCAAAATCACCGAAGGAACCTAGAAAGTGGAGCAGGTTATGGGACTACACGGATCTACATAATGTCATGACAAACAGTAAGGTAATATATTTTATAAATATAAAATTTCATGTGCTGTCTTTTTTTCTAAATATTTAAATTATTAAAAAGTTTAACATTTTTCGTTCCTTTTTACGATGCTTTAGGAATCCAAAAATATTGAGGCCATGGTTATTAGAGGATGTCCAAAAGGGTTTGAAGAAACCATAATGTCGGCGGATGCTCTAACAAAAATGAAAAATCTTCAGTTTGTCATATTTATGGATGTTAAATTCTCAGGAACCCTCAATTATCTTTGTAATCAATTAAGATATCTATCATGGGATGGATATCCTTTCACGTCTTTGCCATCAAGTTTTCGTCCTCAACAACTGGCAGGACTGATCTTGCGTGACAGCAACGTCATTCAATTATGGGAAGACGCTAAGGTATGATATTGTTTTTATTTCAACTTACTTGACTTTATACGAACAAACAGAAATTAAATTATATTACATTTTTTGGGTAAAAAATATGTTTTTTCATGTATTAGTTTAATTAGCATATGTTAATTGTTATAAATCACATGTAAATCATTTGAAGGATTAAAAATGATAAATTTTTTAAATAGAAGGATTAAAATAGAACAATTTTTTTAATTGAATTAAAATAAAATTGTTTAAATTTTAGAGGAACAACGGCATACTTTATTGTATTTTCCTTTTAACTTCAATTTAGTTAAAGAAAATCAAGAAAGTATGCATATCATTAATTTTATCTCCTGCAATTAACCAAAATAAAAATTTAATAGGGAGTAATTTTTCTTATTTTTGTTTCATTTGCAGTGTATGCCTAATTTGAGAACTCTAGATCTCAGCTACTCCAAAAATCTTATTGAGACCTCTGACTTAAGAGGATCCCCATATCTTAAAAGACTCATTCTTGAAGGATGTAAAAATCTTCTCCTCGATCTAAATATCATTTTCGGGCTCAATTCTCTTGAGGAACTAAATCTTTCAGGCTGTTCAAAATTAAAACATAAACATCATCTATTAGAGAAACCAAAACAAATAGAGTATTTGGAGAAAGTTGATAAAAACAGAAGTGTCATCCAATTAATAACATCGTCTGCATACAAAGTTCTAATGTTGCCTTTCCATTTTCTTTCCTGTAAAAATCCTGAAGACTCATTTGGTTTGGTGTTGCCTTATTTGCCTTGTTTCCAATATTTGTTTGATCTTGACCTGAGCTTCTGCAATTTACTTCAAATACCTGATACTATTGGAAACTTACATTCTTTAGTAAGCCTAAATTTGGGGTGAAACAAATTTGTGACTCTACCTACTACCATCAAGCAACTTTCCAAGCTTCACTATTTGAATTTGCAGCACTGCAAGCAGCTGATTTATGTGCCAGAGCTTTCAACAATGAAAGGAAAATTTGAAAAAGAATTCCGCAAATGTGTTCCGGGATTATATATTTTTGATTGCCCCAAGTTGGGTGAGAATTTCATGGAGCACAATTATAACATGAGTTTTTCTTGGATGATGCAGAGACTTGAGGTGACAGCTCCATACTTTCTTTACCTTTATCGTTTTTTCTGTCACACAAATCATGTATAACTGATATTTTTCTGGTATCAGGTATACTTAAGATCCTCTCTTTTCTCCGGTCGTACTAGCATTGTTATTCCTGGAAGAGAAATTCCAAGGTGGTTCACTAAACGAAGTATGGGTGGTTCAATAAGCATGATGGACGCTCCTACTGTTATGGAAGACACAAATTGGATAGGTGTTGCTTGTTGTGCAGTATTTGTGTCACATGGTCATAATAATAGAGAGATTTATCCTAATTGGTCATTTATCAGATGTGGAGTTCGAGAAGAGATTTATCCTGATTGGCCATGTATTAGATGTGGAATTCGGAAAGAGATGTTTGGTGGGCTCTATTTCCCTGCTCCAATAATTTTCAACACAGATTTGGTTACAGCTGAATTCGATCACTTGCTAGTAATGTTTTTCAGTCGAGAATTACTCATTCGTCTGGAAAGTCAATATTCAAATGGAATGTGTAATCGAGATAAAATGAAATTCGAATGTCTCGGTTTTGATTTGAATGTGGAGGTGAAAGCTTGTGGGTACCGTTGGCTATATGAGGAGGATCTGCAGCATTTAAAATCAAGCATCATGTTCACCACAAATTCTTCATCTCAGGAAGCGGAAACGTTTTTCAACGGCTTAACATGAAAAGCATAGAAATTCTCCCCAACCACAGATCCATCATAGATATTCTTGTGCATACGAGGTAAGATTTAATTTAATACAATAAAGCACAATTTTGTTTTTTCTTAGATTTAAATTTATTTTAAAAATTAAAGATTTAGATATTTGAAATTTGGTCAACTAGGCTTGTGAAAAGAGAACTTTGAAATAAAATGGAAAGATATATATGATTTTTATCAAATATTTTAAATTTTTATATTTAAAAATTATCACGAGAGCATTTACTACAAAAGAAATTATAGAAAAATTTTACAAAAAATAAATAAATTAAGAATGTCATAATTCTTATGGCCGAAAAAATAATTCATTATTGCTTAGCCTCATTATTTGTATCAAGAAAAGTAATCAGAATTATATAATTTTCATAGAATATATGATACTTTATTTGTATGAAAGTAAACTTCAGGCAATTATTGACAATAAATATTAATCGTTGTTATTTTGATTAACAATTACCACGTTATAATTAGACAAAAATAATGAAATGTTAAGTAAATCATTCATCTCATTAGTGTAAAAGGAGGATATAACCTAAGTTAAAATAGGCTTACAATGTCAGATAAAATCGACACTAATGGGAGCTGGGGTTAAAAGTCAAGATTATATATAAAAATCAAGACTTTTAATGTCAGTTCTGCACGTCAATTTTTAAATAAACTATGTGATGGTTCCTACGGGTTAATCTGGAGGGGTTAATAAATTCTAGTTTCTAAGTAACCCAATTTCGCGTGTTTCTACTTTCTTTTTAAAACAACCAATTACTAATATTGATTAACTATTTATCCTTAAGACAGAAAAACAAGATAGATTAAAAATGCACAGCGGAAAACACAAAAAAAAGATTAAGAAATTTGTTAGTAGTCAATATACTTGAGAAACCAATATTAGTATCTAATTGTACCAGATTTTAGTTTATGACCGAGTCAATTACCGAACGTAAAACAACCTTTAATCAATGTTATAGATCAACGTAAGGCGAAAGATAAAGAGTATAAGGGAGAAGAAGATTGCATGATGATTTATATTCGTTCGGTCAACTACCTACATCCAATCTCAACCCAACAACTGTTGCAATTGATTTTCCACTATGATCCCATTGTGTTCTTTACATTCAATCTGCACAAGCAATACAAAACGAAATCAAAACCACCCAATACAACCAGTTCTTTAATGCAAAGAACCGTTCTCCTTGATCTTGGAACCTCCACGAATCAAACATTTAAGAAAACCCTTCTCAAAGAGACTTACTTCATTTAGAGAGACCTCTCTTCTAGAATAATCAACTCAATTCGAAAAGAAACAGAAAGATCAGTTAGAAAACACCTTAGAGTGTAGATTCTGATCACATGTAAGAACTATGAATGCCAACCCGTCAGAACATTCAATCAATATTTCCTTTTGATAAACCTTTCTTGAAGAACTTTGAAGTTCTTTATGAATTTCTTGGAGAAAAGATAGAAGTCAGTTTTTGAGAATATGAAAGTGTTAGAATTGTTCAAAACGTGTATTTCCAAGATTGGTAAAAAAAAAATTGAAAGAGGAGTATTTATATTCGAAATCAAAAACCAATTTTAGGCAATCTAATGACTTTATGATGGTGGTAATCAATTACATCAGGCAGGTAATCGATTACATCAAAGAACAAAGTCCATTCTGATGTTTCTAAGCCATGGTAATCGATTAAATCGAAGGGTAATCGATTACCTCAGAGTCAAAATAGGAAATTCCACTTTGATACCCACTTTTGGTAGTTGATTACCATTCCTAGGTAATTTATTACCTCAGTTGGTTACCAGAAAATAGATTTAATCTATTACCTTGGTTGGTAATTGATTATCTCATTTCATTTTGAAAAGAAAAATTTAGAGGGAATTTCAACTATTTGAATAACGAGTGAAACACACAAAATCAACTTCGTTTTCCATGGCATATTAACCAAGAACAAACACACAAACAAGTCCAAACTAAACAACCAATACATTGGAAACTCCTAGTTACAATCTATCTAAGAAAACCAAAATTACATATCATGAAAAGCAAAACACCGAGAGAAACTAAGCATCTTCAAGCTTTAAGTCCAACATTACAGATGCTAATTGTAGTTTTTAATGTTGGTTTTCTACAACAAACGACATTTAAAATACTTTAGAAATTAAGAAAAATAGTTTTTTTAATGTTGATATTAAAAACAACTTTTTTTGAAATTCTTTTTATTTATATATTGTAACACCCCTTTTTACTAATTAAAAGAAGTGCACGTATTTCGTAAAAAAATTCCTTTATTTTGAAATAAAATGCGAAAATAAATTTTGAAATCAATTTCGATAATTTGTACAATAATTTTTTTTTTTAAAGGCATGGGCAAAAGAGTAAATCAAATAAATTGGGTTCGCAAAACCAATTGGGTAAAACCTGATACTTTCTATTAGCGACGTTATCAAACAGCCCATGTGCACAAATATTTTCAGTGTAAATCATTTAATAAAAGGTCTCAACTTAAAACTTTATGATCACGATAATAAAATTAATTTTCCATTTAAGAGGTACTAATTAGACTGAAATAAAAATCATTGCAATATGATCATTATGAAATAAATAGAGTGATGAGTAGTAATGAAAGCTTTTATTAATTAAATTTATCTCAGTGTCTCTGATTAAAACATTATGTACATAATCTAAAATCTATCAAACAATATACAACATGTATATTAAAGAATAATAGATCTCAATTACATCTATGTAGAACTCATGAAAGTAGGCTACCCATCCCACAATATACAAACAAAGGGAATAAAACCTACATCAGAGCAATTCTAATCACTACCCAACTAGTATATATGTACTACTCATGAACCCTGCCCCCTAAACTGGTGAATATCCATGGGCAGATTACTCTACACTGACATATTATCCTCAACATCTGCATTTATCGGAGTCGTCGGTGGAATAACAAGAGTCTCCTCAACGCTTACTGTGGGATCAACGACCTACATCTGAAATGGTCACTAACCTCAACGTTGGGTCCACTAGCTCGATCAATACCTGTCATTTGTCATGAGTATTGGGTGAGTTCCTGCAATAAGAAGCAAATACAAACACCGGACCTAGAGCCCGACAAACAAGCGTTGCTCTAATAGTCACTCAACACTCATCCTACAACTTGCAATCTATCACTCAAGGTTTCATTTACGAGCCCGTGCCTCGGATTCACTATCTCGAGGTCTTTACACTTCAAACTGTTGGGTGACGTCTCAGGCAACAACATTCCGGGTGGTACAAGACCGGAAGTGTCCCATCAGTCTGGCATATATGGAGCTTTGTCGGGGATGCCGAGCTGGTTACATGAATCCTCCGCCCTCAGAGTATCAAAACTCAGCAACCTGTTCCCCTAACGACTTACACGCACTCTCATATTCCATCACGTACCTACGTAATGTCACCCCTTTTCCATCATAGGCTAGGGTTCATCTCACCACCACTCCTCACTGGGTGGTTTCATCATTAACATTGTTTCGCTGTGGATTTTCATGGTATCGGCAAATGTTTTGAGGGCTTTCATCCCAAGTCCACCTGGGGTATCAATAATCATAAAAACACCTTGCCATAAAATGCCTACCTGGCAAATGCCCACATGGCATAAATAAACCCCTTGGAGCATCATCATGCCCTTGGGTATCGTTGAAAAATAAAATCCACTGCAGAACCTCCGTATCTTCTCCCTTTCACCATATTTTTCATTTTTCATTTATCACATCATAATCATCATCATTCAAATAGGAGAATATGGAGTTTTCATAAATCAAACAATCATGTTTAATACGGACACCATCTCGTCTCGTAGTTCCTCACATGTTTTTGGTCCGCGTATCCACTTGTCGAGCGGAACCACACGTCTTGCTGACGTTCATTGGTAGGTCTCTACCCATTATCATTCACTACATAACTTGTAGAAGTCACAACTTCTTAATTCAATTACAATTTAGCTCCATGATGGTTGTTTAGGCAACCTCAGAAGTTTTACACACTAATAGAGCAAAGATATATGCATTCAAACACTTAAAACATCCAAAGAAGTAAAGAAGGAAGCAAAAACATGACTTGTGCGAGATGAGACTTTGCTCGCGCGAGTTGGAGTGCCAGAGACCCCAAAAATGTCTCGGTCACCTTATCTCGTGCAGAATGACCTTAACTCGCGCGAGTTGGAGCTCTAGAGACCTCAAAAACGTCTCGGCCACCTTAACTCGCGCGGAACTCGCGAGAGTTGGAGCTCCTCTCACACTTCTGTCATTCTATCTTTATATCTCTAGCTAAAAGTGTTATTTTAAAAAACCCACCGTTGGATGTTAATACCTATGTGTTTTAAAGATTCTGTAAAAATATTAAAATCATCCAACGGCTAATGAGTTCAGGGAAGCATTTTAAAAACATTGCTCAGAGCTGCTACTACGACTTGCGCGAGGTGTACTGTCAACTCGCGCGAGTTGGCTACCGGGCATGAATTTTGCTGCATAATTCTCATTTTGACATGTTTTATTAGACCAATTCACTCCCCAATAGCCTCACTTTATTCCTAAGTGTCTTATGGTCCTTATTGTCCCTTATGTGATATTTGATTAAAGGTATTGCACATTGAAATGCTTTAATGGTCCAAGGTTACAAGATATGACAAAGAAAACCAAATTAATTGCATTAGGCCTACAAGGTGCTGCATAGTGGAATAACCAACTATAAATCATGTAAACAAAACAATCTTTTAGTACATAATTGTTTCACACCACAAGTAGGACATTTTGAGTTCATTTAATCCATTCTCAAATAGATTTCAATCTTTATAACTCCCAATTTCATGAAATCAAGTTCTTTGAGTTTAACCATCCTCTAGGCCTCCACTGTACATCACTTTGACCTTAACATGTCTCTTAAATACTTAGAAAATAGGACACTCTCTTTTCACATAAAAATCATGCTAGAACACTCATTATATGACAATGGCACCAATACCAGTTCAAGACAAGGGTTATATCCATGGTTAAATATTCCACTCATACAATAGGAACTATAATTACAATCACACACATTAACAAAATACTTCAACTTGCATACATGGAATCATCCAACAATCCATAACCCAACCACACTACACATTTTCACATATTATCAACACAATCCCAAATTACACTAATATTCATCAACATCACAAATTCAGATATTCTGCAAGTCCAAGTTTGCCCTGTTTGCTTTGTAATTAGAGCACTCATATTTTAACTTAAGCTCATTCCTCTTTACTCAAGTTCATTTTTTTCCAGCATCCAAGTTCATGTTCCTCTTGCACCAAGTCATTCTCTTAGTATTTAGTTGTTAAACTTCCATTAAGGTTATCTCATGGAGGAATCAAGTTCAAACTCCGGTCACCACTCTAGGGTTCCGGTTGCACAACAAAAACAGAGCAAAGAAAAGCAAAATAGCAAGGGAACACACAATAGAATCCACTATTGAGACAAGAACCCCCCATACCTTGAGTGAAGCTTTGCAAAACGAATTTGTGTGTGTACCCAAGAGCTAACGGTGAAACTTCCCCTTCCCTTCTTCAAGTGAAGCTCTCCACATGGAGGAAAAGTGGTGGTGGCGTGGCTGTGACTGGTTGGAGAGGAGAAGAAGAGAGTGTGCAAAAGGGAGAAGAGAAGAAAAGAAAATGAAGAGGAGAAGAGGGAAGGGTGTGTGGGTGACAGCCAATAAAGAAAAATGAGTAGATGGGAAGATGTTGGCCTCCTTAGTATTCAGATTTTAGGTTTAAGGTGGGGCCTACATCAAGGGTTAGGCGCCTTAAAATTTGGTTAAACACTCATATGGGCCTACATTGCAGAGGTAAGGCCCATTAGGCTCCCGGGGTCTCTGATTATCTCCGTTTCAGTTTCTCTGAGTCCTTAAGAATGTTCTCTGTCTTGTCATGGGTCTATTTATAATTTAATCCTCCATCAATTTTAAATATCCAAATTTCAACTTAAATTTATTTTCTAAAAAGAAAAATTGTGGTATTTACATCTCTGCCATTAATAAGTTGACTTTTATTTGAAGTTTGACTTTCTCATCTTAATTATCATTAACTTTTCAATCACTTCTAATTACTTCTAAAACATTTTATACATTGTGCTTAAAGTTATTGGGTACCTCAGATCCAAGGTTATAGAGTAAGTGGCAAATGACTATTTTGCCCCTATTTTATAAACTGACTGTGCACATCATATTTTACAACTAATATTTTATTCGTTAAACTAAATAATTTCTAAACTCTACTTAGAATAAAATATCATATTTTAAATCAATTTGCAAAGAAGATAGAAAATGATCGTTTTGCCCCTACCCTAAAATTGAGGATGTAACATATATAATCATGACCCAGACCAAAATGCACCTAGGAGGTTTAGATAGTTAAAATTAAATTGTAAAATACATAAGTTTAAGCATATTAAACTTTTGTAACTATTTTATGTACAAAATCAAGATTGGAAAGTTGAAAATTTGAAAATATAAAAAGCTAATTAAACTAAACCATGTTAATTGACCATTGAAAATTCTCACAAATGGAATAAGAGATGATACCTTAAATTCTCTTTTTAGCCAATCAACAATGATTTCAAGATGTAATTATCCCATTCCTTCAAAATTCTCTTAAACAAAAATCAAATAAATCATTTTAGAATTGAAGTAAAAGGCAGCCATAATCACACAGACAACACCAAGAACATAATAACATTTTCCGAAACCACATAATAAATTCTATTATTTATTGCTTCGTGATATGTTATAGCTTCATTATTACAAGTACACAATTCCCCTGTCTTTGCCAAGGAGTTTTTACCTAGTACACAACTCCATGAGTCTGGAGTTTCGGCCACTTAATTAATTGATTGTTTGTACGCAAATAAAATTTGTTACGGTTAGTAGATAGATATTTAAATAAAAATATGTGAAATATGAGTATATTTTAAAAATAAGTGTAATGTTTTCTTATCCGTGTATGAATATCAGAAAATTTATTATAAGATTATGAATTTTTTATAATGTAATCTAATCTAAGTCGGGAGGGAATTGTAATTACTGATTAACTAATTAGAAGAATCAATATAATAAACTAACAATACGATTATGTGCTTGCATCTGTTGTAACAAATGAGAAAAAAAGTACTTATTATCAATTATCTTATTTCAATGATATGTACAGTCTGCTACTTAATTGTCTATGGCTAGAAGGCAGGTAAAATAAAATCCTGAATTAAAATGTATGACATAATTTAAAGGAGTGGACAAGATATTGTAACGGGAAAGTTCGGGATTTGTATTGAATGAATCTTGTAAAACTAGCTAGGAAAGAATAAAAATGAATGAAAAGAAAAGGAATTATGTCAAGCATATGCCACAGGCAGAGAGACAAATCCTAATGACTTTTTCTTGTCTTAGCAACGAGGCATCAGTACAAAGTTCAGCACAACATAAAGCCTAATAAAGATGCAGAAAAAGAGCTCGTGAGTGCAAATGATGTGATAATTGGAGCTGATGAAGAAGCATAGGACATAGTCTTAAAATCTCTTTTTGTCTGGCACAATATATAGTGTGGAAGAACTAATCATTTTGCCCCAAATTTGTTGATTTTGGGCGATTTGTCAACCGCATTTAACAAGGGTAATTGTTATGTACCATTCAGTATTGACAAATAAAAAAGCCAAACTACCTTGTAAGTTGTTTGCAAGAGAAAAAAAAACAGCAATTATGGAATGAATCAAATTACTCCCAAACAAGAGATATAAATAAATGAACCCATTTTTAGTCATGTTTCATAGGAAGAGCCCTAAATTTGACTAATGTTATAAGTAGAAAACACTAGAGAACCATAGATTCAAACTATGACAATCTTCAAAGCAAGAATTTATCCATTTGACACCTTCCTCTGTCTCAATAACAACTAACCTCTTCACCTACATAAATACAAAGTTTACTAATGTTACCATATGGCGAGATAAACATTCCAAGAACAAAATAATCTTGTGTAGAGATTGTGCTGAAACCTGTTGAAGCATTCCTCGAGCTATAGGATTGTTCCATCGCATAATAGTTTGATTGCATTTGCGCATTCGAAGTGCTTCCAAAGTGCACCTATGCAGCCTCCTAGTCCTTAGCATACCCCTCACAAGAGTTATATAGAGATTTGGGCTCCAAGCAATTGGCACACACGCCTTGTATGCCTTGAATGTATTCATGCCTTTAGCTTGAAATCAGAACACATTAAGAACAAATCAAGCTAATGTGATTTTCATTTCCTACCCAGACACCCAATTTAAAAAATTCCTACCACACAAACATATAAAGGATAAGTTTAAATAAAATCAGTTGAGATGACTAAAGAATCAAAACTATACACTCCAGCAAGTTTGAAATTACTTAACCATAGCATAACAGAAAAAATTAGGGACACAATTAGGTAAAACACTACCTTCAATAACTTGTAGTGAAGAGACTATTTAAATAGTTAAAAGTTATAAAAGTATTGTATATGAAAATAAAGCAGTGAAGGAAATATAAGAAAGCATGTAAAATCCTATGGCATTATCAGAGAAGGAAAGATAAGAAAGCATGTAAAATTTGCATTATATATTAAAATTTGAACACTAAGAATTCAGAAACAAAAGCAAATCATGAACTGACCACACTAGTGCAACGAAAGCCATACTATCTTATAAAAGTTGTAGTGTTTGCTACGAAGCAGAATGAAAAAAAATCTAAATCAGAATCTAATTCATATTGAATAGTAATATTCGAACTAAAGTACTTTGATTGAAAGAAAATCACCGCAATCAATTTGAAATTCAATATGACAAACTCAACCAGCAATTTCCATGGTTTAAAGCATTGTACGATTCGGTCAAAGATGAATGCTAAAACATTTTAGGTCAAAACAGATTACAAAAAAATAAAAGTCAACAAAATGCAAAAACACAGACAATTGACAAAGAAGAATGCGATTGTGAGCAATTGTGTATGGTGGAAATTAAAGAAGGTGAGAATTAAGGAGAAATTGCAAAAGAGGGAGAAATTGAAGAATCAAAGGTAGGCAATAGAGAAAGAGTGTTGAAGGAGAATAAAAGAATGAGATTCACACACACCATTCGGGTTGTCGATGAGCTTTTTGGTCGAAAATGCCATGGTTACGAAGCCCAAGAACGACGAAAAGTGCAAATCCGGACCGAGAATAGTAGACAGTAGCCACCACTTACTTCAAATTTTTTTTTTTAATAACCTACACCAATTAAAATTAGGTTAAAAATCAAAATCATAAGAGACATCTAAGGAAAAAAAATCAGGCACAAATTTTATTGCCTAAACAACCTACTAATAAACTGCAACAACTTTCTCATCATCCCATGGGCCCGCTCCCTCGTCTTAGCAAGAGTAATCACAAACTCAATCGCTAAACCCTGAGTCCCTTCCTCAAGAGATTTTTCTTCACAATCACTAACAACATCCAGAAGTTACCTCTGTAGAAACCTCAGCTTAGTACCAGTGAGCTCGATAGGATGCTTGAGTGAAAAGGGTAAACAACAGCGAGAATGACCACCTCTAACGATGGTAGAAGCAAAGACGTGGGAGCTAAGGTGTCGACGGGCACGTCCAGTAACGAGAGCACAGAGGAGAATGGAAGGGACGAAAATGTGAAAAAAATGGAGGAGAAGAGAAGATGATGGAAGAGAAGAGTTGTGGCGAAGAATCGATTGCCTTTAAAACCTATGTGGATCCAACTTATAATGTCGATTATGTAAATAACCGACGTTAAAAGTAAAACAACATCGGTTCCCCACCTAACCAACATTATTAGGGTGACGTTATATACCCTTTCTCTACTAGTGTCTTTATATATGAAAAAGAAAGAAGACTTGATATAAAATATATATGATGACTGCGGATCATATTTAAAAGGCTCGTCTCTTGATTTACAGGCTAAAAATTTTAAATGTTCTTTGAAACACAATTTCTTTAGGTTAAGAACGTTAATTCTCTTATCCCAACCTCTTCAAACTAACACTACCATTAACAGTAAGGTTTTAAAAGAAAGGATTTTTCTAACTAACATTAACCTCTTTGCAGAGAGGGATATAGAAGCACTTGTACAAAAAACACTTTTAACATCTCCTAATTTACGTCAGTTACCTCGGTTACAGATTCTTAAGTCAGTTAGGTATCTAACTGACATGAAATTGTAAATCCACGTCGGTTAAAATTCAACCGCCATGGCAAAACCCCAAACCCTCCCCGTTTACTTGAACTCTTAATAGTTCACTTGTGTTTTTTTTAATCTTTTTCCCCTTCTATATGGATCTCATGTTCACTCTTGTGTTATCTCCTCCGTTCGTCGTTACTTTTGTTTGCTCGTCCATTTCCACAACTCTCAACCCTTATTTACCTACGGAGGTAACATTTCCAAACTACATCTGAAACTCTTCTCCAGATCTGAAACCCTTCTCTCAAATCCGGACCTTGCACCCTCACAATCACTAATTCTGTCATTGTTATTGTAATAGGTGATGATTACAAGATCAAAGTGTTAAACTATAAATTGCATAAGTGTTTCTTCACTCTCATAGGGTACCTTGATTACATAGTTGAGGGTAAGCCCCTGCCCCCGAGATTTCTACCGACACTCGAGCCTTTCAATGAACGGTATTCCTTGTGGTTTGTTTGTGATTAAGTAACTTGAGTCTTATGGGATGTTGTCTCTAACCATGGTTTATTTCTTCCATTTTATAGGGGATTCTATAGGTTGTGCGTGTCTGGAACACAAGATTAGGATCAAAGTCCTAAAGCTTAAAAAGCATACAGATAGTATAAGGGCCTTGCTTCTGGATTTAGTGGGTGCAACCTTCCATTAAAATTAACATTAAAACTACATTTATATTATTATTTTGTCTTGCATTTATATGACATGACATTTCTTTTTTCTATTTAACTTGAGAACTTTGTATGCTAATGCCCTGTTTAACTTGAGAACTTCATCTCTTGTTTATATTTTGGTTTTAGAGTCATTCTTTCTAGTACTGCATCAACATCCAACATCAAGTGTACAATTGTTAAACTAGAATTGTGTACTAGAGTCATTACTAATTGTACTACTTGCACATGTTCTTAGACTTTTAGCTCAATAATATTCTCTGAACTTGGTGATTTGTTGGTTGCATTCATATTATTTCAGGACCCAAAATAACACCTTCTTACGGCAGACTGGAGTATATTTGATAGTGCAAAGTGACTTGTGGCTAGAGATTTTGTGCTTTTCATATGGTATTTTTACCTCTTCAAGCTACCTTTTCTCCCCCCCCCCAAATTCTAGATACTGATTTGTTTTATGTTTTCCTATGTATTTTTACTTTTAAGAATAAAAAGAATCATCTTCTTTCAAGAATACATCGTGCCAATTGACCACAAACTGTTATGCCATCATCAATTCTATCCAGCGATAGTGTGCACATTGGTCTTCTTACTGTCGCTGCCCATGTTGCAACAACTAATAGTTGTTTTACTATGTTCTATAATCCAAGGTTGTGAATGTTGTCTATGATTCCACTTATGATACTTCTTTATAAGAAACATTAATGGTTATTTTGACGTTTGCATCATGAGCAAGGCTAGTCCATCTGAGTTTGTTCAAAAAATCATTTGGGTTTGGTCCTTGGTAAATTTTTGGGGTAAACTTCCAACATTGAAGGAGTAAAGTACAAGTAAGTTTCTTTATTGATCCTTTTCTGCTCTCTTTCCCTCTCTATTTCTTATACATAAACACACGCAAACATGTTTGGATTGTGGAATGTTAACGCTGTCATCGGTCTTTTGGAAAAAATTTCAATATCTTGATCTCAAAATTATGTGTGGATGCAACACTCTCCAAATTATTTTTCATAATTAACTACGTACACTGAGAAAGGAATTAAAACATTTACTAAAATTTTTGTAAAAACTAGCATATTGATTGTTTATTGTTATACTTTAATTAAGTGAAAAGCGTAATTCAAAACAGTTTTTCGTTGTGTAGCAATACTGTTATTTAATTTGATAAAATTAAAGTTATGCTTCTAAATAAAAATGTAGTTGAAAAATAACTTTGCTGTTTGACAATTTTATTCCTATTTCACGTTTCGAACGTTATTTGATATTTCCAATATACGATCTAATCATTGTTTGAGTTAAATTATTATCCGTATACAATTATGTCTTTGTATTTATTATGAGAAACATATTAACAATTAATACGTAAAAAATTATATATTGTTACAAAAAAAAATTATATATTGTTACAAAAAAAAATTATATATTGTTATAAAAAATATTTATTATTTTTCAGACTGCGTTTGTATAAACAATATAGGTTGAAAAATTCAAAATACAAGCAAATAAAAGGAAATAAGGCCCATAAGATACATAGTTAGGAGTACGATAAAAAAATATATAGTTGGCAATAAAATGTTGTATAATAAATTTTCTCTAAATTAAATACAAAAATCATCTTAAAATTTTATCTTGAACAACCAGTGAATCGTACAAGCAGGGAAAAATAATTTTTAGAATCCTTATAACTTTGTCCTAATTATGGCATAATCATAGATGATATTTGAAGGTTGGAATTAAAACAATAAAATTTAGAAGAGAAATTTAGGTTTTAATTCATTATAAAACTTTAAAATTAAGTAACTTCTAAATTGCAATTGTGTAAAGTTATGCACAATTTACTACCCTTATTATAAATAAATTAAATAAGCATGAAAATGATAAAAGAAAGATGCCAAGATGGCTCGGAAGAAAAGCCACAGGAACATCACAAACAAAATGCCAAAATTTGAAAATATTGCAACATTTGTTACTTTGTGAAAAAAGTTCACGTTACAAATGATATAGCCATCAAAGCACATGGATATGCCTTCTAAAAGCAAGAAAAAAAGTCCAACTCAAGCAAAGAATAATTCAAGTCAACATTCTTATCTTAGGCATTAATGACATTAAATAACATTTATTAAAAAAATGGTAACTAAATAATAGTAACCAAACTAAAAATACTAAATGGTAACAAAGAATATTTTAATATTTCCTATATTTATAAATAGCACACGTTGGAGTTCCTTTTCAAACGCACATATCCGTGAGTTTCTCAAACACAAACACAAAATTTACTTCCTTTTTAAAATAGCCAAAACTATGAAAACATTTAAGAAAAATTCCAAGTTTTTTTTTTTTTCAAAATTCACGAAGTCCTAAAATCTAGGTGAATTAAGTATGGGGATAAATTCCATTTCACTTTTCAAAAGACTTTTCATGTGAGTCTCCATAAACGGAATTAAGGTGAGGAAGTTTCCAAAATATTTTAAGTTCTAGAATTTAAAAGCTTTTATATTATAAATTTTTATATTCTACAGTTTTTAAACCTGAGTTTCTAAATTTTTATATGGTTCTATATTCTTGAATTTCTGAGTTTTGATGAAGATTTAAAATAATAAAAGTTGTGAGGGAAGACTCCATAATATTCTAAGTTTCAAAACTATCTAAATTCTTAATTTTTAAGTATTCTAAAGTTTTAAGATTCTAATTTTTATAAATTTATAAACATTGATGTTTAATGATTTTTATGGTTTTCTAAAGTTAAATTAATAAGTTTAAATAAAGTTTTGAAGTGTTGAGAATATATTAGGTTATTAATAAAATAAATCAAGTTTCTAAAGATTTTATGTATTTTAAGTAATCTTTGAAAAATTTGTTAATAACAAGTGGTTATTATGGTTTAAAATGAACTTATACTAAATTAATTTGGTTAAGGTGTTTCCAAGAGAGAAAAAGAAATCCAAAGTTGAATATATAATTAAAAATATTAAGATTTTAACTTGGTAAAATGTCTTGTGTTGTGATATGTGATGTTTGAACCATGGACTGTGATATGGATTGTGATTGATTTCCTATGTGTTAACTTAGATGATCTTTGTTGTGACTGTGGATGGTGAATTAGATTTGTGATCAATAATAAATTAAAAATAATGTTCTATTTGAGGATGTGTACCTCTAGAAGAAAAGTTTTGTACCTTTGACGTTAAGTACCTCTCTAGGAGGTTGAGTATCTCTGTTAACAAGGTTGTGTGATTGATGGATTTTAAACATATTAATAGTGTGAAGGTAAGATCATGGCATACTTGCAAAGCTTTGAATAGAGTTGGGCCTCAATAGGGGTGCATATAATAAACTTAATCTGTGTGTTTAAGTCTGTTGCTTAGTACTGGTGGGTCTTTGAGATAGTGAGAAATCATTTTACTCATGATGATCATATATTGTTTATGTTATTCTACGTGACACTGGGAGACCATGACTGGTCGGTAAGTTGTACGGTGATAATCTCGTAATTATCCGAGATGGTACCACATTGCATATTTATGAAGTTAAGGTTGGATCATGCATCATATAGGAAATTCTAAGTTATTCTTAATTCATTCATTTAATTATCCTGTTGTATGTATTTCCTTGAAAATTATTATCCATATTATGAAGAACTTTAATATCTGGAACTTATCCTTGCGTGTTTATGTGTGTGGTTTGACACCTATGATAATCCTAAATTTTATTCGAGGGAGACTTTGTGTGGAGGATAGACTGCTTAAGGATAACTTTTTGTTTTATTTGAAGATTGAATGATTATCTGTACATTATTTGCTACTGATGGGCGTTGAATATTTTTATGAATATCTGCGAAAAATTTTCAATTCAGTGTGACGACGTATTAATTGATAATATGTTTGTTAAAGTTTATATTTCCATGAGAGAAGAAAATATGGTGACGTGCGATGTTAAAGAACAAAAACTTAAATTTTTTGTTACTAGAAAAGCAGCTATATAATATAAAATTGTGTGATGTGCGAATTGTTTATATAAACATATGTACATCCTGTACAACTTTCTCTTAAATTTACATTACAACCTTTAATTTTCCATTATCTACTATGCCATTTGTTTTGAATCGTCATTATCTGCTAGTTAATTTGTATATGTAAAAGATAGAACATAAGAAGTGGGTTGAATTGTGTTACTTAAAAAAAATATTCCTTTCGTCTGTGAGTTTAAAGGTGTTCAGACGATACAATCTTAATCTTCAAAAGTTGATTTTAATGAACAGACGTTATAGTTTGATCATCCCCGTTAGTCAAACACTTAAGAAAACAAATACACAAGTATTTTTATACTGGTTCGTCTATACACGACTACGTCCAGTTACCCAGTAACAACTGAGTTTTCACTACAAACCGTGAAGGGGTTACAAGTATTATTTGTGCCCAGCCACTTCTGGCTATTACACGATATTCTTTGAACACAGCCTTCGCAGGCTAAACAACTTGGGTATTCTTTGAATAACCAGCCTCCTTAGGCTAAAACACCACACAAGTGGATTTGAAAGAGTTTTCTAAGAAGAAAGTTTCCTCTTCGCAGAGAGGGTTTTACAATAGAGAGCAGAAGTAACAGTGAGCGAATTCACAATAATTTGAATACTTGAAGTGTGTTCGCCAACTGAACTTTGAAGAAGTGAAGTCTTTAAATAGGCAAAGTCTTCAAATATTCGTAAGACACAGAAGAATGTCGTTGAGCATTTTCCAAGTGAATTCCAAAAAGGTGTCAAAGAGTACTTGAGTGACTGATGGCGTGTGCAGCAGATTTAGGTAGCGTGCACAGTACTTTTTTTGACTTTGTACAGAGACTTTGACAAAAAGGTGAGGACCTTTTCGAGTTGCATATGTAAGCGCGAATCCCCATACTGAACTTGGATGCTTCTAATGAGTACTTCTTAAGATTTGAAATCTTGGCTCGAGTGACTCATACTTTGCTTCACTTCTTTGGTAGACGATGAACTTCTTCAGTCTTAAGAGTTTTCGTCTTAGCCTTTCGTCTGATGACTTGACTTGAGACAGACGAATGACTTCAACTTTGAAGGGTCATCTTCCGTCTGTGCTTGTTGCGTCTGATTTTGCTTGTTGATGTCCCGTCTGGAAATGTTCCGTCTGTCTTGTAATAATCAAAAGTTTAGAGATGTTAATCATCTTAATCTAACAATCTCCCCCTTTTTGATGATTACAGACCATACTGATAACTTTCTCGAGGAAGCATTTGCACAAGACAAAGTTAGCTAAGAACAGTTTAAGCACAAGTCAGATTTACATCCAGACGATGTTTTCTGAAACAATACCTCTTCATAAGAATCATTACATCAATGTGATGTAAACCATATACAATATTACAAGGTATACAAAAAACAAAAACTCTAAGAATACATGTATAAAGTTATACAAACTAATAAAGAATCAATTAAAATAGAGCAAAAAGATACAAAAAAATTTTGCTAACCCCCCTTCAGACGGATAATCCTTGTTTAGACGAAGGCTCCCCCTTAGCACCACCTCTCCTTCCTTCTAAGTTATTCTCTCCCTTGGACTGAGAATCACTAAACACTTCATCAAGAAGGAGGTTTAGGCTTCTGTTGGACAAGGCCCATGACAATCTCCCTCAGCTGTTGCATCTCAGTTGCAAGTGTAACTTGATTATCCTCAAGCTCTTTGTTCTTCTTCCTAAGATGCTCACAATTTTCCTCCAAGGCATCATATTTACGCTTCAGAGTGTGATACTCATCAGCATTCACGGCTTCATCCTCGATAACCGTAACCTTCACTTTATCAGCGTTCTCCACAAGCGGCTATTGAGGCTCTTCAACAATAGGATCAGACTCTTCTTTTATGACCACAGTTAAAGGCTCAATAAATGGAGTTTGAGGCTCTTCAACAATAGGATCAGAATCATCTTTAATGAACACGGTTGGATTCCTCTTTAGACATAGAGTAAAAAGTGGAAGTGTGAGATACGCAGTGAGGTCCATCTCCCATTGCCAAGTAAAAACTTTGTTGGGTACAGAGAGCTCAAGATCTGGATGTTCCTGAGACGGATGTGTATAAGCGAAAGCTTCTCCAGGATAAACCTTGCCACAGATCGTAGAATCTTCATCAAATGAAGTACCAGAGCAGAAAGCAGAAGTGGCTTCATGATCTTCTATCATCCTTTGAATCTTAGGATTGATAGGCCTTGAGGCGTTGGCTTGAATGGATTTGAGAATGTGCCTTGCAAACTTGAAGGTTTTGGGGATAGACGGAGTCTTCTTCTCTTTCCCTTTAGCTAAAAACTTGACCAACGTTTTCGGTCTAAGACGATGAAGAACTTGGTTACGTTTGAGATGAGAGAAGAGAATTGAGATCCCATCATGAAGGGGCAGTATCTCGACTCCTTCTTTGCTCTCCTTGCAATGTGATAGAAGGAAGCCAATCTAGCTTTTTCTTCCCTTTTATAAGCATTAGCCATCAGCCTGAATGCTATGTTGAAATCTTCAGGAAGTGCATGAGCAAATTCTTCGGGGTCTTCATATTCGTTAAGGAGGATGGAGTAGCGAGGATAGATTCCTGAACAATGTGGTCTTGTCTAAGAAAGAACAATTCCAAGAGTATGTCCTAGACCTACATACTCTGTTTGGTTCATTGGAATTGTGAAGGGTACAGGATCATGGCGATCAATGGCGTCCATATGCCAATGATAGCATTCTTTTGGCTCATAGATGGTGGAGCTGGGATCTCCATATCTGCAATGGTGAAATGCAAGGGTATTGGGTTCATGCTGAACCTTCTACTTGATGTTTTCTATAAAAGGAATGTGAGGTTCATAGACAAGAGCTGGTCCTTCAATCACCGACTCAACTAGATGATCCTTCTACTTGTTTATTTCTTCTAAACCCTTGATGTCTAAATAGGCCAGTTTTTCCCAAGGCAGACACTTCAGCCATTCGCGTTGCTCTTCAGGGATATAGATGAAATCTTCTTTGAAGTCCGCTGACTTCAAGGGTTTGTGATAGATGATGGGGTTAACAAATCTCCCAGGTTGGAATCCTTTTTTACCTCTATACTGATAAGGATTCTTCAACTCAATACAGGGAGTGTCCTTTACAAAGCAGTCTTCATCGTTTGCTAAGTAACCATCTTTAGCAGACTCAAACGATTCACCCTCATCGGAGATATCTTCAAGTTCATCTCCAAGAATCCAGTCAGGCTTGACTGGTCTTTCAGCAAATCTCCTCATAACTAATTCATTAAGGAACGAATAGACAGTCTTGTGCTTGGGTGGAAGATCTTCTGGATTTATAACCTCAGCGTGAGATCTCACCCATGATGCATCTATCTTCTTTATAACAACATGTTCTTCATCAGACGAAGAACATGTGTCCTCAATAATTATTACCTTAGACGGAATCTCCATCGTCTGTAGATAGGATGCTTCTTCAGACGCAACAGGTATCGTTTGATCAAGGGCAGCGTTGAGAGGAGACGCAACAATAGGATCAGAGACAGTTATCCTATGTTCGTCTTGGAGTGTTGGTGCAGAAACCTCCATAGTTGGAGCTTCTTTATTAAGCATAGTCTCCAATTCCTCTGCTAATTGAGCATTGTCCTTCTGGATCTGGGTAGTTTCTTCACTATTCATGCCCTCTGAAGTTGCTGGTGCAGAAGCAGCTTCAGACGATCCAATGCCCTTAACGCTCTCAAGAAAGATTCTTTCTCTTTCAGCTTGAAGCAACATACAGACCCTCTTAGCCTTTTTTAGTTGCCTTGCTTCGTCTGTTTCTCCAACTATCACAGACGCAAGCTTCTGCTTCATATTCTTTTTGCCTTTGGCAGCCTTTTGAAGAGAAATCTTTCTAGCTCTTGCTTTCTCTTCGGCTGCTTTCTTCTGTTTTTCTTCGTCTGTAAGGATCTTTACAGACGTTACACCCTTAGATGATTTTTTAATCTCCTTCTCCTACGTCTTAGAAGCAACGTGTTTTGTAGTCCTCTTCTTCTTTCTAAGAGGCTTTTCTTGAGCATCTTCGAAAGGGACTTTAGATATGATCACAGGTGGATGAGTCTTCCAAGTTTCTGAGGTAACCCAAACTTCAAGAATGATGTGAGGAAGACTCATCCTTGTTTTCCTCAGACAGTAGTAGATGCAGAATTTGTCACGAGTACTCACATTGTCTCGTGAGCCTGTTCTGGGTGTGAAGATGTTGTAGAGAAGGTTGTGGATGACTCTGCATGTGGGATAGAAATTCCCAAATCTCAGAAACTAGGAAACTCAGGGTCACGAGCCTTTCCATAGAGTATCTTGTTGAGATGCTCCTCAGACTCTAACCTCATCCAGTCAGCGCTGTAGAAGAGCCCTTCAGCTTTGCAACTCCCAGCTTCAGCAATGTAGTCTATTGTGATAATATACAACTTGTTGTCAATGGTACCTACAATACCATCATCAAACTCCTTCGCGTCACTCCAAAACTCTGCGTAAGCCTCCATCAACCATGGGCCTCTCATCTCAGCGAAGTCCATCCAACCATTGTGTATCAACATCTTTGATACCCTATCAGAGATGCCTTCAATGGTGGTCCTTGAGACCCACTTGCTAGGCAAGAAGAGATCTTGCGCAAAGAAGGTTGCTTCGGTTGTTTTGATGTTATTGGCGGCCATTGTTCTAAGTTTGAAAAGAGAGAGAAAGTGTGTGAATAAAATACTCAGAGATAGTAAGAATGCAGTAAAGAATAAAAGAGTAAACTTTGAGAGTATTTATAGTCAATGACAAAACGGTTGTAATTCATCAGACGAAATAAGTTGAAACCGTCCCTGATTTGTCGTGGCCCCATCATAGCCCTTTTAATGATTGATTTGACTTCTGCAATTCACAACACGTGCTCCTCAATGTCCTAGAATAGTGCAATAAATGACAGACACATTTAATGCTGCCTTTAAGTTGTCCCTGCACACTTAACTTTAAATCAATTAAATAATAACCTTACGTCTGTTGAATTTTCTCAGACTGATTCAACTTGATCAGATGCAATGTTTCGTCTTAACACGAGAGTAAAAAAAAATCACATATGAAGGCAGTTAAAATGTTCAGACGAAATGAAATGCTCAAACGGAAAAATTAATCAATTAAAGAAACAATGCCCAAATTTTCTTTAATGAAATTAAAGCGAGTTTCGTCTAAAGCTTTTGTAAGGATATCTACCCATTGAAAATCAGTTTGAACAAACTGTATATCAAAAATACCTTTTTGAACATAATCTCTTATAAAGTGAAATTTGATTTCAATATGTTTGGCTTTTGAATGTTGAATAGGATTTTTGCTGAGATTAATTGCACTTGTATTATCACAAAATACTGGTATTTGGGTTTCAAACCTGGAGTAATCCTCAAGTTGATGTTTTACCCAAAGTAGTTGTGAGCAACACCCACCAAGAAAGAATATATTCTCGCTTGGGTTGAAAATTCAATGGAGTTTTGCTTCTTGCTTGACCAAGAGATTAGTGATGAACCAAGGAATTGACATCCATCACTTGTGCTTTTCCTTCCACTTTATCTCCAGCATAATCAGCATCACAATAGTCACTAAGATTGAAATCACTATTTTTCTTATAAAACAAAGAGAGATTAGTGGTTCCAATAAGATATCTTAAAATGCGTTTAACAGCTTGTAAATGTGATTCTTTAGGATCAGATTGAAAACATGCACATAGACAGACACTGAACATAATGTCAGGTCTACTAGCAGTGAGGTAGAGAAGAGATCCAATCATACCTCTGTATACCGTCTAATCAATGGTCTTACCTGATTTGTCTTTATTGAGACTGGCTCCAGACGAATGCATGGGAGTTTCCATTGATTTGGCATTTTCTATTTTGAATTTCTTTAGAAGTTACTTAGTATACTTCTGTTGATGAATGTATATGCCTTGTTTCGTCTGCTTGATTTGTAGTCCTAGAAAAAACTTCAACTCTCCCAACATGCTCATCTCGAACTCATCCTGCATTAACTTAGAGAAATCATTACACAAGGATTTGTCAGTTGCTCCAAAGACTATATCATCTACATATATTTGGACAATAATAAAGTCTTTTGAAACACTTTTCTTGAAGAGTGTGGTATCAACATTTCCTCTTGAAAAATCATTTTGAAGAAGAAAAGAACTTAGTCTATCATACTAAGCTCGAGGAGCTTGTTTAAGACCATATAGTGTTTTCTTCAGCTTAAAAACATGATCTGGTTGAGATGAACTCTCAAATCCAAGAGGTTGTTTTACATATACTTCCTCTTCAATAAAACCATTTAGAAAAGCGCTTTTTACGTCCATTTGATATAGGATGATATTCTTATAAGCAGCAAAGGCAAGTAGAATTCTAATGGCTTCTAATCTAGCTACAGGAGCGAAAGTTTCAGTGAAATATATACATTTCTGTTGGTTATAGCCTTGAGCTACTAATCTTGCTTTTTTTCTTACCACTTTCCCATCTTCATCAAGTTTATTTCTGAACACCCATCTCATTTCAATGATGCTTTTGCTTCTTGGTCTTTCTACCAAAGTCTAAATATCATTTCTGGTAAATTGGTTTAACTCTTCTTCCATAGCTAAAATCCAGTCATTATCTTGTAGAGCTTCCTCAATGTTCTTGGGCTCAATATTTGACACGAGAGCATAGCCAGACGGTTCTTTAAGTCTTGATCTTGTTTGCACACCTTGATGTCTATCTCCAATAATAAGATCTTCTATGTGGTTTGAGACAAACTTCCACGTTCTTATAAGAGCTTGATCATCATGTTGGTGAGCATCAGACGAAGAGGGTTCGTTTGTACTTCTATCGTCTGCTCTTGTGTCAGTCCTTGCGTCTGACCCAGGTTGACCATTTGAACTTGAGCTTTGAGCAGAAGGGTTAATCTGCAAATTATCAAATAAATTTTCTAGGTCTGATATTTCCTTATCAGCCTTTGAGTTATCTTGGAATTTTATATGAATTGATTCTTCTACAACTTGCGTCTTAGAGTTAAATACTCTATAGGCCTTAGACGTATTGGAATATCCAAGTAAGAATCCCTTCACCACTTTTGAATCAAACTTACCAAGTTGATCCTTAGTTTTTAAGATGAAACATTCACATCCAAAAGGATGGAAGTAAGAAATGTTGGGTCTTCTTCCTTTCCATAGTTCATATGGAGTCTTATTCAATATTGGCCTTATCAATATTCTATTTTGAATAAAACAGGAAGTACTAATTGCTTCTGCCCAATAATATTTTGGAAGAGAGCTTTCATGCAACAAAGTTCTAGCCATTTCTTGTAAGGTGCGATTTTTCCTTTCCACAACCCCATTTTGTTGAGGAGTTCTTGGAGACGAAAAATTGTGGAAAATACCATTTTCAAAACAAAAGGCATTGAACTCAGAATTTTCAAATTCTGTTCCATGATCGCTCCTAACAAACGCAATACATATTCTTTTTTCTTTTTGAACACGTTTGTAGAATATTTCAAAGACACTGAATGACTCATATTTATGTGCTAGGAAGTATACCCATGTGAATCTAGTATAGTCATCCACAATTACAAATCCATATCTCTTTCCTCCAAGACTTTCAGTCTAAGTAGGTCCAAAGAGATCAATATGTAACAGTTCTAGTGGTCTTGTCGTGGAAACAACAATTTTTGATTTAAAAGATGCTTTGAGTTGTTTCCCATGCTGACAAGATTCACACAGACGATTGGATTTCCAAGATATTTTTGGCAAACCTTTCACAAGATCCTTTTTAGAAATTTTTGAAATATACTTGAGACTTAAATGTCCAAGCTTTTTGTGCCAAATATCTCGTTCATCATCTACTGAAATCAAACATGTCACATTCTAATCACTAAGGTCAGAAAGACAAACCTCATAGAGATTATTCCTTCTTTTCCCAACAAATAGAATGGATTTGTCCTTGTTCTTGACTATACATTCATCGGAGTTAAAAGCTACTTCATATCCACTATCACAAAATTGACTAAGCAGATTGAAGTTGAGACCTTTAACATAAGACACATTTTGGATAAAAGGATTGGGTGTCTTACCAACAGTCCCAATACCTAGGATTTTACCTTTCCCTGAACCATATGATACAGACCCTTTACTTGGTCTGAGATCTTGGAACATAGACAGGTCTCCCGTCATGTGTCGTGAGCACCCACTATCCAGGTATCAGCTTGAAGTCCTCTCTCTTCCTATTAAGGATGTCTGCAACAGGAATAATAAGTGACTTTGGTACCCAAATCTTTTTGGGTCCTCCTTTGTTAGTGGAAGAAGATTTCTTTTTGTTTAAGGTTCTTTTATCTTTTCTATAGTTATTTGGAACCTTATTGTAATTTTTGTTCTTCTTCTTATGAGCAGAAGAAACAAATTTGTTTTTCTTTTTGTCTGACTCTTCAACATAACCAAGTCCACTCTTATCAGACGAAGACCTCCCATATTTTAAAATATTTTCTAGCATTGAGGATCCCTTAGTGAACTTTGTTAAGTCTTTGAGTAAGGATTCATTTTCTTTCTTCAATCTTTCGATTTCAAAAATAAAAGTATCCTTTTCAGACTCAGATGATTTTTCATCTGATACTTCCTTTTGCAGCTACTCATTTTCAGTTCTCAAAGTAGCATTTTCTTCCAAAGTTTGTTTCAAATTGGCTGTGCATATTTTGTATTGTTCAGCAATAAAATGTGAGTTAGCCAAAAGTGTATCATATGAAATTTCTTCTGATTCTGACTCAAACTCAAATGAAGAGGATGAAGAAGTTTCAGATTCAATTACCTCTGATGAGACAATGTCTCCAGCCATGAGGCAGATATTTGCAGTTCTTCTTCAGTGGATTCTCTAAACTTTCGCTATCAAGGTCTTCCCAAGTCACCAGACTCTTCTTACCCTTGTCTTTGCGAGGATTCCATATTCTCTTCAATCTTGGACACTCTGATCTCATGTGTCCAGGTTATCTACATTCATAGCATATAACTTCTGAGCTCTCCTCCTTGCTTGAAGGTTTTTTAGTGAGCTTCTTTTCCTTCTTCTTGAAGAAGTGTTGACCTCTCCCCTTTTTCATCATCATCTTCTTAAAGCGTCTGGCCATGAGCGAAATCTCATCATCAGACGATCCGTCAGACGAATCAGACTCAGTGGTGTCAGCTTTCAAAACTTTGTGCTTCTTCTTTCTTTCCCTTTTAGGAGTTTCCTCCTTTGGCATGGTGTTGACAGTCGGAAGAGCTATGGGCTCTTGAACTTTGATCTTGTCTCTTTTACACAGAAGTACCTCATGTACTCTCAAGGCTCCTATTAACTCATCAAGAGTTAATGTCTTCATATCACGTCCAACTGAGATGGCAGTAGACACAACTTCCCATGGAGGAGGAAGACTATCCAATATCTTCATGTTGTTCTGGGCCTTGGTGAATGTAATGTCCAGCGCAGTGAGTCCATTCAATATTGTTTGGAATCTTCCAAATATCATGTCAATGGATTCTCCTTTCTTCATTGAGAACATCTCATATTTTCTTTGAAGAGTGGCAACTTTCCTCAAATGCACATCCTCAGTTCCTTCATACGAAATCTTGAGGGAATCCCAAAACTCTTTAGCGGTTTTGTAGGCACAAAATCTGTTGTATTCTGTCCTTGATAATGCATACATGATGGCATATCTGGCTTTGTTGTTGAGTTCCATAAGCGAGTATTCTTCATTTCCCCATTCAACCTCGGGTTTGACAATAGGGATATTTCCTTGAGTTATAATGTTCCACAGTTTGTACTGGGTGGATTTGATGTACATCTCCATCCGATCAGCCCAGTAAGGATAGTTATCACCAAAGAACATCGGCGGCTTGTTCATGGATGACCCTCCAGACAAGAACGAAGGTCCTTGTGACTCCATTCTGGATCTTTTCCTCTAGCAGCTGTAAAGCGCTCAACCCTTAGAGGCTTAGCTCTGATACCAAACTGTAAAAGATAGAACACAAGAAGGGGGGTTGAATTGTGTTACTTAAAAAAATATTCCTTTCGTCTGTGAGTTTAAAGGTGTTCAGACTAAACAATCTTAATCTTCAAAAGTTGATTTTAATGAACAGACGTTATAGTTTTATTATCCCCATTAGTCAAACACTTAAGAAAACAAATACACATTTATTTTTATATTGGTTCGTCTATACAAGACTACGTCCAGTTACCCAGTAACAACTGAGTTTTCACTACAAACCGTGAAGGGGTTACAAGTATTATTTGCGTTCAGCCACTTCTGGCTATTACACGATATTCTTTAAACACAGCTTTTGTAGGCTAAACAACTTGGGTATTCTTTGAACAAACAGCCTCCTCAGGCTAAAACACCACACAAGTGGATTTGAAAGAGTTTTCTAAGAAGAAAGATTCCTCTTCGCAGAGAGGGTTTTACAATAGAGAGCAGAAGTAACAGTGAGCGAATTCACAGTAGTTTGAATACTTGAAGCGTGTTCGCCAACTGAACTTTGAAGAAGCAAAGTCTTTAAATAGGCAAAGTCTTCAAATATCCGTTAGACACAGAAGAATGTCATTGAGCATTTTCCAAGTGAAATCCAAAAAGATGTCAGAGAGTACTTGAGTGATTGATGGCGTGTGCAGCGGATTTAGGTAGCGTGCGCAGTACTTTTTCTGACTTTGTACAGAGACTTTGACAAAAAGGTGAGGACCTTTTCGAGTTGCATATGTAAGCACGAATCCTCATACTGATCTTGGATGCTTCTAATGAGTACTTCTTAAGATTTGAAATCTTGGCTCGAGTGACTCATACTTTGCTTCACTTCTTTGGCAGACGATGAACTTTTTCAGTCTTAAGAGTTTTCGTCTTAGCCTTTCGTCTGATAACTTGACTTGAGACAGACGAATGACTTCAACTTTGAGGAATCATTTTTCGTCTGTGCTTGTTGCGTCTGACTTTGCTTGTTGATGTTCCGTCTGGAAATGTTTCGTCTGTCTTGTAATAATCAAAACTTTAGAGATGTTAATCATCTTGATCTAACAGTATATATTTCACATAATATATATTAATAATATAAATTATATAAAGATAATTAATATTAAAATGAATATTTTAAAAAAAATTATATTATTTGTTTGTATTAGGATATATTGAAATGGCGTTTGAGAATGGAATGAAACGATGACGCCAAATGGCGTTTGAGAAGATCAAACAATGGATGAACAATCAACTTGTGTTTAGTTCTTCCGATCCTGGGGAGACCTCTCATTCTACATATAAGAGTGTTAGATGAGCCTATGGGTATTATGCATTGAGACCTCTCATTCTACATATAAGAGTGTTAGATGAGCCTATCGGTAATATGCATATTGGGACACAGCATGGTGAATTAGGGAAAGAAGCAAGAAGTTCACAAGTTGTGAAATGAATTATTCATTGTTGGAGCGAATATTGTGTATTAGCGCGGATTGCTCACCATTTTAAGGCAATATTAGTTGAGTCACACTACCTAGTTGAAGATGGATCCAGTTGATATATTTTTGAGAAACCTGCTCTCATCGCAAGGACAGCTCAATGGCAAGTATCATTGTCAGAATTTGTTGTCAGAATAAGATCATGAGTATGTTACTAATAGGCACTATTTCACTATTTATGGTTGCACTTAAATTTATGCTTATAGTCAAGTACAATCATATTTATAGGGGTTAGGAGTACTGAATTAGTAATAAATTACAATCCTAAAATTTTATCATACATTTCGTTCAACTGATTATGCTCCTCTAATTTTCCATTTAATTTTCTACACTATGATTACCTCAAACATTTAAATCAATCAATTTGAATATAAAGATTTCTCTAATAAAAATTAGAACCAGTCATTTGAGTATAATATTAATATTTAAGTCCATTACAACTACCGCACTCTTAAGTATATTTTGGATACATCAGTAGTGAGTTAAACGGTCAACAATTAACTATTGACTTTGACCAAATTTTATTTATTTTAATTTTTTTTAATTTATATTCTCTTGATTTTTTTTTTTGGCCATTCTTACTTATCTGCTTAGTTAATGGTAAATTTTTATTTCTTTCGGTTAAAATAATCTTTTTATTATTTGTTATCACTTTTATTTTAGATGGTTTGTCTACGCTAGTTCTAGTTATTTTATTAGAATGGTTAGCTTATTCATCTTTCATGTTTCTTTTATGTTATGGATTTAATTAATTTACTTTTATTTTTTTCTTTTATTAAATTTATTATGAAATATTCAAATGTGATGTTTTCACCCCACTGAATTGGACTCATGCCAACTTGACTACTTAGTGTAAATCCCCTCTAACTGCTTACCCTTGCTATTCCCATGTGTCATGTCATTCATTTTGTTTTTTCGTCAATACTATTTTAGTTTATGTCGGGAAAAAGTTTAAAACGGTCCATTTCGATTAAATTTGTACCGAAATGAATCTAGTTACTAGTTATTTACGAATATAATGTTATTTGGGTAAAGTCATTGAGTCGATCATTGATTACACTTAAATATCATCTAAGTTTTGAATAACTTAAAAGGGAAAAAGTGAAATTATCCACACATGTGACGATTTTACTGTAATTGGGCCACATGATCATGGTTGAGGATATTTTTAAAAATATCACTTTCTACATCTATTTTAAGCTAACCGATGAAAAAAAGAATGAATGAGATATTTACTGTGTAAACTTTCTATATCGGTTATGTATTATACATAACCGATGTAAAAAGTGTTTTATTCCAATTTTTTCCATCCCACTTTCTTTACCAACTTTACATATATATAATCACTTTCTTCATTGTTTTTCATATAGCCGATGTAGAAAGTAAAGCAAAGTTGTTAAAAGTGAATTTTTCAGGCTCCAACAACACTCTCAAAGTCGTTTGTGGCTTCGAAGACTTTATTTAAGTCATTCATAACTTTGGGGACTTCACTGTGAAGTTGTCCAGTACTTTGATGACTTCATTAAAAGCAACCTTCAACTATCAAACTCACTCCAAAATCGTAAACAAAAGTCTACATAGAACTTTTTCCCTTTATATTGGTACATTTCTTTTTGTTCTTACAAGCTAAGTTTCTCACACCTGCTAGTCACCGACTTATTTGGTATTGTGATGTTGTGTATAAGTTTAGTGATTATCATGTTGATTTTCCGATTTACTTGTGGCTAGACCTACCTCAAAATCAATAACCCCCTTTCTAAATAATTTCTTAAATAAATGATCAAAATCACCTAGAGTCTTGATAATTTTTTTTCCTCTTTTCAATAGTTGGATCTTTCATTCACAAAGCAAATATTTTTTTGCATAAATTTTTATTATTTTAAAATTTGTAAGATCTAATGCGTTAATAATTATTTTCCCGCTCAATTAAAATCAACATTTTCACACTTGAGAAAACAACACAAAAACCTTCTACAGAAAAAATTCCATAAGTTTGATTTCTCTATTGCATCTAGAAACATGTAGGAGGATGGAACCACTCGTATCAATAAAAAAAAATATAAAAATATAATTACTAATCTTTTCTTTAAGTTATGTCTTTACTTTATTTCTTTTTTTTCAATAAATAACTAATTCACTTTCTATTTAGGAAAATAAATATTTTTAAGATTATGCTGATTGACACACTTGAGTAAAGACGATGGCTCTTGTGATGACCGTCGCTAGGTACGTATTAATATTTTTCACACACTTAAACGACTCTCGATTTTACTATTTACTTTTGAAAAATTCTTTTATTTATTTTCTATTTTTTCAAAATATTAGTGGGGAATACTCTGTAATTTGTTTTTTGCCATGCTGAGGTGAGGAATACTCTGTAAGTTGCAACATGACGCAGAAAATATTTGGACTGTATGCAATATTTGGAAAAAAAAAATAAGAAAAAAGATATTAAGAATCTAACTGGCAAAGAAAGTATTTAAAAATTAAAATGAATCGTTCATCTGAAAAGGTTTCAGGAGCTAAAATCATTTTTAACCATTGCTGTTTACAATTGCGATTGTTCGTACGGACCAATCGAGTAAGAGCTTAAGCAAGCAAACAAAAGAGGTGAGGAATTGGTGTGTAAGGGTTTAATCATTATGTAACTTGACTTGGTGTGTAAAGGTTTAAGCAAACAAACAAAAAGAATCTAGTGCGTATAAGTTATAACAAATAACTTGAACAGTGGAGGCCGTGAGGAATTGAGAATTTAATTATTTACATGGTCCCAATTTCAGTCAAAATAATAATAATAATAATAATAATAATAATACTTTTTTAATCTATTACAAAATTTATGCAAATAATATTGTTTTCAGGCGTGTTGTATGATTATCAAGCACTATTTAAATAAACTATGACAGAAGAATTAGATCCTAATAACACCTTGAAAACTATTAGAATAGGATACCAAACAGGAAGCTTGAGAAGTTCCAAATGCTTAAAACTAAATTTTGGGATTTTAATTGAAAAATGTTTTATGATAAATCCACCCAAAAACAAAATTGGGACCTAAGTGGATTATAATCTCCTTAGGCGCCAAACTGGAGGGATTTGAGGCCCAATGTTTTGGGCACCCAAGAAAATTTACTCTATTCCAAAATCTGGTTTTTAGTTGATTTGTTGATGTTTTCTCCTTTGAGCTATTGTTAAGCAATTCTTTGATTGTGATGAGTTGTTTGCATTTTAGAAGGATGGATATAGATTATTATGGTGGTTTGTTAAGCCTACTTTGCGTGAAATTTTATTTAATCAAAGGAGTTGATGGCATATACTCCTAAGTGACATCGTGAGTGATGTTTCAGTGAGTTTCGGAAGATTAGAGAACTTTAGAGCATGGGTTGTGTAAACCTTGGAGGATTTCGATGTGCCTACTCTCGTTCAACAGAGGTCTTCTCACTCAAGTTAGAGAATGGTAGAAAGCATATTAATAATAAATTTCCAATTAAACTCACAATTCACTTAGTAATGGGCCCAATTGGTTCTTTCAACCAGACTTTATGACCGGTTCTAACCATTCTTTTACTTTGCACTTACCATCTTTTTCGTGCTTTTTCTCTTTTCTCGGAATGACAATAGAATATTGAATATGCTGCACCGGTTGACAGTAGTAGAGCAAGAAAAGTTGTTTAAACAAACTAAGAGTATTTCCAGATAATTAATTTAGTATGTAAATAAGAATTTTTATTATTATTTTACTTCAACTGTTTATAAAATTATTGAATTCTTATTAACATTTTTTTATTAAAAACTCTCAATTAAAGTTTCTTACGAAAGAATCAATGTTTAAATAAACATTATCATAATTTCTTTCCAGTACTGTTTCTCATAATTAAGTATCACGTTAAACAACAGCATGGAAGATGCTCTAAGTTAACTTGAATTAACTTTCCCATTTCGTTTGAAAGAAAATGTTTTTTTAAAATTAGTTTTTACGTTATTTGGCTTAACATTAGGGGTGGGTAATTAAACAGGTATGCCTCGCCAAAGGTCCACCCGTATAGACCCGTGAAAAGTTTGATTCATTACTCCCCGTCTCGCGATACCAAACGGACCTAATCAGGTTAGTCCACGAGCCTAGTTAAAAATTTTTAAAAATGCTAAATTTTGAATTAAAAAAATGATAAAAGAAATATTATATTTTACTTCTTAAATTTTTAATAATATAAGTCAACAACATAATTTTTTAATTTTCTCCGGTAACAAATTTAAATTCAACACCACCTACTAAACCATTATTATGCAATAGAAGTCTTTCCTTCAAATAGTCTCGCATTTTATCATTAGAAGAAACATTATCAATGAAAAAGTTTTCCGTTTAATCCTCCATTCTTCCACAAAATGAAACATAGTGCAGTTAATGAAATATAACCCTCATAAATACAAGATGTCACACATCATATGTCAAACTTATTTAACATGTATTTCAGTTTTTTCTTTTCAGAATCATACAAATTGTTTACATGATAGTAACAACACGCCTAGAGAGTACCTTAACAAAAGGACGTGAATACTGTACTAATTCTTTAAACCTCATATATTCAATAATAGAGAATGAAAAACTTTGTTCAATAACTATCATACATATCATCTCGGATAGCACATTGTAATAAAGTTTTTTAGTTTGTAATCTCCCACAATGATAGAGAATCATTTTTCTATTATTAGAATTAGAAGATTGAGAGGGTGCGACGTGTGAAAAGATGATTAAGAGGCAGGAAATGAAATTAAGGTTTCAATTTTTAACTGTTTAAATAGTGCGGGTTTACGAGTTGTCCCAAATTTTAACCCACAAAATTCACATACTGCACAGGACGGACTTTTACGGATTATATCTCTAATTCTTTAGAAAAAATTTGTCCAACCTTGCGTGAGTCATGAAATACACAAATCATCCATAGACTTCAACTCTTGTACTTACCCCTGCTAAGTAGTTGGCATTGACCGTAAAGTGAGAAGAAAGAAGAGACACACGTCGAGAAGCAATAAAAGAATAGTAATGTTCTAAGTAACTTACAATTTTGTTGATCTACGGACAACCTTTTCATTATCGGCATGCTTTGCTTAAAAAGTTTTTGTCCTTTGTTTAAGACGACTTGCCTTTTCACTCGAGAAAACAGAAGAGAGAGAAACGTCAAGTGGCAATAGAATAACAATATTTTAAGTAATTTATATTTTTGCCCAAGTGATATGTTTGTCCTTTGATTTTAGAAGACTTGTCTTCTGGGTTCTTACTCCTACCTTGCTATCACTATTAACATTGCACATCATCTGCCTGAGATCTTAAATCTTCTTGGATGGCTAGTACTAGCTCATCATCACGCACTAAATATTTTGATGTGTTTGTAAGCTTCAGAGGTGAGGATACTCGTATGGGTTTCACCGATCACCTTTTTGCTGCTCTTCAGAGGAAAGGTGTTGTTGCCTTCAGAGATGACCAAAGAATCAAGAAAGGGGAACTCTTGGAACCTGAGCTCTTCCAGGCAATCGAAGGATCACGTGTTTTCATTGTTGTTTTCTCAAAGGACTATGCATCTTCCACGTGGTGTTTGAAAGAACTCACAAAGATTCTTGATTGGGTTCAACAAACAGGTCGAAGTGTGCTCCCTGTTTTCTATGATGTCACTCCTTCTGAGGTCAGAAAACAAACTGGATTATTTGGAGAAGCTTTTGTTGAACATGAACAAAGGTTCAAAAATGATTTGGAAATGGTTCAAAAATGGAGGGAGGCTTTGAAATTAATTACCAATCTTTGTGGCTGGGATTTACAAAATAAGTAAGTACTTAGCTATACTTTTTTATATTATATATGTCATTTTGTTTTTGTTCTTAGTGATAATTTTGTGTTCTTCTCTGGTTTGGTTGCTTAGGTCAGAGTATGAAGAAATTGAAAAAATTGTTGAGGAGGTAATCAATATATTGGGTCATAATCAAATTTTAAGTTTTGCGGATGATTTAGTTGATATGCAGTCTCGTGTGAAACAATTGGAAGATCTTCTAGATTTGAGGGCAAATGGAATTGTTCGAATCATAGGAATTTGCGGAATGGGTGGAATAGGAAAGACCACAATTGCTACTGCTTTATATAATAAAATCTCTCCGCAATATGATGCTTGTTGTTTTGTTGATGATGTAAGCAAAATTTTTGGGGATTTTGGACCAATTGCTGCCCAAAAACAACTTCTTTGTCAAGCTCTAAATCAAGGAAATATTGAGATAAATAATCTTTCCAAAGGATCCATGATGGTAAGAACTAGGTTGTGCAATATAAAGACGCTTATTGTTCTCGATAATGTTGATCAACTTGAACAATTAGAGAAATTGGCTTTGCATCCAAAATATCTTGGTGCAGGAAGTAGAATCGTCATAATTTCGAGAGATAGTCATATCTTAAGAAATTATGGAGTGAAAGAAATATACAATGTTCAACTTCTGGATGAAAATAAAGCTCTTCAATTATTCTGCAAAAAAGCTTTTAATTCTGATGTTTTGGTGGAAGAGTATGAAGTGTTGACACATGATGCACTGAGCTATGCCAATGGTCTTCCGTTGGCAATTAAAGTATTGGGCTCATATTTGTTTGATCGAAACATTGTCGAGTGGAGAAGTGCATTGGCTAGATTTAGAGAAAATCCGAGCAAAGATATCATGGATGTTTTGCGTGTAAGTTTCGATGCATTGGAGGAAATGGAAAAGGAGATATTTCTAGATATTGCTTGTTTTTATTCTGGTGGATACTCTGAGAAACAAGTGAAAGAACTTTTAGCTTATCGAGGATTTTATCCGGATATTGGTATGAAAGTTCTCATTGAAAAGTCTCTCGTGAGTTTGAAAAAATATGGTTTTGAAAATACTGTGGTTGAAATGCATGACTTGTTGGAAGAGTTGGGTAAAAGTATTGTTAAAGCAAAATCACACAAGGAACCTAGAAAGTGGAGCAGGTTATGGGACTACATGGATCTACATAATTTCATGACAAAAAATAAGGTAAAATATTTTATAAATATAAAATTTCATGTGCTGTCATTGTTTCTAAATATTTAAATTATTGAAATATTTAACATTTTTTCTTTCGTGCGCTTTAGGAATCCAAAAATATTGAAGCCATAGTTATTAGAGGATGTCCAGAAGAGTTTCAAGAAACCATAATGTCGGCGGATGCTCTAACAAAAATGAAAAATCTTCAGTTTGTCATTTGTATGAACGTTAAATTCTCAGGCACCCTCAATTATCTTTCTAATCAATTAAGATATTTATCATGGGATGGATATCCTTTCACGTGTTTGCCATCAAGTTTTCATCCTCAACAACTGGAAGGACTGATCTTGCGTAAAAGCAATGCCAAACAATTATGGGAAGACGTCAAGGTATGATATTGTTTTTATTTCAACATAATTCACTTTATCCGAACAAACAAAAACTAAATTATATCACATTTTTTTCTCGGGAATTTTTTTTTTCTTCAATTAGTTTAATTAGCATTTGTTAATTTATATAAATCACGTGTAAATCATTTCGAGAATTAAAAAGGATAAATTGTTATATTAGAAAGATTAAAACAAAACAAAAAAATTAATGGAATTAAAAACACATTTTTAAAATTTTACAGGAACAACACATACTTTATTGCTTTTTTATTTAACTTCAATTCCGTTAAAGAAAACCAAGAAAGTATACATATGATTAATTTTGTCTCCCGCAATTAACCAAAATAAAAATATTATTAGGAGTAATTTTTCTTATTTTTGTTTCTCTTGCAGTGTCTGCCTAATATGAGAACTCTAGATCTCAGCCACTCCAAAAATCTTATTGAGATCCCTGACTTAAGAGGATCCCCACATCTTGGAAGACTCATTCTTGAAGGATGTGAAAATCTTCTTCTCGATCTACATATTATCTTGGGGCTCATTTCTCTTGAGGAGCTAAATCTTTCGGGCGGTTCAAAATTACAAAATAATCATCTATTAGAGAAACCAAAGAAAATAGAGTATTTGGAGAAAGTTGATAAAAACAGAGGTGTCATCCAATTATTAACATCGTCTGCATACAAAGTTCTAATGTTGCCTTTCCATTTTCTTTCCTCTAAAAAACCTCAAGACTCATTTGGTTTGGTGTTGCCTTATTTGCCTTGTTTCCAATATTTGTTTGATCTTGACCTGAGCTTCTGCAATTTACTTCAAATACCTGATGCTATTGGAAACTTACATTCTCTAGTGAGCTTAAATTTGGGGGGAAACAAATTTGTGACTCTACCTACTACCATCAAGCAACTTTCCAAGCTTCACTATTTGAATCTGCAGCACTGCAAGCAGCTGATTTATGTGCCAGAGCTTTCAACAATGAAAGGAAAAATTGAAAAAAAATTTAACAAATATAGGCTGGGATTATATATTTTTGATTGCCCCAAGTTAAGTGAGAATTTCATGGAACACAATAATAACATGGTTTTTTCTTGGATGATGCAGAGACTTGAGGTGACAGCTCCATCCTTTCTTTACCTGTAGCTTTTTTTGTGTACACAAATCATGTATAACTGATTTTATTTTTTTATTTTTTTCTGGTATCAGGTATGCTTAAAATCCTCTCTTTTCTCGGGTCGTACTAGTATTGTTATTCCTGGAACTGAAATTCCAAGGTGGTTCACTAAAAGAAATATGGGTGGTTCAATAAGCATGATGGACCTTCCTACTGTTATGGAAGACGCAAATTGGATAGGTGTTGCTTGCTGTGCTGTATTTGTGTCACATTATCATCCTGCTAATGATAGGGAGTTTCCTCCTGATTGGCCATGTATTGGATATGGAATTTCGAAAGAGATGGTCGGTGGACACTATTTCAATGTTCCAATAATTTTCAACAGAGATTTGATTACAGTTGAATTCGATCACTTACTAATGATGTTTATCAGTCGAAAATTACTCATTCATCATATAAGTGAATATTCAAATGGAATGCGTGATCTTGATAAAATGAAATTCGCATGCTCTGTTTTCCATCCTCGACATTTGAATTTGGAGGTGAAAGCATGCGGGTACCGTTGGCTATATGAAGAGGATCTGCAGCATTTAAAATCAAGCATCATGTCCACCGGAAATTCTTCAACTCGGAAGCGGAAACGTTTATCAATTGCTTAACATGAAAAGCATAGAAATTCTCCCCAACCACAATTCCACGTAGAAATTCTTGTGCATTTGAGGTAAGATTTAATTTAATACAATAAAGCACAATTTTAATTTTTCTTCGATTTAAATTTATTTTAAATTAAAGATTTATATATTTGAAACTGGGTGAGTTAGGCTGGTGAAAAGAGAACTTTGCAATAAAATGGAAAGATATATATGATTTTTTTTCCAAATATTTTAAATTTTTATATTTAAAATTATCACCGGAACATTTACTACAAAAGAAATTATGGAAAATTTTTATAAATAAATAAATTAAAGAATATCATAATTCTGATGGCTAAAAAAATAATTCATTATTGTTTAGACTCGTTATTTAATTCATGAAATTTTATGATAGTACTGTCTATATTATAGTACGTGCAATTGTCTTTCATGAAATATTATTACTTGATGTTTAACTAACAAGTTTCTATTTTTTATTTTTTAATTTTGCTAAACATGTTGCACCTATTGGATTGTATTCCGTTAATGAGCAACATCAATCCATAATTGTGAATATGATGATTAATCTTTAACTCCAACTAGGCACTTTTTAATAGGAGAGTCAGATTTTTTTTCAGTTAATATAATTTATTGGAGCTGTTTGATTAAACTTTTTCATAAGCACGTAAGCGAAAAAAATGGAGAATAAGTTAAATTAACTTTTTTATAACCTAAAATTAGTTTATATGTACAAAAATTAAACATTAACTTTTTGGATACTCTCATATAAAGGCCAGTCATTTGTTAAAAAGAATTTTAATATTTAGCAATAGTTTATTTGGAGTGCACAATTATTGTGTGTATTTTTCACTGTGAACTTTATTTCGCGGTCAACTGTAATATATAGTCAATAAGACAATTGTAAAACGCAGCTAATTAATCAACTCACTCACAGAATATATATATATATATATATATATATATATATATATATATTTATCTCTTCACATTTAATATATATATATTTCTCTTTCTTCACATTTTATTTGATTGTATACGTATTTTAGTTGTCTATCAAATATTTTTCTTTCACTAACTTTATTTGGCTTATTTCCAAGTTTTGAAGTCAGTTTCAAATTCAAGCAATTAAATGCGTATACATAATGTTTATAGTCGGTGTTAATTGATGTTTGGTTGGATAAATAATTGGTTATATAAAAGTATATCACATTTGGGAAATTTGATGGACTTAGTTCCTATATAAATTAGATTTAAGAAATACACTTTGGGCTAAATAAAAATGTTTACGCATTTTAGTTGATTCAACAACGTGCATAAATTATTATTGTAAGTTTCTTGAACAATTCCTCCTTTTTAAATAAAAAACATGAAGATATTTACACATAAAAAATAAACTATTGAGATCAATGATTTAGGTTGTGTATTTAGTTATTTATGTACAATTTTTTTATTAATTATAACTAACAATTTTTTAAAGAATGGCCAAATTCGTAATTACAATAACCATAACTTTTTTCAAATTCTTATCTAAGTAAATCATATTTTTCCGACTTCAAAATAATTTTAAAGTAAGTAATATCTCGACTATATCGTAATGAAATATAATGAAATCATTGAATATTTCGTATATAATTTTAAAATGCAGTCAAATATGTCAATTAGACAGTTATGGATTTATGAAGAAATTACTGTCAATTTGCTACACGATGTCCAAATGATGGGAAATTAGAAAAAGGTATATAATCCAGTGCGGCGGTACGTTGCCTCCTAAACTTTTTATACAATAATAATAATAATTATTATTATAATAATAATAATAATAATAATAATAATAATAATAAATTTTAATTTTAAGACTCTTCATTATGTTATAAAATTAAGTTTGTTTTTTTAGATTTAATTCTCCAAGAGAAGCTAGAAGTCAGAAATGAAGGTTAATGTTCAAGTTAAAGTCAAAAGAATAAGAGTCAAAGTCAAGGAGCAAAGTTAAAGAAGGATGAAGACTTTACTCCCTTAAATTAAGCTTGTAATTTTTCATTTTATTTTGTAATTCATATTAAGCTTTAGGAGACTTAATTGGGCAACATGTGAGCACTTAAAGTGTACGACCTTGCCTTATAGTTTTGAACTAAAAACCATGTGTAAGTGAGAGAGAGTGGACATCACTCTCCATGGAGAGAGTGAGAAAGGAATGGTAGGGAAGTTAGTATTCTTCCCACTAACTTAATTTGAATTTCAATCTTAGGATTAGATCTATATCAAAGGGTTAAATTCAAATTCAGTCAACTCACATTTTTAGCACTCACTCAAGTTTGAATTCTAGCCTAAGGGATGAGACTCAAACTTGAGTCACATATTTTACACATGTACCTATGATGTAATGAAGTGATGAGAAAGATGATGAGATCAAATGTTCATACCATAACGAGTTATGCATTAAATATGTCTACAGGGGCTATGTTGAATCACGATTTATGCATTAAAATATGTCCATAGAGGCTATGTTGAATCAAATTGAGATGTTTTTAGATAAAACTTAAGGAAAGAGTTATAGGAATAATTTTAATGAGTCAATACATAATATTTGTGGGATATAGAGTGTATGCTTGAAATGCTCGTAGGGTTGAAGTCTCATAATGTACTTAAAATAAGTGTGGGCTTGAGTCTCCCAACTTGAAACTGAGTGTGGTTAAACTCCCATGTCAAAGTGATTGGGGATAAAGTCCCAAAGAGCTTGTTATGAATAGAGTGATTGTGGATTAAAGCCTTAGATTGCTTGTTATTTAAAAGTCATGAATGATACTATATTGGTAGAGTGAAAAACATGCCTTGTGATTGAATGACTGTATTGTGACATGTAATTATGGTATGACTATTATATTTAATTTTTCATGCTATTATTGATTTTATGAGTTAATCATTTCATATTTATGTTCTTCAACACATGTGATGATCTTAATGGTTGAACAAACACTAATCATTTCATATCTATGTGCTTCAACACATGTGATGATTTTAGTGGTTGAACAAACATATGATTGGTAGATGAAGTGATTCCTTGAAAATTTGAGGAAAAATACTTTTTGGACTAAAGTATATATTCTCACCTTTAGCATATATGATTTCTTTAGGTGAAGTGATTCCTTGAGAATTTGAGAAAAAAATACTTTTTGGGCTAAAGTATATATTCTCACCTTTAGCATCTCTGATTTCTTTGCATTTTATTTTTTATCTCCGTAGGCCTTTACGTTCTCATGATAATAGAGTTTTATTTTGTGACGGCAGTAGCTTGAGGACGTAAAGTCTTCTTATTGTTTTGCTTAAATTTAAAGGTTTCGTAATAAAACGCCGATATCATGTAGCTATAATTTTTTTAAAAAAAAATTAACATTTTTACTTTTCTCTATTTTAAGTCGCTGTTTACCTCATATATTGTAGTTATTCACAATTTCGTAAAGTAAACTTAAAAATCTCATTCAAAATATTAAAATATTAAAATTGAAATGTTTTAGGATTCCTCTTTACTTATCCGATTTGGCCAGACCGATTCCCCTGTATCCAATGAAGTCTGTGTTAATTTTTTTTTTTTTTTTTGAGATACCTCTTTAGTATGGATATGGGTTGAACACGGAATGAGAATGAAAATATACTTCCATTTTGCTATATGGATGTGTCAATGTCTTTACTTCTTGTTATGAAAAGCTAGCATTATTATTTTTATTATTAATTGAAATTTATTAAAAATCAAATATTTTAATAGACCTCGTATCCAGATGAAGATAAAAAGTCATTAAAAGATAATAAGACTCACTAAAATTTAAGTATTTTAATTAATAATAAAAACAAAGAAATATTTAAGGAAATATCGCCAACATTTGTCCTTAGTCTTTTGACAATGGCCATGTCTGGAATTCTGTCTCAATCGTGTCGAGTATTGTTTCATGTAATTAAACCCACCAAGTGAAATATGATTCAAGTACATCCCAAAATCGAAAACCTACTACTTTCGCTTCCAGTTCTAATTGGAGATTTAAGCTTCAGGTTTCAGTTTGGACTTTTAAACACGATCAGCAAAATTCCACTACTAAACAGACCAGCTCTTGTGCCAGGATTTTATGATCCTATCTCTTCTAATTCTCGCACTTTCAACAACCAAATAATTTACTAAAATAATTTTATTAAAAATATTTAGTTTTTCAATATTATTTTAAGATATTTTAATTAAAAAATCATTAAATACAAAATAGTTAATATAACCAACGTTTATAATAATTACAATGCAAATTTCCTTAAATCTATAGATTAAAATTACATTTAAATTTTATTTAACTTAAAATTAAACTTAAAATTAAACTTAATTATATGGGCGATATTGTATCTGATTAAACTACACATTGTTTCCCCATATATTTTTTTCCATATAAACAAATAAATAAAAAATTTAATTCTTTCAAATTTTAGCAGTTCAGACAAAACAAACTTTCACCCAAAAAATCATTTTTATTATCTTTCCTATTTCAGTATACTTTTCTGTACGTGGCATAAGTGACTTGGTTGGCGATTCTTATCCAAACAAGTCACCACTTGGTCAATGGCAATGTTTTCTTGTTTGTCAGACTTTATATTATTATATTATGTAAGTCTTTTTTCAGTGTCCACCTGTAACATCACTTTCACACATTAATATCAGCAACTAAAAAAGTGAAATATTAATCAGGCTCTTTTCTGCCTCGTACTCTTTAAAAAACAAAATAAAAGAATAAAATTAATTTCACTCCGTTATCCTATATATCAAGTTGAAAGTAAACTAAATTGTTAGTTTGTTCTCAAAAAAGATAGAATCATTAGTTATTTAACCTCTAATTGACAGAGTTTTACTTTTCAATCAATTGAACACAAACGGAATGAATGATATCCTCAAATTCCTTCTTTAATATAACTATTGAGTAATATCCAATAAATCTTGTTACGATTTTTTACTAAGAATATTGAATTAAAAAATATATTTGAATTACACCCCCTCACCCATTTTCTCCGCACGTGAATTCTTATGACTAAAATTTATTAGAAATCCTAATAATACAGTCTATAATTTATATATTTTTTAAAACCCTCCCTGATTGGTTAAAATCTATTAAAATTGATTATTTTTCTAAATTTTATAAATTTTAATTGGCTGACATTCCTAGAGAATGACAATGGCTGATTTTATAGGTGTCCAAGATTATATCACTACAAAACTAATGTCAAGAGAGAAACTGAACTCCGTTAAAACCATTTTACAGATTGAGTACAGGGTCAATTTAAAGGAAAAATAAATGTTCATGTTTTAGACTAACTAGCTACAAATTTATTTATTTATTATGCAACATTTTAGACTAACTAGCTAAAAATTTATTTTTTTATTTAAAATTAATTTTTTTTTTCTAAATTTTGTTTTCAGCTTCATTTAATATTGGATTGATTCGGTAACTCATAGTCGAAACACTTGATTATCTCTCTCAATCAGACATAAACTTAACCCCTCAATGAGATTTTCCTCATCTTTTGGCAGAAACATTTATGCAGATCAAGTTAGAGAGGAAATGTATCTTTTCTTTCTAATATCATGATGTTCAGTAAAATCTGGAGGAAAGTTTCAACCATCAAACATTCATATATTTGCCTTTTTGTTGTTCTAACATTTTCTCTCATACATTTAATAAATAATTGAGATTTAACTGGATGATCATATCAACAAAGAGGAATAATATTCATTATCTTTTGATGAACCTTTATGAAAAAACATCCTATATTACTTTACTTACAGAATTAATTACATTAACACTTATCGAGTGCGATAAAAAATATTATAATAATAATACCATTTTATGCGTGATAATAATAACTTTTGCCATTTTAAAAAATATCAAGGTGAAACTCCTTCTAGGGCTCTCTATCACCTTATCCATCGACTCTTGGGCTACTACCTCACTATACCAACACCTCATATGATAACTTGCGTCACCGGTTAAGGGCATTCACCCCACAAATAGATTCATCTAACTGCTACCGCAATAACAATCTTATTAGAGAAATGTCACACAGCCAACAGGAATACACAAAGTGACTGGTTGACATCGGAGCATTTCTGATCTGGTTATTGCCGAACACAATCGATATAAGAGGCTTCTGTCATTAGCTACTTAACTAAGCAGTCATTCTCACTGACTCACATTAATCCAACCATTGACTCTGGCTAGATATCTTCAACAGAATTGTTTTCGTGTCTACCACGCAACAGCAACCGATGTCAATCACGAGCATAAATTACGTATGTTGACGGTCACAAACTTTATACAAAAGGTTGACTTGGAAAGTCAAGTAGTTACAATGAAGAACCAAAACATACACACCTACGAACATACATCAAGCACAGTATCAGCTTATACAGAATTTCCCATTTTCGTAATTTTGAAATGGACATTCTTTCTTTCGTGATTTTACATGCATGCTTAGTTGTTTCCTCTCTCAAAATTTCTGTAGCGAAAGATTCTATAACTGTGCTCCAGTCTTTGAGCAATGGGGATAGCTTGGTATCAAAAGATGGAAAGTTTGAACTTGGTTTTTTCAGCCCAGGTAGTTCCCACAAACGTTACCTTGGCATTTGGTACAAGAATATCCCTATTCGAACAGTTGTTTGGGTTGCTAATAGGGCCAACCCCATCAATGGTTCATCAGGCATCTTAACACTGAACAGCACAGGCAATCTTGTTCTCACCCAAAATGGATCCCTTGTTTGGTACAGCAGCTCTCCCAAACAAGCAGAGAATCCAGTGGTAGAGCTGTTGGACAGTGGCAATCTTGTGATAAGAAATGAGAGAGAAACAAACCCAGAAGCTTATTTGTGGCAAAGCTTTGACTATCCTTCTGATACATCCTTGCCAGGGATGAAGTTTGGATGGAACCACCGAACAGGTGTTGAACAGAGACTTACTGCTTGGAAGAGTCCAGATGATCCATCTCCAGGAGACGTTTATCGGGTTTTAAAACTCTACAACTATCCCGATATGTATATAATGAAGGGAACACAAAAGTTGTACCGGTTCGGACCTTGGAATGGCATATATTTTAGTGGATTACCAGATCAACAAAATAACACAGTTTTTGGTATGAATTTTGTCAGAAATAAAGATGAGGTTTACATAATGTTTAGCGCCATGAACAGTTCTCTCATCTCCAGAACTGTAATAAACGAAACAGGTACAGTTTATCGCAACGTATGGGTGGAGGATGCTCAGAATTGGAAGACTTATAGATCATTTCCGAATGATTTTTGTGACAGTCATGGCCTCTGTGGACCATATGGGAACTGCGTAAGTACTGAGCCCCAAGCCTGCCAATGTTTGAAAGGGTTTAAACCAAAGTCACCAGAATCATGGGTTACATCTGAGTGGAATCAAGGATGTGTCCGAAATACACCGCTAATTTGCAAAGACAGACTCACCACTGATGGATTTGTGAAATTTGTAGAAGTAAAAGTTCCTGATACTACACATACATGGGTGGATGACACAATAGGTCTAGAAGAATGCAGAGTGAAGTGTTTGAATAATTGTTCTTGTATGGCTTATACTAATTCAGACATAAGAGGTGCAGGTAGTGGTTGTGTCATGTGGTTTGGAGATCTCATTGACATCAAACAGTTTCAAAATCGTGGCCAAGATCTATTCATCAGGATGCCAGCATCGGAGTTAGGTAAGCACCATCAACTTTTATCTTCTCATTTTCAATTGTAACTTTGAAAAATCTGATCCGTCTAACTTTTGTATTAACTTTTTCTTTTTCCTTCAATTCCAATCCTTAAGAACCTGTGCATAGACACAAGAAGAACAAGCTAACGATAGTCGCTTCCACCATTGCGGCAATTTGTGTTCTTTTACTATGTTCTTATGTTATCTGCAGAATCCAGAGACATTATGCTGGTAAATAATTTTTTTCATGGTTTTACTCAACGCGTAACTGCACTTTCGGATTAACTTTGAGGAGTTGTAAATATGAAACTGTAAATATAATTATTAAAAGATTATTTTCCATGGAAATTGTAAATAGTTATTAAAATCGTTAACCTTATTTGCTATATGAAAATTTTCCAAGTACTAGCATCTTGAATCTGAAAATTCTCTAGACTAAATCATCTTGTAACAACAAAGTACAGATTTAGTAGAATTTTACATTGCATTCTATTCATTAACTATAATTTGAGTTTAATAACAAACTTGTTTAACTACAAATACACCTGCATTCTTGTAGGACTACTATAGGAGGCAAAGTTCCCGGCCACATAATTTACCTATTTTATTTTCCCTTCTCCCTTCTTGAATTTTTAAATTCCCCCCACACATTTTATAACATTAATAAAGCTATGCCTCTGTTTTATAGAGAGATCACTGACAGGAGATAACGATGAAAAACATGTGAATGACCTGGACATCAAATTATTTGATCTAATGACAGTTGCAGCTGCCACTAATGACTTCTCCATAGAAAACAAGATTGGAGAAGGTGGTTTTGGACCTGTATACAAGGTAATCCTTCTCAATACTAGTATTAGGAGAAAGAAAGAAATATAAATAAATATTAATGCAAAGCATCTACTCATGACCGTGATTATGCAGGGAATATTAAGGGATAACCAAGAAATTGCAGTGAAAACTCTATCAAGGAGCTCATGGCAGGGAGTGACAGAGTTCCTGAATGAAGTAAGACTGATTGCAAAACTTCAGCATAGAAATCTTGTCAGACTTCTTGGCTGTTGCATTCAAGGAGAAGAACAGATGCTAGTTTATGAGTACATGGCAAACAGCAGCCTGGACTCCTTCATATTTGGTATGGAAACTCAACAATGCATAGATTTTGTTGCTTATGACTCCAGTGACATTAGCACATCACTACATTATATATTCACTGTTGAATAACATTTTTGTTTGAATAAAACAGATGATTCAAAAAGTAAATTGCTAGAGTGGCCTCAGCGCTTCCACATAATCTGTGGAATTGCAAGGGGGCTTATGTATCTTCATCAAGATTCACGGTTGAGGATTATCCATAGAGATCTCAAAGCAGGTAATGTTCTGCTTGATGAAAATTTGAGTCCAAAAATATCAGATTTTGGATTGGCCAGAATTTTCGGAGTCGACCAGAGTGAAGGGAACACAAGAAGAGTAGTTGGGACCTAGTGAGTGTTTCATTAACCAGCACTATTATTCGTTTTTTAATATATGTAAATTGTTCATGAATTTGATGTAATGTATGTCATGCAGTGGATATATGGCACCGGAGTATGCTGCTGATGGGTTATTTTCTGTGAAATCTGATGTCTTTAGCTTTGGCGTTTTAGTGTTGGAGATTATATGTGGCAAGAAAAACAGGGGATTTTATCACACAGATGAGAGTCTTAACCTTGTTGGTAATGTAAGACCTTGAATTTATATTCAATATAGGTTTAATTGTCCGTTTGGTCCATTTAACTGTTTCTTTTAGTCCATGTACATTACCATTTAATCCCTATTGTTAAAATTTTTCTAACGCTGTAATTGTGTTTTTAACTTTGTTATGTAAATACTAATAACATAGACTAAGGGTTAAAATTAAAAATATAAGGACTAAAAGGCGCACGTATAAACTATAGAGATGAAATTAAGGATAAAATTTGTAAAACTATAGAAATCAAATGGGTAAAGAAATCTTCAACTTACGTATCTTTAATTACATTATAAAAGTAATAATCTATTATTGCTATTATTATGAGACAGGCATGGACGTTATGGAAAGCAGGCAGGGCAATAGAGTTGATAGACTCAAACATAAAGGAGTCATGCATTGAATCAGAAGTACTGCGTTGCCTACATATTAGTCTTTTGTGTGTTCAGCAGTATCCAGAAGATAGGCCTAGAATGGCATCCGTGATTCTGATGTTGGAGAGTCACTTGGAATTGCTTGAGCCTAAAGAGCATGGTTTCATTCTAAGAAATGTTTCAGTTGAAAGAGATTCACGCTCAAATCAGAAAGACATAAGTGCAACCAACGATGTGACCATTAGCATGTTAGAAGCTCGATGAAAGCCTATTAGGGACATTTGTATAACTTATATATGAAAGTTATTTAGGATTGCTTTATGATATTTCTGTATGTTCTTTTTTACTTAATTTGATATGCTTGTTAATTAAGCTTGTAACAAATTCTCATTTAATATTCTTATTGAATACGTAGTTGTCTTTCACTTATGTGAACATTATTAGATTGAAAATGAAGAAAAGTTAGACTGAACTGAGGTCTTGTTATTATCTTCAGGTTCTTGGTTAGATCCTTCAATAAAGAAACAAAGCATGATTTGAGTGAGAAAATAGATTATGAACTAAAAGATGTTTCGGAAGGTTGGATTAATGTCGGCAAAATCATACATTAAATTAGAAAAGACAGACACTATTACACTATACGAAAATAATATATATATATATATATATATATATATATATATATATATATATATATATATTACACTCGTGTGTTAGATTTCAGGGCGTATGTTTTAAATATTGTGAAAAATGATTTTTTAAATTTTTTTTGTTTAAAAATTAAATATGGGAAGAGTTTGTAATTTTTCCAATTCAAATATGAGAGAGTTTTAAATTTTTTTGTTAAAAAATATCCGTGAAAGAGTTTGTTATTTTTTTATATAAAAATTATATATGGACAACATTTATAATTTCTTCTTAAAAAAATTAAAGTAATGAAATTTGTCCTGGTACACCAAGGTTACTTTTTTTTGTATACGTTTTCTTTTTATCTTGTACTTTTCTGGTTCACTCCTCAACACTTTTGTGATGGCTATTATTGACACAACTGTGCAAGCTTTTGTTGACCCTTATTACACAATCACGGGAAGATTTGCAACGGCAGAAGCCGACACTATTTTTTTTTTCTCAGTAGTTTCAATTTGTTGCAAAAAGGACTTGTTGGAGGAATTAAGGATAAAAAAAGTATAAACCAAACTCGAAGACCCTAATGAGTAAGAAGATATAATAGAGGAACCAAAATTATAGAATTTAAATTATGTTCCATTCTTTATATGCTAGGCTCAATGTAAGCAGAGAAACCAAACTTGAAGAAAATGTAAAGCATCAATTGTCAATTAGTCTTATGTGAAAATTACAGCTTTAAGTTCCAAGTAGTTCCCATTGGTTGAACTTATACAAACGGAACAGAAAAAGTAAGCATTTTGTGACTATTTTTTTTTTCAAAAAAAAATATAAAAAAATGTTTGAATGCAAATGGATTATAAATTGAACATCAAACGGGAACAATATAGTATTATGCTTAATACCAAAAATAATTTTGTTTTGTTAAATTTCATTTTGTTTAGGAAATTAAGCAGCTGAATTTTTATAAAAAGTTTTCATTCCTAAAAAAATAAGCTGGTTTGTATAATCAACAAATATATAGCTTGTGATTATTTTTCAACCGTTTATTTATAATCAACAAATAAATAAGCTGGTTTTTATTTATTTTTTTAAAAGTTTGATTATTTATAATAGTTATTAATTATTAATAGTTATTAGTTTTTTTTAGTAGAAAGATTATAATTCATAATTTTTCCTTCTTCCTTCTTTAAATTATCTTCTCTTATACCACACTTTTCAGTGTAAAATATTTTTGCATTGTATTCAATTAAAATCTATTATGTATTATAAATTTGTTATCTTTTATAAAAGTTACCGCAAATTCATTCCATTGATAAATTGACTGAGACATAAAACATTTTACAGAGGAATAACCTTTTAACCATAATTATATTAGGGTAAACTTAAGTTTTCAATTTTGAAATTAAACCTTTGAAAACCATTGAAACATTATTGAACAAATTAGTTAATATAAAAACAGATAAATACAAATAACTGCTCTGTTGAGGTGACAACCTCGTTGAGACAGTGATGTTTTTCATCGCAACATTCCATTTAAAAATAAAATGAATTCGTGAGCTAGCCAACTCTGACTTTGAATGGATTTGGGGATTGAAGTAAATGAATTCACAATTTTGTTAATTGATTTTAAATGTACGAAAGAGATATTAGAGGAGGGTAACATTCATTAATGGTAATAAAGTGCAACAATAAAAGACAGTGTCATTGACTAAACTGTCACATACGTAATATCTAGTATTAAAGTCTTGCACACGGAAAATCATTGCTCCAGTCTACTTTATTTGTCATTTTGCAGAAATCTTTTAGTGAACTTTAATTCAGTCTATCAAAATTTGACGTAATTTAGTTACTTAAAAATATTAAACAATTTCTCAAAATTATAAATTATGAATACTAAACATTTTAATATTTTTCACTTTTAAATGTAAGGATTAAAATACTATTTCATTAATGTAAAGAGGCTAAATGGTTTTATCATAATTTTTTTTAAAAGGGTATATTGGTGTTGTAGAGACTAATTTTAATATTTTAATATTGTTTTGTAGGATTTAACTTTAATCGATTATTAAAGTTGCCACTTAAATTTTTACGCGCGTAAATTTAAATAATACAAGTGAATTAAGGTGATATTTGATTTGAGAAATTATTTTTTATTTTTATTTTTAAAGAATTATGAAAATGAAGTTACAGTATTTTCTTATTTTCATCTAATTTTAAAAATATTTTTGAAAAAAACAATCAAACACATTTCCATCTTTACATTCTATTTTTAGTAGAAATGAAAAAAAAAAATACTCAAACCAAACAACACCTAAACATTCTTAACTTTTCTTTTTTATAGTTCATCGATTACAATAAATTAGAAACAAAATAACAAATTTTCTTAAAATTAATTTATTCTTAAATAAGAATGTTAAATAATTATACTCTCTCTATATACCAAGAAAATTAATTAAACATGAAAGAAAATCTTTGATAGCTCAATTGAATTTTCAACCTTTTGGACCATTTATATATTTTTTTTGTCGAATAATGGAAGGGAATTGGAATACTGGAGGGACCTTATTTAATTACCTTTAAGATAAGAGGAAAATGAAAATTTGAACGGTTGTAATTCAATTTTCAAATGTAAACTATTTTTATTTAATTATTTGAATGCTAATAAATTCATCAATTCTGATTAATTTGTATTTCAAATACAACAATAGAAACATGAGTTTTATGACACCTTCATTTATGATATATCTAATTTGGTTTTATATCTAAAGTAGAAACTATCAGACAAAATCAAATAAAAAAAACATGTAATTAATGTCTAAAACATGAAATTTGGAAATCAACACCTGCATGCATGTATTCCTGTAACATTAAATTAATGCTTATGAAATGTTAATAGTTTGGGTCGTTAAATAATTTTATAAGGAATTATAAGAAAAGAAAATAAAAAAGAAAAATAATATAAAATTTTCCGTCTGATAAATTAATCAATACTTAAGATAATTCATAAAATCTCTTTTATGATGATTTTTTAGAAAACTAATTTTTAAATTATGTATAAGTTTATTTTAGCTTGTAAAGAAGCTTATTTCATTTTTTTCTATTTTATTAACAAAAACAGACATACCTCATTTTACTCGTAGTACAACAATTAATTTTTATGATAATGAAATTACAAATTTTTTCGTCAACTAGAAATAACGTTTAATCAATTTATTACTAGAAATATCTATTCTTCAAAGACAAACACATTAGAAATATAATAAAATTACAAATTAATTGCGAAAGAAAATGGATGGGTTACGAGGTAGTTGACTTGGAAGTCAAGCAATCATGAAGAACCAAACCATCCGTCGCACTCGCATTACCATTCTCCCAAATAACAGAGTATCAAAAAAGTTGTCAATTGCCTTTTCACGTTAAGTATTGAACTGAAGTTAAAAGTGAAGTTAAAAGTAAATAGGGTTAAGTTTTACTAAATTAAAGCGCTCTCTTTTTCTAATTTTATTTCTCTTTGTTGTAATTCTCGTGAATTAAACTTTAATTCTGTTCTGTTAATGATATTGCGCATTAAGATGGCTTGGTGAAAACGAATATAGTATATTAATTCTTGTTTTGTTTAGTTAATTAATTTGATTGATTTTAAATTTTAATAATGTTGAATCAGTATTTTATCATTCGCTTTGCTTAACCGATGTACCTTTGATGTTTGTCGGATGGGTTGGTGTGGCTATTCATGTTCAATTAGCTGGTACGTGATGAACGATGAGAAGAAAGAAGAGAAAAAAACATAACAGAAGAGTTAGTTTAATGGAAGGAGGAATGCCGCCACTGCCGCTGGTCTTAGCCTGTTGTTTGAATTTGGAAAGGTAGGGTAATCTATGCCTAACGGTAAATGATGAGCATAATCCACCGTTTTGTAAAAATATTAAAAATAAAATTAATAATAATGATATTAGGAAGGGGTAAATGACAAACCGAACAAAATTATCATATTAATCGATAGAAAAAAAGAAAAGAAAAGGGAATGCTTGTGGACGAAATTAGCATTAGCGGCGAGGTTGGTGCTTAAATTGGAGGCTCGGGAAATGCTGGGAGTTGATCATTAATGTAATAATAATAAAAAAAAAGGGAGAAAATCAGTATGGTATTAATTTTTCTTAGAGTAGATTAATTATTTGAATTAAAATTATTTATTTAACTTTTAATTAAGATATAATAATTTGTTTGTTATTTTAATTATTAAATTATTTTGTTATATTAATTTTAGATTGGGGTGATTTGGTGATATTTTTTTTTTGTTTTGTTTGCTCTAATTTTCCGTCGTTATATTTCATTACCATGTATCAAATGCAGTGTTTTATTAATTATTATATTATCTTCATTATTTTATTTTTTTTATAATTATTTATTTTAATTATGATATATTTTTTTGATAAAATCCTGAGAATTACTCTACGCGTGTTTAGGAGTATGTGTTGATTTTAGTATGTGTACTTGTGTTAAATATTTTGTTATAGGAAAATATTGTTGTGGATTGAGAGAGTAATTATGCGGGCATGTTACATTGATAAATTGCTTAGATTCATGATAATTGGTTGTAAAATTTTTGGAAGTGTGAGGAATGGATGCCTAAGTGAGGTTATCCCTAATGGACAAGCTTGTGAGGCATGATGTTTTTAAGAAAATAACGACGATTATCATGAATGTTAAGTTAAATTAAAATATTTTAAAAAATGAGGATGAATGAAACTAGAACGGTTGGTCCCTAACGGGTCGATGTAATGGCCTACGACTTTGGGGGTATTCGCGGTGGGGAAAGCTTCCACTATGGCTGATTACCAGGAGTGGGAAGTGACTCCTGTTGCAACATTGGTTGCCCTAACTGTGACTGTCTAGTATCTCTAGTGAGTGTGTCAAAGGTGACATGTACTCCTAGACATCACTCAGTTGTTTTAATGGTACCACATGGCATGAGAGTGAATAATGAGTAACATGCATCATATTGGGTTGAACGATATTATTGGTTTTGATGAATTGTGAATTAAATGTATGTACTTTCTTGTATTCCTTGTATTGAACTGTTCTTGTTGATCTCATTACTATTATTAAAATGCGAACTAACCCTGTGATTGTGTCTGTGGTTGACACCTATGATGACCCCGTGAATGGGCGAGCAGATGAGTAGTTTGTTGGAGGTGGAAATAGCTTAGGCTAGAAATGGAACCCGATCAACTGAAGGCGTGGCATGATGTTGTTTTTTCTATTCTTGAATTTAGATGATTGTTGTTATTTACAAATGTTGAAACTTCTTTAGATATTTCGTTATTTGAGGGTTTTGATTTGCTAAGACATCTACAATTGTGGAAAGTTTATAATAAAATTACTCTACTTGATAAAAGTTAGAAACATACAAAGAACAACTCACGCTCACTAGCTAACTTGCGTGAGTTCGTGCCTAAGCTTCTCAAAATTATTCTCTATCTAGTCAATTCACACAAGGTGCATCTTAACTTGCGTAAGTTGCCCATCTAGTGACTCGTTGGGTGCTCTCGGCCTACTTAACTCACGACTTGCTTGTAAGCTCACACAAGTTGGTCTTATAGAGAAGAATTATTTGTTCTCTGCATTATTTTTTCTGAACTCACCAAAACCCTAAGCTTAACCTTCATCTTTCGTTCATATTAACACATGCATTGTCGTTTATTACGTTGCATTACTATTTTAGGTTCCTTGAGAGCTTGAACGTACTTCACATGAGATAAACTGTTAGGGTTAGGTTTTCTTGATTAAAACTAAGTGTGTTTTAACTTGATTTATATGAAAACAATTCTGCATTGTGAGTTTGGATTGGAAAACCATGTTTGGGACTTAAATCGAGCCCAAGTCACATGACTTGCAGACTAAGCTCGTGCGAGTTGGATGAAATCCTTTGAACTTCTTTAAAAGCTTCAAAAGTCAACTCGCGTGAATTGGATTGCATTTGTTGATAATTTCTAAGTTTAAAGCCCAACTCGCGTGACTTCCACGGCAAGCTCACGCGAGTTGGCCACATTTATCCATAAAATTTTCTTCTAGATGCTCACCATGCTTATTTCTAAATTTTCATTGCATTTATACGTTGAAGTTCACTATTCCATGCTTTGAAAAAAAATTTATGCCTTCTTTCTTAACTGCTTGAATTTAGGTGCATATTTGATCATTAGCATGAGGACTCTATGCATTATGAATATTATTTGGTGCTTGTGAATTGATCCACTTTCTGCTACCTCCAATTATTTTATGCTGAACTTACTTCTCTTTTGTTCATTGTTCCACATGAACAAGCCAAAGAGAAGTAAGTGTCTTGCTGATTGTAACGCCCGCTATTTTTTTATTGCTAAAATATTTTCCTTTTTATCTATTTATTATTATTATTTGAAATTGTTTCCCTTCATTTAAGTTTCTTCGAATAAAATCTTGAAATATTTTTCCTTGCTAAAAAAAAATGTTACCATAAAAATAAAACACATCACATAAATGACATCATAACCATACATCAAAAGTTATTTACAAAATGTCACATAGGTACGTAATATTGTGACAATTATAATATACACATTATTATTAAATCTTCATGTTAGATAACATTCCTTGACATCTTCCACACATGATTACTGAATCTACCTGTCAATCTGCTCCTCCGAATAAAATTCAGGATCATCACAGGTGTCAAACCACAGACACAAACACGCAAGGGTAAGTTCCAATATCTTAATAAAAATACTTATCATGTAAAAATATCAATATAATACATATCATATAAAAATACTAATATGATACATATCATAATCAAATAAATAAAGAATGAATTATGACTTAAATGAAATTTCTATATGATGCATGCTCCAACCTCAACTCCAAAAATATGCAATGTGGTACCATCTCAGATAATACGACATCATCATCGTAAAACTTACCGACCAGTTGGGATTCCACAGTGGTGCACAGAATCTCATAAACAAACATGTGATCATCATGAATTAAATGAATTCTCACTGTTGGAAATCCCCCAAGTCTGGCATCCCACCAAGACGCACGGATTAAGTTATTATCTGCACCTCTAACCGAGGCCACCTCTTTTGAGGCATGCATGAATGAATGAAATCTTATCTCCCTTTCTAAAAATCTCATTTAAAACAATACCAACTTATTGATATTACAAGTACACTCCATCATTATATTTTACGTTTTGGATTAATAATTTATAGTATAATCGTCATAGTTTTCATCACAGTCCTCAACGTGCATAGCATAGTTAATTAATCACAGTCTCAATCATCATCCAAGTTCAAAGAAAAGGTAAACATACACATTCTAAGTCATCATCCAAGTACACATCCAACGTTATTCAAGTTCAATCAAAGGTCATCCAAGTTCAAAGTATAGAAAAATTAATCGTTGTAATATTATATAAATAACTAAAATTATGAAATCAGTAAAGGTGGCAGAGCCTCCTAGTTAGATCTCATAATTTTAGGTCGTTGTAATACTATATAAATAACTAAAATTATGAAATCAGTAAAGGTGGCAGAGCCTCCTAGTTAGATCTCATAATTTTAGGATCTCAAATATCATATGCAGTATAAACAAAAGAAAACGGAAATATTTCATTATAAAGATATAAATATACGGTATTATATACAGAAATCTAGAATAGCTCAGTTGGTTAGAACATAGTTGAAAGTTTGAAGGTCTTGGGTTCAAGTCATGTTCACATCATTATTATTATTATTTTTTAAATATGCATTATTTTAGTATTTGAAAACTTAAAAATTTCAATAATAATTATAAGTTCAAGAGAATAAAATTATAAAAATCAAAATATAAAATTTTTTTAGGATTATTCTAGAATTTTTAGAAACTTGAAAACTTAATTAAATTGAAAACTTATAATAATTTAGAAACTTCCCTCACCTTAATTTGTCTTGATTTCTCTTTTGAATACTTTGGAGGTTTGAAAGAAGGTTGATCCTACTCCCCACACAAAATTAAGTGAAGTGGTTTTGGTGAATTTAGACAAAATTTGGAATTTTAGCAAAATAAGCTTATGGTTTTGGTAAATTGGAAAAACTAAAGTTGTGGTGTTTTGGTGCAAATGAATTCATGGCTGAAGTGTTCTCAAATGGTTTCTATTTATAGATGAAATAAAATTTAAAATATTATTAGTGGTAAATTTAATATACTTAGTGGTTTTACCATAAATAATTAATTAGAATTCTTTTTCTTTTTAGTGCTCCATTAATCAAATTGGTGCTAACACCACTAACTTAGTGCATCTTTTCATCACTCATGACATATTGCACTTGTTCAGAATTTTCCAACTTTTATTTATATATATATATATATTTATTATTTTATTATTATTTTTATTTTTATTTATTTATTTTTTTTTAATTCCATTATTCAAATATCATATATGATTATTCCATAATTAATACTAAATTATAAAGAGTCTAAAAATTATTTTTCTCTATTTTTCTGGTTCACATATTTCGCTCGTACTTATTATATTCCTTATATTTTTAAAAACTATCAAATAAACCTAGTAGCTCAGCTGGTTAGAGTGGTGTCTAATGACATGAAGGTTGCAGGTTCGAATCTTGCATGGACCATTCTAGTTTTTTTTTTTTTTATTTATTATGTATTAATTCTTAAAATGTTTCCCAATTCAAAATTCAGAAATATAAAATAATGTTGGAAACATCAAATAGTAATAAAAATGTCAAACAATGAAGTTATTTTTCTACTACATTTTTATTTAGAAATGTAATCGTAATTTTCTCAAATTACGTAATAATATTGCTACCCAATGGTAATTATTTTTGAATTATGTTTTCTGTCTATTCACATTATAATAGTAAACAGTTAATATGCACATTTTTACAGAATTTTTAGTAAATGTTTTAACTACGTTTTTAATATTCGTAGTTATTTATGAAAATTAATTTTGAGGGTGTTACAACTCTCCCCCCTTAAAAAGAAATTTCGTCCTCGAAATTTACCTCATTGAAATAATGTAGTAGGATAGCTTTTCTGCATTTCACTTTCTAATTCCCATGTCGCATCATCCGTTCTCCAGATAACCTTTACTAAAGAAATATCTTTTCCTCTTAAGGTTTTGATTCTTCTATCCTCAATTCTCATTGGTAATGCTTCATAGGTTAGATTATCCTTTATTTGTATATCATCTAACTCAATTACATGTGATGAATCAGGAATGTATTTACGAAGTTGTGAAACATGAAAGACATTATGAAGATTAGAAAGGATTGGAGGTAAAGCAATTTGGTAAGCCACGGGACCTACTCTTTTTATTATTTGGAAGGGACCAATGAAACGCGGTGAAAGTTTTCGGGATTTTAAAACTCTCCCAATACCTGTCCATGGATTTACCCTTAAGAATACGTGATCACCAACATCAAATTCCAAATCTTTTCTTCTTTTGTCATGATAACTTTTCTGCCTACTTTGTGCCGTTCTCATCTTTTCCTGAATTAACTTAATCTTTTCTGAGGTTTGTTGTACAATATCAGGTCCTAAAATTACACTTTCTCCTGATTCAGTCCAACACAAAGGAGTTCTACATTTTCTTCCATATAAAGCTTCAAAAGGTGCCATACCAATGGAAGAATGAAAACTATTATTGTAGGTAAATTCTATCAAAGGCAAAAAGTCTACCCAACAACCCTTATGTTCTAAAACACAAGCTCTCAATAAATCCTCTAAAGATTGAATAGTTCTTTCAGTTTGTCCATCAGTTTGGGGATGATAGGCTGAACTTAATTTTAATTTGGTGCCTAAAGCTTTATGTAAACTCTCCCAAAATCTTGAAGTAAATCTAGGGTCTCTATCTGATACAATACTAGATGGTACACCATGTAATCTTACAATCTCTCCTATGTACAAATTAGTTAATTTCTCTAAAGAATACCTAATATTAATAGGAATAAAATGTGCAGACTTAGTTAAACGATCTATTATAACCCAAATTGAATCAAATCCTCTAGGGCTTCTTGGCAAAGCTACCACAAAATCCATAGATATGTTATCCCATTTCCATTGTGGTATTTCTAAAGGTTGCAATAAACCTGAGGGTTTCTGATGTTCTATTTTAGCCTTTTGACAAATTAAACAAGAACACACATATTCACAAATTTCTTTCTTCATTTGAGGCCACCAGAACATGATTTTCAAATCTTTGTACATCTTAGTGGCACCAGGATGAATACTTAATTTGCTTTTATGTGCTTCCTCCAAAATTGTTTTTCTAACTTCTGTTATATTAGGAATACAAATTCTATCTTGAAACCTCAAAATACCATCCATTCCAATCTTAAACTCACTACTTTTTCCTTGAGTCAAAATTTCTATTTGGGTTTTCAGAATAGGATCAAATTCTTGCTTCTGTCTAATTTCTTCCAAAAATGTGTTAGAAATTTGTAAAGCTCCTAATTTAATACTCGTATTAGTAGTTTCACACACTAAACTAAGATCTCGAAATTGTTCTAATAAATCCATTTCTCTAATCATCAGTGAAGACATAATCAAAGATTTTCTACTTAAAGCATCTGCTACCACATTAGCTTTTCCGGGATGGTAATTAAGTTCAAAATCATAATCTTTTAAAAACTCCATCCATCTACGTTGTCTCATGTTCAAATCTTTTTGACTAAACAAATATTTAAGGCTTTTGTGATCGCTAAATACTTCAAACCTTGTTCCATACAAATAGTGTCTCCACATCTTAAGTGTGAATACTACAGCTGCTAATTCTAGATCATGGGTTGGGTAATTTTTCTCATGAATCTTAAGCTGTCTAGAAGCATATGCTACTACTTTACCATCTTGCATCAATACTCCTCCTAAACCCATTTTGGATGCATCACAATACACTACAAAAGGTTCTTTGGGATCAGGTAGAGTTAATACTGGAGCAGTGGTCAATCTTTCCTTTAGAGTTTGAAAACTATCTTCACATTGAGTTGTCCAAATAAATGCCTGATTCTTTTTAGTCAAGGTAGTCAAAGGCAAAGCTATTTTAGAAAAATCTTTAATAAATCTCCTATAATATCCTGCTAATCCTAGAAAACTCCTAATCTCTGTTACACTTTTAGGTCTCTCCCATTCCAAAACAGATTGTACCTTACATGGATCTATAGATATTCCTCCCTAACATATCACATGACCTAAAAAATTCATTTTCTCCATCCAAAATTCACACTTAGATAATTTAGCAAAAAGTTTTCTATCCTTTAAAATCTGTAATACTATATTTAAGTGTTTGGCATGATCCTCCCTAGTTTTACTGTACACTAATATGTCATCAATGAATACAATTACAAAATGGTCAAGATAAGGGTGAAAAATTCGGTTCATGTAATCCATAAATACTTTGCTGGAGCATTAGTCACTCCAAAAGGCATAACTAAATACTCATAGTGCCCATAACGGTAGTCTTTGAAGCGATTTTGGAATATCCTCGGATTTTACCCTAATCGATGGTATCCTGATCTTAAATCAATCTTACTAAAAATACAGGCTCCTTTTAATTGATCCATAAGATCATCAATCCTAGGCAGTGGATATTTATTCTTAATGGTTACTCTATTCAATTGTCTATAATCTATGCACATTCTCATGGTTCCATCCTTTTTCTTAACTAACAAAACTGGAGCTCCCCAGGGTGATACACTAGGCCTTACAAACTGTTTACTTAACAATTCTTCAATTTGTTTCTTGATTTCTACTAATTCTACAGGAGACATTCTATATGGTGCTATGGAAATTGGTCCTGTTCCTGGAACTAAATCAATGGAAAACTTTATTTCTCTTTCAGGAGGTAACTAATCCACTTCTTGAAATATCTCTGTAAAATCTTTTACTATTGGCACACTACTCACCTCATTCTCAGATTTAGTTTCATTAGCGGTGATCATGTATACTTAGGTATTGTTTTCCTTTAAAGATTTTAAGACTTTATTTATGGAAATAATTTCAATATCCCTACTCACCTCCGGGTCTCGAAAAATAATTGTTTTGTCAAAGCAATTCAACAAAACATGATTAGTGGACAACCAATCCATACCTAAAACAACTTCAATTTGTTGAAGGGGTAAACAAATCAAATTGGCACAGAAAGTTTTATCACCAATTTTTATTTTACTGATCTAGACAGATATCTCGAGGTTAACACTTTGAAGTCCCAGGTTGGAGTATTTACTTCTAATTTAAAGTTTAATGAAGACACAGGGAGTTTCAATTTTTGTACACAAGAATATGACACGAAAGAATGAGTAGCACCAGAGTCAAATAATACAGTTAAAGGAGTTTCATTTATGAAGCATTTACCTCGAATCAAAGGTTCTGAAGTCTCAGTTCCATTAAGAGAAAAAATTCTTCCTTGAGCCTTCGGTTTTTCAGACGGATTTTCTGACATGCTTCCCTTTCCTGGACAATCTTTTGCTAGATGTCCCTTTATGTTACATTTGTAGCACCAGATGCATGATGAAGCATAGTGTCCAAATTGTCCACACTTAAAACACTTGACATTAACAGGATTAGATTCACGATTTCTCATAGGAGCTTTAGAAAAATTCCCAGCAGAACGTTCCTTAAATCCTTGAGAAGCTTGGTATGGTTTCCCTTTATTTTCAAACCCAAATCTTTTATTTTTAATGGGTCCTCCAATATTTTTATTTTTATAATATACAGCTCTAGCACGAGAATCCTCATCATATATTCTACACATATTTACAAGCACTGAAAATTGGTGAATACCTTGATAATTTATAGCCTGTTTTATTTCAGGACGCAGGCCATTTAAAAATTTAACACATTTTGACCTTTCACCATCTTTTCCATGGTAGTGTGTAGAATATCTGACTAGATCCTCAAACCTAACCGCATACTCAGCTACTGTTAAGTTCCCTTGTTTTAATTCCAAAAACTCCATTTCTTTTTTATTCCTTATATCTTCAGGAAAATATTTTTCTAAAAACAATTCCTTAAATCCTCCCCATTTTATTGTTTCTCCTTCTTTCGCTTCATACTGGCAAGTATTTTCCCACCAATATTCTGCCTCATCCACCAACATATGAGTTGCGAAAATTACCTTTTTATCCTCAGAACATCCCATTACCCGAAAGATTTTCTCAATTTCCCTTACCCATCATTGAGCACCTTCAGGGTCATATCCACCTCCAAAAGTAGGCGGATTATTCCTCTGAAAACGCTCCAGGCCACGATATTCGTTATGTTCGTTGTTGTTCCTACTTTGACTTCCAATTACTTGGGCAAGTTTTTCGAGTGCCTCAACAATTTCCTTATCATTTCCTCTGGCCATCTATTATTATTAGAGAAAATAAAATCTCAAAGCACACCAACTAGCAATCAAACAAAAATATAGAGCACATAAACAAACAATCATTCACACAACCTTATTGCTTCTAAGCTCACTACCAATCACTTAATCACAACAAAAACATGGTTAGCTCAAAATTCACAAGTCCAAGAAAACATACTGCTTTGATACCAACTGTAACGCCCCACTATTTTTTTATTGCTAAAATATTTTCCTTTTTATCTATTTATTATTATTATTTGAAATTGTTTCCCTTCATTTAAGTTTCTTCGAATAAAATCTTGAAATATTTTTCCTTGCAAAAACAAAACGTTACCATAAAAATAAAACACATCACATAAATCACATCATAACCATACATCAAAAGTTATTTACAAAATGTCACATAGGTACGTAATATTGTGACAATTATATTATACACATTATTATTAAATCTTCATGTTAGATAACATTCCTTGACATCTTCCACACATGATTACTGAATCTACCTGTCAATCTGCTCCTCCGAATAAAATTCAGGATCATCACAGGTGTCAAACCACAGACACAAACACGCAAGGGTAAGTTCCAATATCTTAATAAAAATACTTATCATGTAAAAATATCAATATAATGCATATCATATAAAAATACTAATATGATACATATCATAATCAAATAAATAAAGAATGAATTATGACTTAAATGAAATTTCGATATGATGCATGCTCCAACCTCAACTCCAAAAATATGCAATGTGGTACCATCTCAGATAATACGACATCATCATCGTAAAACTTACCAACCAGTTGGGATTCCACAGTGGTGCACAGAATCTCATAAACAAACATGTGATCATCATGAATTAAATGAATTCTCACTGTTGGAAATCCCCCAAGTCTGGCATCCCACCAAGACGCATGGATTAAGTTATTATCTGCACCTCTAACCGAGGCCACCTCTTTTGAGGCATGCATGAATGAATGAAATCTTATCTCCCTTTCTAAAAATCTCATTTAAAACAATACCAACTTATTGATATTACAAGTACACTCCATCATTATATTTTACTTTTTGGATTAATAATTTATAGTATAATCGTCATAGTTTTCATCACAGTCCTCAACGTGCATAGCATAGTTAATTAATCACAGTCTCAATCATCATCCAAGTTCAAAGAAAAGGTAAACATACACATTCTAAGTCATCATCCAAGTACACATCCAACGTTATTCAAGTTCAATCAAAGGTCATCCAAGTTCAAAGTATAGAAAAATTAATCGTTGTAATATTATATAAATAACTAAAATTATGAAATCAGTAAAGGTGGCAGAGCCTCCTAGTTAGATCTCATAATTTTAGGTCGTTGTAATACTATATAAATAACTAAAATTATGAAATCAGTAAAGGTGACAGAGCCTCCTAGTTAGATCTCATAATTTTAGGATCTCAAATATCATATGCAGTATAAACAAAAGAAAACGGAAATATTTCATTATAAAGATATAAATATGCGGTATTATATACAGAAATCTAGAATAGCTCAGTTGGTTAGAACATAGTTGAAAGCTTGAAGGTCTTGGGTTCAAGTCATGTTCACATCATTATTATTATTATTTTTTTAAATATGCATTATTTTAGTATTTGAAAACTTAAATAAATTGCAACTTCCCTTACAATCCTTATTACTTTAAAATTTCAATAATAATTATAAGTTCAAGAGAATAAAATTATAAAAATCAAAATATAAAATTTTTTTAGGATTATTCTAGAATTTTTAGAAACTTGAAAACTTAATTAAATTGAAAACTTATAATAATTTAGAAACTTCCCTCACCTTAATTTGTCTTGATTTCTCTTTTGAATACTTTGGAGGTTTGAAAGAAGGTTGATCCTACTCCCCACACAAAATTAAGTGAAGTGGTTTTGGTGAATTTAGACAAAATTTGGAATTTTAGCAAAATAAGCTTATGGTTTTGGTAAATTGGAAAAACTAAAGTTGTGGTGTTTTGGTGCAAATGAATTCATGGCTGAAGTGTTCTCAAATGGTTTCTATTTATAGATGAAATAAAATTTAAAATATTATTAGTGGTAAATTTAATATACTTAGTGGTTTTACCATAAATAATTAATTAGAATTCTTTTTCTTTTTAGTGCTCCATTAATCAAATTGGTGCTAACACCACTAACTTAGTGCATCTTTTCATCACTCATGACATATTGCACTTGTTCAGAATTTTTCAACTTTTATTTATATATATATATATATATATTTATTATTTTATTATTATTTTTATTTTTATTTTATTTTTATTTTTTTTTAATTCCATTATTCAAATATCATATATGATTATTCCATAATTAATACTAAATTATAAAGAGTCTAAAAATTATTTTTCTCTATTTTTCTGGTTCACATATTTCGCTCGTACTTATTATATTCCTTATATTTTTAAAAACTATCAAATAAACCTAGTAGCTCAGCTGGTTAGAGTGGTGACTAATGACATGAAGGTTGCAAGTTTGAATCCTGCATCGACCATTCTAATTTTTTTTTTTTATTTATTATGTATTAATTCTTAAAATGTTTCCCAATTCAAAATTCAGAAATATAAAATAATGTTGGAAACATCAAATAGTAATAAAAATGTCAAACAATGAAGTTATTTTTCTACTACATTTTTATTTAGAAATGTAATCGTAATTTTCTCAAATTACGTAATAATATTGCTACCCAATGGTAATTATTTTTGAATTATGTTTTCTGTCTATTCACATTATAATAGTAAACAGTTAATATGCACATTTTTACAGAATTTTTAGTAAATGTTTTAACTACGTTTTTAATATTCGTAGTTATTTATGAAAATTAATTTTGAGGGTGTTACAGCTGATGCTGGCTCTTCAGCACCAGCTCGCCCTCGGATCAGTGAGACTCCTCTCACTGACACTCAGCGCTTTGAACATGAGGATGTGAGGGCCTGTTTCGAGCATACAACCACCAAGGCCATCATACTAGAGCGCCCTTCACCTACACCACTTCTAAGAAGTGGGCACCCATTGTTACCACGCTGGAGGCGAGGCAGTGAACATTGTGGCTTCAGAAGCCACTAGTGCTCGCCTGGGCTACCTTAGTTCGTGAGTTCTACGCGAACTATAGACATGAGGAGCAAGGCATTGTGCTCTTCAGAGTTGTTAAGGTAGACTTCTCCGCTCATGTTATTAATAGTTATTTTGGTGTCCCACAGGTACCACTCTATAGGGGGAATCCACTTCTACCTCTCAGATTATGGCCACCATCTACGTTCTGGGGCCAGATTCACTCATCTTAAGGCGGCACCGCCTAAGCTTGCCAGGGGAATTCTAACCCTTACAAAAGTGGTGTGGCTAAATTTGATTGAGAACAGGGTCAACCTATATGAAAAACCTGGCAATGTCCCCTTCTCCAAAGCCATATTGATATAGAGACTTATGACTAGAAAGGAGATCAGCTTGGGAGCTGAGATTAGGGTGGCAATGAATGTTGTCACCTCCAGTGGTAATGGCTTTGCTTTTCTCATTATTGATATGGCAGAGGCCTAGAAAATTAATGAGGCAAAGTCAAATTCGGACGAGCTTATGGCTACTGCACCATCATCACCACCACTGGACCCTCCAGACCATCACCATCCACATGATTGCACTAACCCACTTATGCATGAATAATAGTATTTCTGGTTACCTTTAATTTTTATGATATTATTATAATTTACTTGTGATGCTAACACTCTTGTGCAAGTTGAGAAGGTAATGTATGACTGATGATTTATGCTGTGAGAATCAAATTAATGCATTTCTTATTTTGTTCCCAATACTAATAATGTGCTTGTGTCTAAGAAAATAGGGAAGCTGCAAAACTCAAGAACCTAGTTGATCCTAATTAAGTTAAGCCAACAGAAACATGAACTAGGAAAAGACTTATGCCTTGTATGGAACCCTAAAAAGCTTTCTCGGCCAACCCAATAAAAAAATAAATGACATTCGTCGCCCATTTTGAGCCTAAGTGGATTTTTCTTGATAAGCAGTCTTTGAGCCAATATATCCCTTTCTTTGGATAGCCCTCTTGAAAACCCACCATACCTTAGGCCAGAAAACCCAAATCCTATCTTAGAGACTTCTCTTAGTCAATATTATGTGTTTAGTAGGGAAAGAAATCAAGCCTCTAGAAAAAATGTAGAAAATACTAAAAAAATCAGAAAAGTAAAGAAAGGATCACCAGTTTGTGATCACCAAAAAAAATTTAAAAATTAGAAAAGTCAGCAATCAGTTTGTGGCAACAAAAAATATTGAGAATAAAGAGGCATTAATAAATTCCCTCAAAGTCAACATAGAGCACAAAACAAAAATTACAAGTACTAAGAGATTATCTAGAAAAGGTTTGGGGAATATGGTTTCTTAAGTTGAGGAACATGGTAATAAACCTAAATTGACTTTGTCATCATACCTTCACCTAAGCAAACATTACAAGCTTAATAAGCCCTAATGATCCTGGTAAGTGCTAACTTGTGTGGAAATACAAAAGGCGAAATGGGTAATGTAGTTTTCTGAAATCTAGCAACACTTTACCTCATTGGGAACTTGGAACAATAATCACACACACAGATGACCACTGACACAACCCAAATATGAATGAATGACTAACTCTCTTGTGCAGTGAGCTAAGTAATCCAAGGATTAATCACGATGAAAAATTCGGTAACTTGATCCTTCATTCTTCATGGGTAAGTCTTAGTATGAATCAATGCATAGAATTATGTGATTTCTTGACATATTGGAGTTATGTTATTTTTACTAGCTGACTTAGTAAATTTTATTAGGACAAACAAAACTTTAAGTTAGTGGTGTTTGATAACTCACTAATGGAAGTTATCGACATATGCTTTTTAACTAAGAAATTATCCATTAAACACTCTTAAGCAAGCCAAAAAACTGTTAAATTCCTTAAATTATAATACTTTGTAATAAAACTTGTTGATAGTTTGTTTAAGTGTTTCAGGGGTTAAAAATAGCCAAAAACAGGAGAAAACGTGCAGAGGAATACATATTGTGCGAGTTGAGACTAAACTTGTGCGAGTTAGAGTTCCAGTGGTTGACCATTCTTCTCTATCACATCAACTCGCACCACTTGCATCTAACCTCGCGTGAGTTGACCTATCTTCGAACCCAAGTTTGCTCTCAGCCTTATCTTGCGCGACTTGCTACTGAACTCGCGCGAGTTGGTTTTGCTTGCACATCATGTTTGCTCTCTGTAACCTCAACTCGAGCGAGTTGATCCGTAGCTCGTGTGAGCTGGGTTCGTAAAGCCCAAGTCCACTAAAGAAGGCTATATATGCACAAGTCACTATAATCATTTATCTTTTTATCACTATTGGTTCACGTGACGTTTAGAGTACAACGTCTAGCCTAAGCGGAGGAGATGTATGAATTATTCTCTTTCTTATTATTCTTGTATTGCATTCTTTACTAGCATGAACTAATTCCATCATTAATTGAGAGAACGATGTAACCCTAATTATTTCTAATATAATTCTCGATGTTATTTAATATATGATTGCGAGTTTATTTCTTCTATGCTTAATGCTATTTGTTAACTGACCATTAATAAATTGATCGTAAACCAAAGGAAACACTAGTAGAAAAATAACATTTTAAGACGCGCACACTACTACGGTTCATTTGTAACCGTCGTAGTGTGTGCGCGGTGGCATTTTTGTAATATGTAAGTTACAGACTACGACGGTTCTATTTAGAACCGTCGTAGTCTGTTTTTTTTTTTTAAATTACAGACTACGACGGTTCAAATTATAACCGTCGTAGTCGTAAAACAAGGTTACGTTACTAACTACGACGGTTCTAATTAGAACCGTCGTAGTCTGTTTTTTTTTTTTTTTTAAAAAAAATACGACACGACGTTCTAAATAGAACTGTCGTAGTCTGTAAAACAGTGGCAGTTTTGTAATATAATATATTACAGACTACGACGGTTCAAATTAGAACCGTCGTAGTCTGTAATATAACCATGTCTTCTTCGGGTAAACCCTCATTTTCAGATCTGCGCGCTCCTTCATTTGAATTCTCTGCGAAACCCATCTTCTCCCCATTTCTCTGCGAAACACCACCCCAACTACACTTCCCCCATTCTTATATTTCCTGTGCTCCAACCCAACCACTCTGGTGGAATCCGCTGAATATACTGGAACCCGGCGACTATGCTGAAAACGTGAACGGTGAACGGTGGAGCCTTGCGATTCTGGAGATTTTCAACTCTATTTTCAACCGTAAGTTTTAATTTTTTGTTCACTTTTTGTCTAATGGTCACGGACCTCTCTCCGAGCTTCTTTTTTTTTTTTTTATTTCTTCGGATTGAATAGATTGATTCTTTAAAAACCCATTTTTTGACTTTTTTTTTGTACTTTGGTTTCTTTGCAATGTTTGGATTCATCGTCTCCGCGTTTTATTTGTTTCCAAAGGGATGCGCGACGGAGGTGTGGGTGGTGGCGGAGATGGACTCGCGGCGGCGCATTTGGTTTTAACTAGCAGACCACGACGGTTTTAAACCGTCGTAGTCTGTTAGTTTTTTTTTATTTTAGATATATCAGACTACGACGGTTTTAGTTGAACCGTCGTAGTCTGCGAAAACAGACTACGACACCTGTTGCTACTACGGTTCTTGAACCGTCGTAGTCTGTATTTTTTAACCGTCGTAGTCTGTGTAATATGCACTAGTGAAACTTTGAGAAAAGAAACGTAAGTGGTACTAGAGAAATAACCATTACTGAGTTAGAGTCCTAGGGAAACGAGTAAATAGTACTGTGGACATAACCTAACAGTTACCACTGGATTCACAGAACTTAAACCCTAATTAACTTAATTTAATTTGAGAGATAATTAATTAGGTTAATCTAGGTGGCGTAGCTGATCCTGAGATGAATAGTTACGATGGTAGGAATCTGATCAATCCAAGAGTATAGTTTGATTAACAGAAAGGAGAGTATTAGAGTAATCAATGGTTAAATCAAGATCTCAATGTGAAAGGTATAACTACCATTATGTACCCACCGCATCAAATACCCTCAAAGTTTTGGGCTATTACATTGATATGTCAAGAACCAACCGTTCTAATTCCATTCATCCTCACTTTTCGAAAGCATTTTTGTTTCATTTAGTATTCATGATTATCATTGTCATTTTTTCAAAAACATCATACATCACAAGCACATCTACTCCTCCATAATAGCGGGCATACATCCCTCTTATTTTAAAATCAACTTTAACCAATTATCATGAACCTAAGCGATTCATCAACAACACAACTTGCAAAATTAATCTCTCACTCCATATTAATATCTCCTGCTACAAAATATTTAATACAACTAGATTCATTAAAATCAACACATATTAATGAACATGCCCAAGATCAAAACCACATAATTAACAAGAAACAACATGGATCAACTAAAATAACTATGACCATACGAAGTTTAATCCAAAATTTACGTAACAGAATAACAATATAAAACTAAACAAAATTTAACATCGAGAGGGATTATTAATAGATCTCAAATCCTCAATTTTCTTTGAACTTACCTATACACGTTCTCTTAAGTTTCAAACGTCATTTTCTTATTTATTTATTTATTTTTAATGTTGCTCTGCTCCATACGCGATGAGTTCCAGAGAGATTATATTCAAGACATAGAACATTCACTAATTGTTGTTAAAAGTTAAAAAACTTATAACAAGAGATTTTATAATTTAAAATTTAATCACCAGTCACTATTAGTATAAAACTTTTAGCACCTCCAGCCAAGAAGTGAGTATCAACTGTGAGCACATTAATTTAGTAGTTTCTCAATTAAATGATAGTTGCGTAATAAATAAAATATAAATTCTTTAACAAAGTCCAACAAAATTGCCAATTAAAACTTTAAACGTTGGTGAGACTCGGTTTGGTTCCTGACTATGCGTAAAGTGGGTGGTGCACAACCCCAGCAATATCCAAATTTAAATACTAATTTATTTATTATTACTATTATTATTAATTTTTGCAATCAACTTTAAATATAGAAATTGATAAAAAGGCGTATATCATTATTCCCCTAAGCTGCACCTTCCTTGCAGATCATTCTCAACAGAATAAATATCATAACTTCATTCATTAAATTATTATAAGTAGCAACAATTAAATTCTCAAACTGTCATTATAAAGCAATTCGAAAGCACTTTTCTAAATTCTAATGAAATTAATGGAAGAACCCCTATTGCGAATTTGAATTGAAGATTTACACTCGAAGACAGAAGTCGGTGCACACAATTCAAATAAATAAACAATCCAAATAGAACATCGTAATCCAAATATATGAAATGCACGAATGGTGAACAAAAGAAAAAAATCAACAGATTTGAGTTTGCTGGGAAAATCATGGTTGAGAGAAAGTAGAAAATCATGGAGAATGAAAATGAAGGGAAACGAATGAAGAAAATAAAAAGAAAACAGCGAGCAAATTCAATTTAGTGGCACGCAACTGAGATACAGGTTTCCAGCTATAGGAAAAAAAAGGACGAGCCACACGTACTCGCGTTAAATAAACACTAGCGTGGAAAAAAATATAGACTTATTATCATTAAAATAAGAACCATCCCAAACTAAATTTGAGCCAACCATCAGTACGAGAAAAAAAATTGGAAAGGGCAGGGTCAAGGTCTCCACTCCAACCAGGAATCTTTAATCTTTTTTTGAAAAAAAGTTTGCCAACAACAACGTGAGAGATATGAAAGTGAAATGGAATGAGAGAATGAGAAAAATAGATAGATTCTCTGATACGTGATACAGAAAACATGTTGAGATTTTAATTACTATCCATTAACCGATCACTTCAACTTCCAACTGACACCTCACTCTCATAATCATTTACCGTTGTGTTTTATTTATTATTATTATTATTATTTTTCTTATTTTCTTTTATTTATATTATTTTAAAAAATTGGGGCATGCACTGTGTAGGTAAACTTATAAGTTACAACCCTAGAGAGAGGAGTGCATTAGTGGAGTGTAGGCCACCGAGAGGAAAATGTACTTTCTCAAGGTGGTGGTATCCTTACGGTGTAGGACCTTCTAGGAGAAGTTCTATAAAGGAGGAGTCTCGTTGAGATACCTTATCTTGTATTTGGATGAGGTAATTGATTGGAGCAATTCATTTGTTCTAGGGATTGAATTACCTGTCAATTCAACTGACTTGTTTGGATAAAACATTTTGAAGAATTTAAAATGATGTCATTTTGAGAAGGAATTTCAAATGAGTAAATTTGGGGAATTTCAAATTCCATGTAAAAGTGAGGCATTTCAATTCCTTTTGAGTCATTTCACGATTCTCTCTCTCAACTCTTCAGTTCCTCACACATTTTCTAATAATTTAAAATTATTTCACGATTATCAAGTTATGTAATTATTTATTTCTAATAATTTTTAAAATTATTGCGAGACTACGCAATTCAAAATTTTTAATTAAGTTACATTTAATTATTTATTATGTTTTTAATTATTTAATATTAAAAAATTAATTATTAAATATTTTGAAACATTAAAATTCATCATGTAACATTAAAATTATTTTGAATATTTAAGTATTTAAAAATGATTAATATTTGTTTTTATTCAGTATTAAAATTTAATTTTTAAATAAATATTTAAAAATGAAAATTTGAATTTCTTGAAAATTAAATTACTTTATCCAAACAAAGAAATTAAAATGTAAAAAATTGAATTGATTCATCCAAACAAGATGAATACAAAATGAAAGGAATTTAAATCAAGACAATTGAAATGCTGGGTATTTAAATTTCTTGAAGATTTTGAAATTCCCCATCCAAACACAGCCTTAGGGTGAGAACTCTAAGACAAATATTCTTCTTTGAATTACTCTTAAATGGTGAAACTACATTAGAGTGTGTAGCAGATGTATACTCATGGGCTTGGAATGAGTCTTTGACTGCATTAACCCAAGAGAGGTAAGGATAATTTGAAAGAAAAGAGAAAACAAGGAAGTGATCCTTGTGAAGCATTTTAGTTAGAGATATTCCATATATGGTGTGAGTCACAAAAGGACAGAGACACTTAGATATAAAGTGATTTTGTAGAAGTTACCCTTTGATCTCTTTTCCCTGGGAGACTTTCTGGCATAGGTTAGTGTAAGCCAATGAGGTTACCTTAGTCAAGGGTTTGTCTTGTTGCAAAGAAGGTGATGAGGATAGATAAAAGTAGTAGTCATACCTTTGGATGTGAGCCTCTAGAGACCCTAGTGGATGTTTAGTGATACGAACCTTAGAAGTAGAGAGTCAAACTATGCGAGTTGTGTAGTTAGTCCCTCTATATTTAGAAAGGAGTAAAGACCTAGTTATGTAGAAGAGTGGAAAGTTAATGGCAATTGTTTCAAGCGTGGAAGCAAGACATCAATGTTAGAGGCTTAAATACCCTAAGAAGAGTAACTGACCCTTAAAAAAAAGTGTCAGTAAGCTAAGTGGCTCAACGTAATACCTAGCAAGTAGAAGCTAGAGAGAAATAAGAAAGCCTAATAGGTGTATCATAGAGAGTTAAGTGAAGAGTAGATGGTGTGAGAGTTGAGGAAGATATTTTGAAGGGTGGTAGAGTTAAGCTCTAATTATAGGTAGCGGTGGTTGGAGGGTAAGGTGAAGGACTTTATCCTTACCTTACTGCAACTAAAAAACTTTCGATGATGAAATTTCTTTTAATATATAAGTGGTGGAGTTGTAAGATCTTAAAATTTCTCTCCTCATTCTAATTACATGTTGTGCGATTTAAATTAATAAATTTTAGTTATATATGTTTGGATATCTGAAATAATTGTCTTAAAAATCTTTTTGAGTTCAGAAAAGTTATTAATTAAAATAATAAGCTTTTGCTATAACTGGTACAGGTTGGTTTTGATAGAAATATCTTTTAAGCAAACGGTGGTTCCTTTTAAAATTCAGAATGAAATTTTAAATACGATAGCTATCTCCAAGATCTTATAAGAAAATAATCAAAGATACGCTTAAGTGCTCACCTTCTCCTATTTTCCTCTTCTGCCCTTTAATGAGCTCGAAAGTTAGGTTTAACTACTTAAATTAGTCATTGCCATTCAGGGAGTCAGCCGTCATCTCTCCCTCATTCTTTGTTCTCTTCTCCCTTTTGTTTTTCTACACCCCCCATCCATGTAACTCCTTCTTGTTCACCACAACCTAAAGTGGTTTCTTGTTCTCTAGATGGCCCAAGTTCATCCACAAAGGAAAGAGCCTCGTTTCTTCTCCCTCAAAGTTCATGGCAAGGCCTTGAAGTTGAAGTTAAGGTTTTGGAACCCTGCTTTTCTTCAAGCTCAAGTTCCTTTTTTGGTGGTGTTCTCTTCTTCTTCAAGGTTAGATTATTTCTTAATTTGATGATAATGATGAGTACCATTTTGGTAAAATGATTGTTTGCTTTGAGTTATTGTTGTTTTATAGCTATTATGAGTCATCAAGTCAAATTTGTAATAATGTGATGGTAGCTCTATGATCGTAGAGTATTTTGTTTGTACGTGGGTATCAATGCTTTTGAAATGAGTATTGTTGTTATTGATGTGTCGACAAGTGACTAAATGCTCTATTGTGATTTTTTAGGATACAGGTGAGTGAAAAAGTGGGTGTGAACGTGAGAGACTAAGAGTGAAACTAGAAATTTAGTGAGGGTTTGACTTTTGAGGGTTGACTTTTTCATTTAAGAGGATTCGAGCCCAATTAAGGCTTTGGACAAAATAATTTATGCATGTTAGACTTGTAGACCTTCTAGTTGAGACAGAAAAGTGTTAGAATGATTTTTTCCATTTTAGACTCCACTATCAAAGCATTTTTAATGATTTTGAGGCTTAGAAAGTTAAATTTGGGGTTAAGCCATTGTGACTTGAATTGAACCTTAAAACAATCTTAAGATGGATAATTAGATGTGTTGGAATGCCTAAATAAGGATTGGAATGTTATGGACCACGTTGAGCATAAGACTACGTTCTCACTGAACGCATGTGTCTAGAGGGGTAGTTAGCCTTTGGTTCTCGATGCTAAGCCTTAGTTGTGGAAATGTTTTCCGTGAAACCACAGAGACTTTAAAGAATTTGTGGAGCTCCACGTGGAGCATGAGGGACATCTTATGCTTAGTGTGAGTCTCCTATTTCTACCATGTGACTGATTGGTGACTGACAGCTGGCTTGTATGTACTTCTGTATTGATATTTGCGATGATGTGTTGAAAAGTGGTATGCTGATGAGTATTTTGTTTTTATGTCAGGGGAGTTTCTATATTTGTTATAATTTGTGCTTTTTGTTTGTGATTTTTGAAAGTAATAAATGATGATTATATTTTGTTTTATACCGATGGGATGTGAATTGATTGTGTTGAATGTTATTATTTGACTATGAATTGATGGTGAAATTATATGGATTATTTGTGAATGGATTATGTTGGTTGTGGACCGTTGATTTATATAGATTTGTTTTTGGGAATAGTCCAAATTATAGGAAAGATTATCCTAATTTTCATAATTATTTTACTATTCATGAAAACAATTTAGATGTTAAACTTAGCTGGGTAAGTCATTTTAATAACTTGGTCTTGTTCCTTTGATGTGTTTGCGATGTGACAGGTCGATTTATTAATTGAGATTGATCATATAATGTATCGATGGTGTAATGAAACGATGAAAAAGATTGAGATGAAATGTTCATACTATAACGAGTTATGCATTAAAATATGTCCATAGAGGGTGTGTTGACTCAAATTGAGATGTTTTTTCGGATAAACCTAATACAAGCACTAGGATCTAATGCTTGAAGAAGTGTCCCAACCTTCAAAGAATGCAACACTAATGAGTCACGACCGCAATGGTTATGAGTGGTTTAACGATTGAATTAAGAAGAAGAAATTGAAGAGTGGTAGACGTCATGGACGATTAGGCCAATAAGTCTTGTGAGGAATCGTCACAAAGAAAAGTTTTTGATAAGATTCAAGTTCCTTCAATGGAAGAAGATAAACTCTTTCTCTTCAGGGAAAAGCTATAAGCTTCAATTTTATTAATTTTTAAGCAAAAGTACAGAGTGTTTGGTTTGGAAGCCTTATATAGAGTGGAAAAGGCTTGAAGAGTAAAGAGATCTAATCTAATGGAGGTGGTTGAAAAGGCTTATGAACCATTGGATATTTAGACTCAATGTGCATAGAGAAATCATGAGGCCTATGCTCACACCTATGCTTCAAGGCTGTGGGATCCAAGCCTTCAGCAAGGGTGAAGATCCTTTCTTAATTTCAAGTGAAGACTTAATTCTAAGCACAGTTCCTCAAGAGTCTTATCTTTTGAATTCACAAATGCAACTCAAATTTAAACCAAGTCCCATTTATGAATTTTAGTGAATCTATGGTCCAATTCCTTTTCAACTCCACTAGTCTTACTCTTCTAGCTTTCTACTCTAAAAAGGCTATTAAACTAATGAAGAAACAAGGAAAACATGTTTAGGCCTAAACCCATACAATGGCCTAGAGTCATGGTTTACACATCATGTACAATAAGAAGATTACAAGGATTCAAATCATAGGAAAGGTTTTGAGTATTCATCTTCAAGAGCTCCCTCTCAATCTCTTCCTCCATCCTTTTAAGTATTTCTCTTATAATTCTTCTAGTGATGTTCTCTTCTAGACCTCCATTAATGATAAACCTCATGTAAAGAGCTATAGGAATAATTTTAATGAGTAATACATGATGTTTGTGGGACATAGAATGTATGGTTAGAGCGTACTTAAAACAGGTGTGGGTTTGAGTCTCCCAACTCAAAGTGATTGTGGGTTAAAGTCCAAAAAGCTTGCTATGAATGAGTGATTGGCTTGCTATTTAAAAGTGATGAATGATACCGTATTGCATATTAAAGGTAGAGAGAAAAATATGTCTCATGTGATTATATTGTTATGTGATCATTGCATGACTTTACTTAATTTGATTTTTTATATTATGATTTATTTTATGAGTTAACCTCAGTGTTGAATGAACAGATGACCGGTGGACGGAGTAATTCCTTAAGAAATCTAAACAAGAGTACTTTTGAGCTACTGTATTCTCACCTTGTAAATCTCTAGTCTTTTTTTAGCTCGTAGGCCTTTATGTTCTCTTGATACTAGAGTTTTGTTGTATGAATACAATAACTTGCAAAGTCTTCTTATTTGTTGTATTGATTACTATTAATTAAAATTTATTAAAAATCATAAATTTTAACATATATCGTATCTAGATATCAAGATAAAAAGTCATTAAAAGATAATGAGACTCACTAAAATTTAAATATTTTACTTAATAATAAAAAATAAAAAAAATATTTAAGGAAATATCGCCAACATTTGTCCTTAGTCTTTTGAAATTACATTTAAATTTTATTTACCTTAAAATTAAACTTAATTGTATGGGCGATATTGTCTCTGATTAAATGACTCATTTTTTTCCCATGTAAGCAAATAAATAAATAAAATAAATAAATTCTTTCTAATTCCAGCAGTTCAAACGAAACAAACTTTCACCTAAAAAAATATTTTTATTATCTTTTCCTATTTCAGTATACTTTTCTCTACCGGGCATATGTGACTTGGACAATGACGATGTTTTCTTGTTTGTCAGACTTTATATTATTATGATATGTACCTCTTTTTTCAGTATGCACCTGTAACATCACTTTCACACATTAATATCAGCAACTAAAAAAGTGAAAAATTAATCAGGCTCTTTTCTGTGCCTCGTACTCTTTAAGAAACAAAATAAAAGAATAAAATTCATTTCTCTCCGTTATCCTATATCAGATTGAAAGTTGACTAAATTGTAGTTTGTTCTCTTAAAAGATTTAATTATCAGTTATTTAACCTCTAAAAAATAGAATTTTATTTTTTAATCAATTGAACACAAACGGAATAAATGATATCCTCAAAATCCTTCTTTCATATAACTATTGGGTAATATCAAATAAATCTTGTTACGATTTTTTACTAAGAATATTGAATTAAAAAAAATATATTTGAACTACACCACTCACCCATTTTCGTAGCACGTGAATTCTTTTGACTAAAATTTATGAGAAATCCTAATAATTCATTCTTTAAATTTATATATTTTTTAAAATCCTCCCTGATTGGTTAAAATCTATTATTTATGTTTTTAAAAAATAAATTTTATTTAGTTTATATAATTATCTTTCATGATTTTATGAATTTTAATTGTCTGACATTTCTAGAGAATGACAATGGCAGATTTTTTAGGTGTCTAAGATTATACCACTACAAAAATAGTGCCAAGAGCGAAACTGAACTCCATTACAAACCTTTTTACAGATTGAGTTTAGGGCCAATTTAAAGGAAAAAAATAAATGTTCATGTTTTAGACTAACTAGCTACAAATTTATTTATTTATTTTAACATTTTATAAAATTATTTATTCTACAACTTATTTTATATAATTTTTTTTTTCTAAATTTTGTTGAAGCTTCATTTAATAATGATTTGATTAGGTAACTCATAGTCGAAACACTTGATTATCTCTCTCAATCAGACATAAACTTAATCCCTCAATAATATTAAGCTCAACGAAGTTGTCCGCATCTTCTGGCAGAAACATTTATGCAGATTAAGTTAGATAGGAAATGTATCTTTTCTTCTAATATCATAATGTTCAATAAAATCTGGAGGAAATATTTCAACCATTAAACTGTGTCTTATTTTTTGTTTTTATTATTTAAACATATTCTCTCTTACATTTAAAAATTAATTGAAATTTCACTGGATGATCATATCAACAAAGAGGAATATTCATTATCTTTAGAGGAAGTTGTCCATGTAACCTTTATGGAAAAACATCCTATATTACTATACTTAAGGATAGAATCAATTACATTAACACTTATCGAGTGCGATAAAAAATATTATAATAATAATAATAATACCATTTTATACATGATAATAACTTTTGCAATTTTAGAAAATATCAAGGTGAAACTCCTTCAAGGGCTATCACCTTCTCCAACTGCTCTTGGGCTACTACCTCACTATACCAACATCTAACATCTGATATCTTAACTTGCCTCACCGGTTAAGGGCATTCACCCCACAAATCTATGCATCCACCTCCTACCCGCGTGGTAGAATAACAATTTTTTACAGAAATATTACGTAGCCAAGTAGTCACCTTGTGTAAAATCTGTAACTGGTTAACTGTGTAACATTTCTGATCTGGTTATTGCCAAACACAATCAATATAAGAGGCTTCTCTCATTAGCAACTTAAATAAGCATTAATTCTCACATACCCAATATACTCCAACCATTGACTCTGGCTAGATATCTTCACCAGAGTTGTTTTCGTGTCAACCACACAATAGCAACCAATAATCACAAACATAAATGTCATGTATTGACAGTCATAAACTTTATACAAAAGGTTGACTTGGAAAGTCAAGTAGTTACAATTAAGAACCAAAACATACGTACCTACGTACATACATCAAGCACAGTATCAGCTTATAATGAATTTCCCATTTTCGTGTTTTTGAAATGGACATTCTTTCTTTCCATATTTTATTTGCATGCTTAGTTGTTTCCTCTTTCAAAATTTCTGTAGCAAAAGATTCTATAACTGTGGTCCAGTCTTTGAGGAATGGGGATAGCTTGGTATCAAAAGGTGGAAAGTTTGAACTTGGTTTTTTCAGTCCAGGTAGTTCCCACAAACGTTATCTTGGCATTTGGTACAAGAATATCCCTATTCGAACAGTTGTTTGGGTTGCTAACAGGGCCAACCCCATCAATGGTTCATCAGGCATCTTAACACTGAACAGCACAGGCAATCTTGTTCTCACCCAAAATGGATCCCTTGTTTGGTACACCAGCTCTCGCAAACAAGCAGAGAATCCAGTGGTAGAGCTCTTGGACAGTGGCAATCTTGTGATAAGAAATGAGGAAGAAACAAACCCAGAAGCTTATTTGTGGCAAAGCTTTGACTATCCTTCTGATACAACCTTGCCAGGGATGAAGTATGGATGGAACCACCGAACAGGTGTGGAACAGAGACTTACCGCTTGGAAGAGTCCAGATGATCCATCTCCAGGAGACGTTTATCGGGTTTTAAAACTCTACAACTATCCTGATATGTATATAATGAAGGGAACACAAAAGTTGTACCGGTTCGGACCTTGGAATGGCCTATATTTTAGTGGAATACCAGATCTACAAAATAACACAGTTTTTAGTGTAAATTTTGTCAGAAACAAAGATGAGGTTTACTTAATGTTTAGCGTCATGAACAATTCTCTCATCTCCAGAACTGTCACGAACGAAACAGGTACAGTTTATCACTACGTATGGGTGGAGGATGCTCAGAATTGGAAAACATATAGATCATTTCCGGTTGATTTTTGTGACAGACAGGGCCTCTGTGGACCGTATGGGAACTGCGTAAGTACTGAGCCCGAAGCGTGCCAATGTTTGAAAGGGTTTAAACATAAGTCACCACAAGCATGGATTACATCTGAGTGGAGTCAAGGATGTCTCCGCAATACACCGTTAAATTGCAAAGACGGACTCACTACTGATGGATTTGTCAAACTTGTAGAAGTAAAAGTTCCTGATACTACACATACTTGGGTGGATGACACAATAGGTCTAGAAGAATGCAAAGTGAAGTGTCTGAATAATTGTTCTTGTATGGCTTATACTAATTCAGACATAAGAGGTGCAGGTAGTGGTTGTGTCATGTGGTTTGGAGATCTCATTGACATCAAACAGTTTCAAAATCGTGGCCAAGATCTATTCATCAGGATGCCAGCTTCCGAGTTAGGTAAGCACCATCAACTTTTATCTTCTCATTTTCAATTGTAACTCTGAAAAATCTGATCCGTCTAACTTTTGTATTAACTTTTTCTTTTTCCTTCAATTTCAATCCTCAAGAACCTGTGCATAGGCACAAGAAGAATAAGCTCACGATAGTCGCTTCCACCATTGCTGCAATTTGTGTTCTTTTGCTATGTTCTTATGTTATCTGCAGAATCCAGAGACATTATGCTGGTAAATAATTTTTTTCATGATTTTACTGAATACGTAACTGCACTTTCGGATTAACTTTGAAGAGTTGTAAATATGAAACTATAAATATAATTATTAAAAGATTATTTTCTATGGAAATAGTTATTAAAATTGTTAACCTTATTTGCTATATGAAAATTTTCCAAGTACTAGCATCTTGAATCTGAAAATTCTCTAGACTAAATCATCTTGTAACAACAAAGTACAGGTTTAGTAGAATTTTAACATGCCATTCTATTCATTAACTATATGAATTTGAGTTTAATAACTCGCTCTTAACAAACTTGTTCAACTACAAATACCCCTGCAATCTTGTAGGACTACTATAGGTGGCAAAGTTCGCGGCCACATAATTTATTTTCCCTTTTCCCTTCTTGAATTTTTAAATTCCCCCCACACATTTTATAACATTAATAAAGCTATGCCTCTGTTTTATAGAGAGATCACTGACAGGAGATAACGATGAAAAACATGTGGATGACCTGGACATCAAATTATTTGATCTAATGACAGTTGCAGCTGCCACTAATGACTTCTCCATAGAAAACAAGATTGGAGAAGGTGGTTTTGGACCTGTATACAAGGTAATCCTTCTCAATACTAGTATTAGGAGAAAGAAAGAAATATAAATAAATATTAATGCAAAGCATCTACTCATGACCGTGATTATGCAGGGAATATTAAGGGATAACCAAGAAATTGCAGTGAAAACTCTATCAAGGAGCTCATGGCAGGGAGTGACAGAGTTCCTGAATGAAGTAAGACTGATTGCAAAACTTCAGCATAGAAATCTTGTCAAACTTCTTGGCTGTTGCATTCAAGGAGAAGAACAGATGCTAGTTTATGAGTACATGGCAAACGGCAGCCTGGACTCCTTCATATTTGGTATGGAAACTCAACAATGCATAGATTTTGTTGCTATTCACATCAGTGACATTAGCACACCACTACATTATATATTCAATGTTGAATAACAACATTTTTGTTTGAATAAAACAGATGATACAAAAAGTAAATTGCTAGAGTGGCCTCAGCGCTTCCACGTAATCTGTGGAATTGCAAGGGGGCTTATGTATCTTCATCAAGATTCCCGGTTGAGGATTATCCATAGAGATCTCAAAGCAAGTAATGTTCTGCTTGATGAAAATTTGAGTCCAAAAATATCAGATTTTGGATTGGCCAGAATTTTTGGAGGAGACCAGAGTGAAGGGAACACAAGAAGAGTAGTTGGGACCTAGTGAGTGTTTCATTAATCAGCACTACTATTCGTTTTTTAATATATGTAAATTGTTCATGAATTTGATGTAATACATGTCATGCAGTGGATATATGGCACCGGAGTATGCTGTTGATGGGTTTTTTTCTGTGAAATCTGATGTCTTTAGCTTTGGCGTTTTAGTGTTGGAGATTATATGTGGCAAGAAAAACAGGGGATTTTATTACACAGATGAGAGTCTTAACCTTGTTGGTAATGTAAGACCTTGAATTTATATTCAATATAGGTTTAATTATCCATTTGGTCCATATAACTGTTTCTTTTAGTCCATATACTTTACCATTTAATCCCTATGGTTAGAATTTTTCTAACGCTGTAATTTTGTTTCTAACTTTGTTATGCAAATACTAATGACATAGACTAAAATGGTTAAACTTTAAAATATTGGGACTAAAAGGGACACATAGACTGTAGAGATGAAAGGATAAAATTTGTAAAACTATAGAAATCAAATGGATAATGAAATCTTCAACTTATGTATCTTTAATTACATTATAAAAGTAACAATCTTTTATTGCTATTATTATGAGACAGGCATGGACATTATGGAAAGCAGGCAAGGCAATAGAGTTGATAGACTCAAACATAAAGGAGTCATGCATTAGATCAGAAGTACTGCGTTGCCTCCATATTAGTCTTTTGTGTGTTCAGCAGTATCCAGAAGATAGGCCTACAATGGCATCCGTGATTCTGATGTTGGAGAGTCACTTGGAATTGCTTGAGCCTAAAGAGCATGGTTTCATTCCAAGAAATGTTTCTGTTGAAAGAGATTCACGCTCAAATCCGAAAGACATAAGTGCAACCAACGATGTGACCATTAGCATGTTAGAAGCTCGATGAAAGCCTATTAGGGACATTTGTATAACTTATATATGAAAGTTATTAGGATTGCTTTATGATATTTCTGTATGTTCTTTTTTACTTATCTTGATATGCTTGTTAATTAAGCTTGTAATAAATTCTCATATAACATCCTTATTGAATACATACTGGTCTTTCACTTATGTGAACATTATTAGATTGAAAAGGAAGAAAAGTTAGTCTGAACTGAGGTCTTATTATTATCTTCAGGTTCTTGGTTAGATCCTTCAATAAAGAAACAAATCATGATTTGAGTGAGAAAATAGATTATGAACTAAAAGATGTTTCGGAAGTTTGGATTATTAGCACTCTAGCCACTACAAGCTATGGTGCAATTAATGTCGGCAAAATCCTACATTAAATTAGAAAAGACAGACACTATTACACTATAAGAAAATAATATATATATATATATATATATATATATATATATATGTATGTATATATTAGATTTTAGTCCATGTATTTTAAATACTGTGAGAAATAATTTATAATTTTTTTTTAAAAAATTATATATGCGGAGAGTTTGTAATTTTTCATTTAAATATGGGAGAGTTTTAAAATTTTTTCGTTAAATATTATACGTGAAAAGAGTTTGTTATTATTTTATATAAAAATTATATATGGACAACATTTATAATTTTTCTGTAAAAAAATTAAAGTAATAAAATTTGTCCTGGTACACCAAGGTTACTATTTTTTGTATACGTTTTCTTTTTATCTTGTACTTTTCTGGTTCACTCCTCAACACTTTTGTGATGGCTATTATTGACACAACTGTGCAAGCTTTTGTTGATCCTTATTACACAATCACGGGAAGATTTGCAACGGCAGGAGCCGACACTATTTTTTTTCTCAGTAGTTTCAATTTGTTGCAAAATGGACTTGTTGGAGGAATTAGGGATAAAAAGAAATATAAACCAAACTCGAAGACCCTAATGAGTAAGAAGATATAATAGAGGAACCAAAATTATAGAATTTAAATTATGTTCCATTCTTTATATGCTAGGCTCAATGTAAGCAGAGAAACCAAACTTCAAGAAAACGTAAAACATCATGTTGGGAAATACCGGTACAATCTCCCTCCTCTGTGTACTCAAAATTAGGCACTATGCGGAAGCGAAAAATATAATAATAACGCCAGAAAATTTTAGCGTGGAAAACCTTCTCAATAAGGTAAAAACCACGGGACCCGTAGGCCTCTTAAATCTTCACTATAACAATAATGGGAATACAAATACAATAACAATTGTATCTTCAATTTGTGGATAATACTCACAAATTGACTTACTAATTTTTTCTCTCTTAGAAAAACACTCTCTAAGAATCTCCCTATTTTTTCTCTCACTCTCTCAGTGAGGATCCCTCCATGTAGCTAACACTTGTTGTGTTGCTATGGGATTGTTGCTATGTGGAATGGGATGCCATTGTTGCTGCAAGCCTTCTCCTTTTATAGGAGAAGGAAAGTATAAAAAAATAATTTCTTCCACTGGGCAACGAAAGTTTGCTGCACCGAAAAACATCATTCACCGAAAAACATGTTTCCAATTTGTTTTGCTTTTGGCCCCACATAGCAAATTGTTTTCTCCACCGAAAAACCAATTTGCTTTTTGCAAATGGTTTTGGTTTTGGCTGGACCTCACAGTTCTCCCCCTCCGGCCAAAAGGAGAATATATTTGGATTGGGGTTAATGCTAAGCCTGCAGTTTCTTTATAGATTTCTATCTTCTCTTTCGGTAGAGGTTTTGTCATCGTTTGCATTCCTTCCCTATTGTTAATGATGGCCTTTAGAGCTTCCATTGCCACGACATTTCTTGAGCTTTACATTGTCGTCGATATGCTCTAGTCTTGTACCGCCGTTTCTGATATCTCACATCAACGGAACACGCAGCCTAGCCAAACTTGCTAGGGAGACTTTCGACACAAGGGATCTCAAAATGAGGTCCACCTGACCTTCACTTAGATCCACTCCGATCATTGCATCACTTTGAGCCGGTCATCGACTCTGCTACCATTTGCTGGGTAACACGAGGTTTGGGTTGTTCTCTTCAGTCTTGAGTTTGAACACCCACTTGTTTGTATATCTTTCCCTGCATAATATACAGAGAGTTTTTCTTTCTGCCGCGAGCAATAATCATGCTTCCTCGGCTGAGTTTCCATTTGCCGGCACCAAACTGGTTTATCATTCCGGCTTCATCTAGCTTTCCTGCTGAGATAAGGTTCAGGCGTATCTCTGGAACATGTCTTACCTCCTTCAGCACAAGCTTGTTTCCATTCTCACTGATCATGGTTACTCATTCCTTTGAGGAATTTCTCCCCCTGAATTGTGTACCACAATGGTCTTTGGCTTCTTCCATCTTGAGTTACACAGGAAATACCGTATGTATGAATAGTACTATACGGTATGTATGAATAGTACTATACGGTATGTATGAATAGTACTATACCGTATGTATGAACAGTGCCGTATACTAACTGTAGTATGCAAACAGTGCTCCAGATATGTTCCCAGGAAAGAGAGGTGGGTCACAAATGGACACGCTTAAATATCAAGTCTTTCCTTAGCCAGAACTTTCTTGGACAACACTTTCACACCACCACACGTTATTTTCAGCAATAAGAATTATTCTTTTCTGATGTGGAAGATCAGACAATGCTGCAACCACAGAGCATACTAAGAATTTTTCTCTAGCACCTAGTATCCCAGAACTCTAACGAGCTCTGATACCACTGTTGGGAAATACCGGCACAATCTCCCTCCTCTGTGTACTCAAAATTAGGCACTATGCGGAAGCGAAAAATATAATAATAACGCCAGAAAATTTTAGCGTGGAAAACCTTCTCAATAAGGTAAAAACCACGGGACCCATAGGCCTCTTAAATCTTCACTATAACAATAATGGGAATACAAATACAATAACAATTGTATCTTCAATTTGTGGATAATACTCACAAATTGACTTACTAATTTTTTCTCTCTCAGAAAAACACTCTCTAAGAATTTCCCTATTTTTTCTCTCACTCTCTCAGTGAGGATCCCTCCATGTAGCTAACACTTGTTGTGTTGCTATAGAATTGTTGCTATGTGGAATGGGATGCCATTGTTGCTGCAAGCCTTCTCCTTTTATAGGAGAAGGAAAGTATAAAAAAATAATTTCTTCCACTGGGCACCGAAAGTTTGCTGCACCGAAAAACATCAAGCACCGAAAAACATGTTTCCAATTTGTTTTGCTTTTGGCCCCACATAGCAAATTGTTTTCTCCACCGAAAAACCAATTTGCTTTTTGCAAATGGTTTTGGTTTTGGCTGGACCTCACAGTTCTATTGCCAAAACATGCATATTTCAAGTGTTTACTTCAACAAAAAAACAGCATTTGTAGAATCTAAAAAATTTACCCTCAACCACATATAATCCAACTTCCACACTACCAATGTGTAGGTTCATTCAACACTGTTTTGATGATTATGAAGCAAATTCAAATATACCAGAAGGACAGAGAATTGCACCATTCAAAAATTAGTCTTATGTGAAAATTACAGCTTTAAGTTCCAAGTAGAACCCATTAGTTGAACTTATACAAACGGAACAGAGAAAATAAGCATTTTGTGACTATTTTTTTTTTCAAAAGAAAATAAAAAGTTATGTCGAATGCAAATGGATTATAAATTGGACATCTAACAGGAACAATATAGTATTATTCTTAATACCAAAAATAATTTTGTTTTGTTAAATTTCATTTTGTTTAGGAAATTAAGCAGCTGAATTTTTATAAAAAGTTTTCATTCCTAGAAAAATAAGCTGGTTTGCATAATCAACAAATATATAGCTTACGATTATTTTTCAACCGTTTACTTTTCCTTTCAGTTATTTTTACACCCTGCTATATATATATATATATATATATATATATATATATATATATATATATAAAACGCTGTTTTTATTTATTTTTTTAAAAAATTAATTATTTTTCAAACAACTTCTTAAGAAGCTTATCCAAACAAAATTTATTTTTTATAAAAATAGTTATTAACTATTAGTAGTTATTAGTTTTTCTAGTAGAAAGATTCTAATTCATAATTTTTTCATCTTCCTTCCTTAAATTCTCTTCTCCTACCACACTTTTCAGTACAAAATATTTTTGCGTTGTATTCATTTAAAATATATTATGTATTATAAATTTGTTATTTTTTATAAAAGTTACCGCGAATTCATTCAAATCATAAATTGACTGAGTCTATAAAACATTTTACAGAGGAATAACCTTTTAACAATAATTAAATTAGGGTAAGCTTAAGTTTTCAATATTGAAATTAAGCCTTTTAAAATCATTGAAACATTATTGAACAAATTAGTTCATATAAAAATGAAATAAATACAAATAACTGATATCTGTTGAGGTGACAACCTGGTTGAGACAGTGATGCTTTTCATCGCAACATTTCCATTTAAAAAATAAAATAAATAATTGTGAATATTGTAAATCTTCTTATATCATCTTATTAATTTTCGCACTTCCAAGAAATTAAATATATTTATTTTTACATCATAATATTTTTATCAAATAGTAAGAAAAATTACAACCGAATTAGTCAATAACTAAGAGTTATTTGGGCAAGTCATTCAGAACGTGGCACGTGGGCTAGCCAACTCTGACTTTGTAAGAATTCACAGTTTTGTTAATTGATTTTAAATGTATGAAGGAGATATTAGAGGAGGGTAACATTCATTAATGGTAATAAAGTGCAACAATAAAAGACAGTGTCATTGACTAAACTATCACATACGTAATAGCTAGTACTAAAGTCTTGCACAAGGAAAAATCATTGGTCCAGTCTACTGTATTTGTCATTTTGCATAAATCTTTTAGTGAAGTTTAATTCAGTCCATCAAAATTTGACATAATTTAGTTACTTTAAAAAATTAAACTATTTCTCAAAATTATAAATTATAAATACTAAGCATTTTAATATTTTCCACGTTTAAATGTAAGGATTAAAATACTATTTCATTAATCTAAAGACGATAAATTATCATAATATTTTTTAAAAGGGTTTAGTCGTGTTGTAGAGACTAATTTTAGTATTGTTTTGTAGGATTTAACTTTAATCGATTATTAAAGCTGTCACCTAAATTTTTACGCGTGTAAATTTAAATAATACAAGTAAACTAAGGTGATATTTGATTTAAGAAATTATTTTTTGTTTTTATTTTCAATTTTCATTTTCTGAAAATTATGAAAAGGAAGTTACAATGTTTTCTTACTTTCGTCCAATTTTGAAAATATTTTTATGAAAATATTTTTGAAAAAATCAACTAAACACATTTTCATGTTTATTTTCTATTTTTAATAGAAATAAAATAAAATAAAAACTCAAATCAAACAACACCTAAACATTCTTAACTTTTCTTTTTTCTAGTTCATCGATCTCTATGATAAATTAGAAACAAAATAAATAATTTTCTTAAAATTAATTTATTCTTAAATAAGAATATTAAATAATTACGTTCTCTCTATATTTTAAGAAAATTAATTAAACATGAAACAAAATCTTAGATAGCTCAATTGAATTTTCTACTGGAGGGAGCTTATTTAATTACCCTCAAGATAAGAGGAAAAATAAAATTTGAACGGTTGTAATTCAATTTTGAAATGTAAACTATCTTTATGTAATTATTTGAATGCTAATAAATTCATCAATTGTGATTAATTTGTATTTCAAATACAACAATACAAACATGAGTTTTATGACACCTTCATTTATTTTTACTACTCGTCGCCCCTTTATCATATATCTAATTAGGTATCATATCTAAAGTAGCAACTATCAGACAAAATCAGATAAAAAAACACATGTATGTCTTAAACATGAAATTTGGAAATCAACACATGCATGCATGTATTCCTGTAACATTAAATTAATGCTTACGAAATGTCACTAGTTTGGGTCGTTAAATCATTTTATAAGGTATTATAAGAAAAGAAAAAAAATATAAAATTCTCCCTATGATAAAATTAATCAATATATAAGCTAATATAGAAAAGCTCTTTTATGTTAATTTCTTTTAAAACTAATTTTCAATTTATGTATAAGTTTATTTTAGCTTATAAAGAAGCTTATTTTATTTTTTTTTCTACTTTATTAGCAAAACAGACATACCTCATTTTACTCATAGTACAACAATTAATTTTCATAATAATGAAATTACAGTTATTTTTTTTTTTGTTAACTAGAAATAGCGTTAAATCAATTTATTACTAGAAATATCTTTTCTTCAAAGACAAACACATTAAAATTCTTATAAAATTACAATCTGTGAAAGAAAATGGATGGGTACTTGTGGTTGACTTGGAAGTCAAGCAATAATGAAGAACCAAACCATCCGTCGTACTCGCATTACCATTCTCCCAATAACAGAGTATCAAAAAATCTGTGATTCAATGGAAATTCTTTCTCTCATCATTATGGTCGCTTGTTTGCTTGTTCCCTCTCGCAATATATCCGCATCAAATGATTCTGATTACGTGCCTCTTTCTTTGAGTGATGGAAAGACCTTGGTGTCAAAAGGTGGAAAGTTTGAACTTGGTTTCTTCAGTCCAGGTAGTTCCCACAAACGCTACCTTGGCATTTGGTACAAGAATATCCCAGTTCACACTGTTGTTTGGGTTGCTAATAGGGCCAACCCCATCAATGATTCAACTGGCATCTTAACAGTGAACAGCACAGGCAATCTTGTTCTCACACAAAAAGGGTCTCTTGTTTGGTACACCAACCCTCAGAAACAAGCAAAGAATCCGGTGGTTGAGCTCTTGGACACCAGCAATCTTGTGATAAGAAATGAGAAAGAAACAAACCCAGAAGAGTATTGGAATTCAAACCAAAAGAAAGTTGGTCAAATAATGCTGCTGGCAAAGTAAGTCAAATAGTGATGCTGCAAAAGCTAGTAAAAAAAAATGCTGCAAAAGTTTGTCAACAAATACGGCACCGCAAAATTGGAAACTTGTCAAAAGTTACTGCATCTTTGTGTCAACAAATGCTGCTTCAAGTTTCCATTTGCATAACTAAGGCGGTGGAAGATTTTTATAAATAGGATTGTTAGAATAAGAAAATTAGATATGAAAGAGTGCAGCAGCACTTAAGTTAGAGATGTGAAAAAAAGTGCCGTAGCACTTGAAAAGAGAAAAACAGAGAGAGAGAAGTGCAGAAGCACATAAATATTAGAGAGAGAAGTGCCGTAGCACTTAAAAGAATTAGAGCTGAGAGAAAAATATATGTGAGAGTTGTATTTTTTGTGTTGTAATAATTTGCTCCTTGTATAATAAAATACTATCTTTGGTCCATTACGTTTCCAACAAGTGGTATCAGAGCTGCAAGGTTCGTGAAAAACATCACAATGTCAAATATGTTTCAGTTACAGGTCCCTAAATTGACAAAGTCAAATTATGGGAATTGGAGCATCCAGATGAAAGTCTTACTCAGTGCAATTGGTTGTTGGGATATGGTTGAAACCGGTTATGATGTCCCAACAGATACAACAGCTGAGGCGATCTTATCAAATGAAGAAAAAGAAGTATTACGGAAAAAGCAAGAAAGAGATAGCAAGGCATTGAATGCAATTCATCAAAGTGTTGATGAATCAACCTTTGAAAAAATTGCTGATGCCACAACATCAAAAGAGGCGTGGGAGATTTTGCAAAAATCTCTTCAAGGAGCGGAAAAGGCTAGAAGGGTACGCTTGCAAACCCTTAGAGCTGAGTTTGAGACGTTAAAAATGAAAACGTTTGAAAGCATAGATGAATATGTCACTCGAGTAAAATCAGTGACAAACGAGATGAAGAGAAACAAAGAACCGCTTGATGATGTTCGAGTGATGGAAAAAATTTTGCGGTCACTGACACGCAAATTCAATTATGTGGTTGCCGCCATTGAAGAATCAAAGGATTTATCAGAAATCTCCTTTGATGAACTTGTGGGTTCTCTTCAAGCCCATGAGCAAAAGATGAAGCAATATGATGACTCTGAAAGTTTGGATAAAGCCTTACAAAGTAAGTTATCCTTAACTGAAAGCGGAACAAACAGCAACTCAGGACAAAGCTTAAATAATCATGGAAGATATCGTGGAGGATATAGAGGTGGAAACAGAGGCGGTCGCGCACAATGTGGACGAGGATATCAATATGAAAGAGGACAACCAAACGAAGATCATCGTGGAGCAAATTATGGACGAAGAGCTCGAGGAAGAAACCGAGGCAGAGGTAGTCCTCAACAAGGGTTTAAATCTCAGGTGTAGTGCTATAATTGTGACAAATATGGTCACTACAGCAATGAGTGTAGATCGACTCCTAAACAAGAAGAAAGGAGCCACGTAGCAGCTATTGAAGATGAAATTGGGGAATCTCATATATTCCTTACTTACAAAGGAGATCAAGGATCCAAGAAAAGTATTTGGTACCTTGATAATTGTGCAAGTAATCACATGTGTGGTCAGAAGGAATTGTTCATGGAGATGGATCATTCTATTAATGGACGTGTAACTTTTGGAGATGATTCACATGCCGATGTCAAAGGCAAAGGCAAAGTTATGATTACTCTGAAGAACGGAGAAAAGAAGTACATAACTGATGTCTATTATGTACCAGCTTTGAAAAGCAACATCATCAGTCTTGGCCAACTCAGTGAACTAGGATACGAGGTGGTCATAAAGGATTGTTCACTAACCTTGAAAAACAAAAACGGAGAGGTGGTTTCCAAGGTTAATATGACACGGAATCGTCTCTTCACAATTGACATCGAATCTGGAAAAGTGAAGTGCATGAAGACATCTATAAAAGATGACTCATGGCTTTGGCACTTGAGGTATGGGCATCTTGGATTCTCTGGCTTAAAGCTGCTGGCGAAAGAAAATATGGTGAATGGACTACCAAAGATAAATCCACCAGATCAATTGTGTGAAGCCTGCATCAAAGGAAAACAACACAGACAAAGCTTTGAAGTTGGAAAGTCTAGGAGAGCTAGAAGGCCGCTTGAGATTGTGCACTCGGATTTAGCTGGTCCGTTTGATATACCATCGCTGGGAGGAAATAGGTATTACCTAACTTTTATTGATGATTACAGCAGAAAAAGTTGGGTATACTTTCTTAAAGAAAAATCTGAAACTTTTGATAAATTCAAAGAGTTCAAGGCGATGGTGGAAAAACAAAGTGGGTATTATCTGAAGATACTCAGATCTGACAGAGGAGGAGAGTATACTTCAAACTTATTTGAAGAATTTGTTAAAGAGCATGGGATAATCCATCAGTTGACGGTTAGATACACTCCTCAACAAAATGGAGTTGCAGAAAGAAAGAATCATACCATTCTCGACATGGCAAGGAGCATGGTGAAAGGTAAATATTTACCAAGAAATTTAAAGCTGAAGGTTGTTCAATGTGCAGTTTACCTGTTAAATCATTGTCCAACAAAGAGTGTTCAGTATATGACACCAAATGAAGCATGGAGTGGTCAAAAGCCTGGGGTTGGACATCTTAAGATCTTTGGGTGTATTGCATATGCCCATGTCCATGAACAAAGTGAGAAAGAAGCTTGATGACGAGAGGTGAAAAATGTATCTTCATCGGCTATGATAAAAGAAGCAAAGCTTATAGACTGTATAATCCACTCACCAAGAAGGTCATCATCTCAAGAGATGTTGAATTTGATGAAGCAGATTATTGGAAATGGAATAAAGAAGAAAAGAAAATTGAAAAATTATTCTTCCGCGATAAGGAAGATGATGAATTTGGCGTCCAACATGAAGAAGGAAATGGACAAAGTCCTCCACAGAGTCCAGGCGCGACAACTCCTTCAACAATTGCATCACCAAGTAGCAGCAGCCTCAAGTGAAGCTCCTCGAAAACACGAAGTCTTCGTGAAATTTATGAAGATACTGAACCAATTGAAACAACACTCGATTATTCCTTATTTTGTTTGATGGCTGAATGTGATCCAATCACTTATGAAGAAGCAAATAGAAATATGAAATGGAAAAAGGTGATGGATGAAGAGATTACAAAGAATCGAAAGGAATGACACATGGGAACTAACAAATTTGCCAAAAGGACACAGTCCTATTGGAGTCAAATGGGTGTACAAGACAAAGACCAACAAAGAAGGAAAGGTGGAAAAATATAAAGCGAGGCTTGTTGCCAAAGGCTACAAACAAAAATATGGAATTGATTATAATGAAGTGTTTGCTCTGTTGCAAGAATTGATATCTTGTAAGGCTTCTCACGGCACTCAAAGACAAAATCGGTGGAAGCTTTATCAAATGGATGTGAAGTCAAGATTTCGAATGGTTATCTGGAAGAAGAAATTTATATTGAGCAACCACCTGGATATATAAAGAATGGACAGGAAGACAAAGTCTATCGTCTGAAGAAAGCTTTATATGGATTAAAGCAAGCTCCACGAGCATGGAATACTTGTATTGATAACTATTTTCAAAAGAATGGATTTGTGAAAAGTCCATACGAGCATGCTTTATACACAAAGAAAAACAAAGTTGGTGACATCATGATTGTATGCCTATATGTGGATGATATGATTTTTTCAGGAAACAATCCAGGTATGTTCGATGACTTTAAGAAAGCTATGACTAAAGAATTTGAAATGACAGACATAGGTGAAATGTCATACTTTCTTGGAGTCGAAGTGAAACAAATGGAGGATGGCATATCTGTTTCTCAAAAGAAATATGCAGAGGAGATTCTGAAGAAATTCAGAATGCAAGATTGTAAGCCGATATCTACACCAGCAGAACCAGGCATAAAGTTAAGTATTGACTCCACAAGTAAGCCAGTAAATCCAACATTGTTCAAAAGTATTATTGGAAGTTTGAGGTACTTGACTATCTCTCGACCAGATATTATGTATGCAGTTGGACTTGTCAGCAGATTCATGGAAAGGCCAAAGCAAGATCATTGAGTCTTTTAAAGAGAATATTAAGATACATCAAAGGTACTGTGAATCATGGTCTATTTTATACACACTCGAAAAATCAAAGTTGATTGGTTACTCAGATAAAGATTATGGGGAGACTTGGATGATCGAAAAAGTACATCCTGTTATCTATTTCATCTTGGCTCTAAAGATTTTTAAGTGGTCATCAAAAAAGCAACAAACTGTTGCTCTTTCAACTTGTGAAGCAGAATACATAGCAGCTGCAGCATGTACCTGTCAAGCAATTTGGTTGAAGAATATTTTGGAGGAATTATCTTTTGCACAAGAAGATCCAATTACAATCTATGTTGACAACAAGTCTGCTATATCACTATCGAAGAATCCAGTATCACATAGCCGCAGCAAACATATTGATACAAAATATCATTTTATCCGTGAGCAAATGAAGAATAAGACAGTGGAGTTAGTTTATTGTCACACAGATGATCAATTGGCAGATATCTTCACAAAACCATTGAGAGCAAAATTTCACATATTCAAAGAGAAGCTTGGAATGAGAAGTTTGGTTTGAGGGGGAGTATTGGAATTCAAACCAAAAGAAAGTTGGTCAAATAATGCTGCTGGCAAAGTAAGTCAAATAGTGATGCTGCAAAAGCTAGTCAAAAAAAATGCTGCAAAAGTTTGTCAACAAATACGGCACCGCAAAATTGGAAACTTGTCAAAAGTTACTGCATCTTTGTGTCAACAAATGCTGCTTCAAGTTTCCATTTGCATAACTAAGGCGGTGGAAGATTTTTATAAATAGGATTGTTAGAATAAGAAAATTAGATATGAAAGAGTGCAGCAGCACTTAAGTTAGAGATGTGAAAAAAAGTGCCGTAGCACTTGAAAAGAGAAAAACAGAGAGAGAGAAGTGCAGAAGCACATAAATATTAGAGAGAGAAGTGCCGTAGCACTTAAAAGAATTAGAGCTGAGAGAAAAATATATGTGAGAGTTGTATTTTTTGTGTTGTAATAATTTGCTCCTTGTATAATAAAATACTATCTTTGGTCCATTACGTTTCCAACAAAGAGTACTTGTGGCAAAGCTTTGATTATCCTTTTGATACATTCTTGCCAGGGATGAAGTTGGGATACAATCTCCGAACCGGTCAGCAATGGAATCTAACAGCTTGGAAAAGTCCTGATGATCCATCCCCAGGAGATGTTTATTGGGTTTTGAAACTCTATAGCTATCCAGAGTTCTATATAATGAAAAGTACAAAAAAGGTTTACCGGTATGGACCTTGGAATGGTCTATATTTTAGTGGACTTCCAGATCAACTGAATAGCACCATTTTTAGCAATTATTATGTCAGCAATAGAGATGAGATTTCCTTCGGTTATAGCCTTGGAAATAATAATGATGTCATGGCGAGATCTGTGTTAAACCAAACAACAAGTACAGCTCGTCGCTATATGTGGGTTGTGGAACAAAAAAATTGGTGGCTATTTAATTCCTTTCCAGAAAAGATTTGTGATAATTATGGCGTTTGTGGACCTTTCGGGAATTGCTTAAGTGGTAGTAGTACTCAGCAACAAACCTGCCAATGTTTAAAAGGTTTCAGGCCAAAGTCACCACAAGCATGGGATGCATTTGATTGGGGTGGAGGATGTAACCGCAATAAACCATTAAGCTGCATAGACAAACTCACAGATGGATTTGTCAAACTCAAAGGGGTGAAAGTTCCAGATACTACTCGTACTTTGTTGAATGAGAGTATTGGTCTAGTCGAATGCAGAGTCAGGTGTTTGAGTAATTGTTCTTGTATGGCTTATGCTAATTCAGATGTTAGAGGTAAAGGTAGTGGTTGTGTCATGTGGTTTGGAGATCTCATTGACATGAATCAGTTTCAAACTGGTGGGCAAGATCTATTTATCAGGATGCCAGCTTCCGAGTTAGGTAAGCACCATCAACTTTAGAATCTTCTTATTTCAGTTGCTACTTTGTAGCCTCAAGATCTCTCTAACTTTAGCTTTTGCTGCTGCTTTTGGTTTAACTATTCATCTGTTTTCTTATACTTGATCCATTTTTTAGTTTTGGCCTCTAGAAATTACCTGTTTTCTTCCCTGACTTTAACTCTGTTAAAGAAAATCAATAATGTAAAAATGAAGCAACAATAGGGACAAGATCACTAATTAAACCTTCTTTTTTTCATTTCCAATCCTCAAGAACATGCAAATAGGAACAGGAAGATTGCAGTGGTAGTTGTTGCCACCTGTATTGCAGTTTGTGGGGTTCTATTACTGAGCGCTTATTTTATTTGGAGGACCCGGAGGACCAATGCAAGTAAGTATTTGTTTAAACTTGACTTCACATTTCCATATGTAACTTTGTAGAGTCATAAATATGAAACTGTCGATATAATTATTGGAAGAATATCTGCTAAGATATAGAACCACTAGGATTGACCTAATAGTATAGATTGAAATAATATGCATGAGGTCTTGGGTTTCAGTTCTCGTTGTTGTCATTGCACACAAAAAAGAAAAGGAGTTGTAGGATATTCTCCTCTTCTCTCTGTACATTCCTGCTTCCAGTTCCTACAATCACTTTAATCATGAAATTTGTATAGAAAGCTAACCAAGTAGTCATTTCCTTTATTATAATTGATTTTTTTACCTTTTTATAATAAACTTTCGAAGTACTGGACTTTTGAATCAAGTACCAACACAAGTGGTAGCAGTTTGTGCTCCTTAATCAGGTGGTCTAGGAATAAAATACTGACCACCTTTGGTATGGAATACACTATGTTTAGAGGGAAATACTTCCTAAGGTCCCCAACAAAGTTTGTCACTGCTTCCAACTATATATACTTTGCATCAATACCATGATTACCTAAGAAAAGCCTCTTGAATCATAAGAGAGCAAGTTTCATTACATTATTCCAGTTTCTCTACAAGTATTTTGACTTTAAATAGTTCAATTTGGAAAGTATCTTGACTTAATCATCCAGTGACAATAAAGTGCAGGTCTCGTAGCAACTTAATATGCAAATGTATTTCACTAATTATATTGAGTTTAACTATTAACTTGCTAATAGTGAATATAATGAATTTCATCAGTTTTTTTGTTTGAGACAACAGGTATCCTCTGAAAGTGGCAATCCTTTTGAGTAAAAAAGTAGCTTAGTAGAAATATTACAGGAGGAAAGACTCTCCCTCAAATAACTTATTTTACACTTCTTTCATTAATTTTCATGGTTTTTTATTCTCACTATTTTGAATTCCCCCCACAGATTTTATAACATTAATGGAGGTCTCCCTCAATTTTGTAGAGAGTTTATCAACAGAAGATAATAATGAGAAACATGTGGATGATCTGGACATCCAATTGTTTGATCTAACGACAATTGCAACTGCCACTAATGACTTCTCCTTAGAAAATAAAATTGGAGAAGGAGGCTTTGGACCTGTGTACAAGGTAATAATTCTAAATACTATTACCCGGAAACAGAGAGAAATATAAATAAATATTAATGCAAAGCATCAACTCATGACCGTGGTTACGCAGGGAATATTAAGGGATAACCAAGAAATTGCAGTGAAAACTCTATCAAGGAGCTCATGGCAAGGAGTAACAGAATTCCTGAATGAAGTAAAACTGATTGCAAAACTTCAGCATAGAAATCTTGTCAGACTTCTTGGCTGTTGCATTCAAGGAGAAGAACAGATGCTAGTTTATGAGTACATGCCAAACGGAAGCCTAGACTCCTTCATATTTGGTATGCAACATCAACAAAACATAGATTTTATTGCTTATAACTTCAGTGACATAAGCAGATTACTAAATTAAATATTTATTGTTGAATAACATGTTTATTTGAATAAAACAGATGATACAAAAAGTAAATTGCTAGAATGGTCTCAGAGGTTCCAAATAATCTGTGGAATTGCGAGGGGGCTTATGTATCTTCATCAAGATTCCCGATTGAGGATTATTCATAGAGATCTCAAAGCAAGTAATGTTCTGCTTGATGAAAATTTGAGCCCAAAAATATCAGATTTCGGATTGGCCAGAATTTTTGGAGGAGACCAGAGTGAAGGAAACACAAGAAGAGTAGTTGGGACCTAGTGAGTGTCTTGCTAACCATCACCATTATAATATTTTTGCAAACTTGTGAATTGTTCTTGAATTTGATGTAATGTATATCTTGCAGCGGGTATATGGCACCGGAGTATGCTGTTCATGGATTATTTTCAGTGAAATCTGATGTCTTTAGCTTTGGCATTTTAGTGTTAGAGATTATATGTGGCAAGAAAAGCAGAAGACTTTATCAGGCAGACGAGAGTCTTAACCTCGTTGGTCACGTAAGACCTTGAATCTATTTTAAATTTAGGTGTAATTACTTTATATTTTTAATTTTTTTATTTTATTTCCTATCATATGCTAGTGTTACTTTTTGTCCTGTACTTTACTTTTTAATTCTTTCTGTCTAACTCCGTAACTACGGTTCTGAAATCTTTATGCTCATATTAATGGTAGGGAATAAAAGAGTCAGAATATAAAACAGAAACTAAATGGGACACTTATAATCAATTTGGGAAATTATTGAAATTAAATCCATAATTAAATCTTCAATTTATGTATCTTTCATTACATTATAAAATAATTTCTTTTGTTGCTGTTGTCATGAGCCAGGCTTGGACAATGTGGAAAGCAGGTAGGGGAATAGAGTTGATTGACTCAAACATAAAGGAGTCATGCATTGAAGAAGAAGTGCTGCGTTGCCTACATATTAGTCTTTTGTGTGTTCAGCAGTACCCTGAAGATAGACCTACAATGGCATCAGTGATTCTGATGTTGGAGAGTCAAGTGGAATTGGTTGACCCTAAAGAACATGGTTTCATTTCAAGAAATGCTGTTGTTGAAGAATATCTGTGGTCAAAATGGAAAGACAGAAGTTCAACCAATGATTTGACAGTTAGCATATTAGAACCACGATGAAAATTTGAGGAAATTTCGTAACAAGTTATATATGCCAGTTATTAGGATTAGTTTATGATATTTTTTACGTTGTTTTCTACTTATTTTGATATGAAAGTAGTCATGTGATAATCTTGTTAAATACATATTTGTGTTTTTTTACTTATATAAACAGTATTAGATAGAAGAGGCAGAAAACTTTATATTACATTTGGTAAATTAAAATTTGGTAAAATAGAAGATAATAGAATAAAATGAATTAGCATAGAAATATTTAAATTAAAGTAAAATATAAAATGAAATGATTCACATTAAATGCTTAAAAAGATTTTCGTATTCCTTCCCATTTCATCCTTTCAGCAGTGCCTAAATTCTTGTTGTTTATTATCCTTGGTTATTGGTTGGATCCTTCAGTGAAAAAGTAAAGCATAAGTAAGTTAGAAAATAAACTATGAACTGAAATTATAAATGTTTATTTATTTACATTCAATATATATATATATATATATATATAAATATAATATAATATAATATAATCAGTTATTTAAGTTATTTTAACATATTCACTCAAATAAGGATATTAGATTTGATAAGAGTGTAAACGTTGTATAGTCTTTTAATTCTAATTAAGTTAAGTTAAATTTAAGTTTTCAAAAAGGTAAAAAATTAAACCTGTAAGAACTATAGTATAACATCATTGAACAAACTAGTAAATATAAAATAAAATAATAGTGAATATTATAAATCTTCTTATATCATATGAATTTTTTTCATTTCCAAGACATTAAATATATTCATATTTTATATCATAATTAAACTACAACTGAACATGTCAATGATTAGCCTTTTTAACACATATGGGCCGGTTCATAAAAAATTACGAAACTGCGCTATGCTTGAAACTATTTCCAGTCGTGAGTAAGTTTTGCTTGAACGCGGTCATAACAAGCTAAATGCGCGTTCAAGCTGTAAGTGCCTCCAACAAGCTAAATGCAAGATGTGGTCAGCCTCTTAACGCTTTAAGAAAGTCTTTGGACGCACTCAGCCATTGGGTGCCACCAAATTTTATTAGATGTCCAAAAGGACGCGCTCAAATTGTGAGTGTTTTGATTGGTTATAGCAAACCTGGCCTCTGTTAGGCCAATGTGACATAGTCTTTAGCGTGTCTGACCCTTTATATATACATTTCACTTTCCCCATTTAGCATTAAACAAAGTAAGGTTGTATAATTTTCTTTTAAGTTTTTATTTATATTTTTATATTAATGTTAATTTTTCAATGATATTTTATTGCAGGAATAATTGATTAAGTTATATTTGGAAATAAGGTGAGGATGAGAAAATATTATTTAGGTTAATTTTATTTGACATAATAATTTGAATTATTTATTATAATTATTAATTTTAAATACTGATATTTTTTGTTTATGTTATAGATACATTGTGGAGAAATGACTTTTGCAATTATAATCATTGTATACATTAACAGTAGGATTCATGAAGATGATGAAGGAGTTATGTTTGATGGATTAAGAAGAGTTATGCAAATCAAAAGTGTAATAAGTATCGAATCGTTGAAAAATAGTTTTCGTGATAAATTTAAGTTAAATTCAAATGAAATAATTGGTTCTATCGTAACTAGATATAATGTAAGAAATAAATATGTTATCATACAGATAGTCGATGATGATGATGTTAATTGTATGATTAATAATTATCTTGATCATCACATTGGCCCTATTGAATTATGTGTAGAAGTAGTTGTACCAAGTGGTGCGTCTTCTATTCTCAATATACGGACAACTGAGACAAATGTTCGTACGTCATCGAAGGAGAATGCGCGAGGTTAAACTCTAGCTCTGATGATGAAGATCACGTCGTTTCTGATTCATATGTTGCTGATGAAAAAGATGTTGACGGTAACTTACCTAATTCAAACGATGAAGAAAGAAACGAACATAACCACAATTTAAGTGTTGATGTCCAACATCAAGTTGTTGGTGAGAAACAAGGGAGAGCTTAGTTTGTGGAAATTTTACTATTTAATTTAATTGATTGAATTTTAATTTGAATTTATTTATGTCCTATTAATGTAGGAGGAGGGCAAGAACCATTTTGGCAAACAACGCCACATTATATAAATAATAATTGGGATCATCCTGATCAAGAAAGCGTATGAGGTTTAACTATATATTTGAACTGGTCGATCAGACAAGAATTAAATGTTGGATTGGAGTTTGATAGCAAAGTCGACGTTCAAACTATTGTTGCACGATATTTGATGATTGTGCATCAAACAATGAGGGTCTATGAGTCGAAAGCAACAACGGATACACCTTATCCTTTTTATATGCGGGCAATAAAATCAAAGATGACAGACAAGTGGAAAGTTACATAATGGAGTGGAAATCATACTTGTTTAAACCCTAGTTTGACTCAAGATCATGTCAATCTTGATTCAAATATAATCAGTATGTGCATGTTCATCAAAAATGACTTAGCATCGTAATTTTAATAATTGCAAGATAGACGGATGAGGCATTAGAGGTAAATGGAAGAATGATCAGACGTATCATTAATGAGCATAGACGAAAGATGCACCCTCAAACAGAGACGTACAAGTATAAGATGAAGTGTTCAAGTCATCAAGCTTCAAAGCTACTACATCAGATGAAGAACCTTCAGTGACCAAGACGGATATCTCATCTCAAATTCAAGTTAACCGTTTAAATGTGAAGATATGAAGATATGAAGACTGAAGTTGAAGACGAAGAAGAAGAAAGAAGACAGACGAATGAGTTCAACACACAACTCATCTTTATACATTCGTCCATCAGTTTAATGAAGTTCAGATGTCGAGTAACATGTGGATCTTTTCAAATCAAACTGTTACTCAGAAGCTTTTAAAGGTGGAAAGGGTACTTTTCAGTGAAATCTCTAAGCATATCAGTCAAAGCCTGATCTCATGCTGACATCCGCTGCTAAAACATTAAATGTTCTGATTACTCACTCTATCGAATGTTGAAATGCCCAAGACAAAGGACTAACGTTCAAATCTTCAGTCTAACAGATACTTCAAGAAGTTGTCTATAAATGGATTTCATTGCAATGAGTTGAATTTGGCAAACTACATTACAAGCAATCAATCTTATTCGCTCTCAAAGCTTCACTTAAAGGAAAGTTCACTCGCCCTGAATTTAGAATAGATCTCATTGTAAAATCCTTCTCTACGTAAAGGATTATTATTTTGATCTTAACTATTGTAAGCCACTGTTGTGGTTTTTGTAGCCCGAGGAGGCTAAGTGTTTAAAGAATACCTTGAGTTTAGCCTGAGGAGGCTGAGGTCCAAAGAATACGTGGTTTAGCTTGAGGAGGCTAAGTGTTGAAGGAATAATTGGTTTAGCCTATGGAGGCTGTGTTCAAAGAATATCTGGTTTATCCTACGGAGGCTGGGTTTAAAGAATACCGTTTAACCTTGAGAAGGTTGTGTCCAAAGAATATTTGTAATTAGCCAGGAGTGGCTGGGTTCAAAGAATACTCTTAGTGAAAACTTAGTGTGTTGCTGAGTAACTGAATGTAGACTTAACAGACAAACCAGTATAAAAATATTATTGTCTTATTTTATTATCTGTTAACTAACTGGGGATAACAACTTAAACGAAAGTCTTTGTTAAAATCAATTCTTTGACAGAAAAATCTTCTTGCGTCTATCCTTGTTTTAATTAAAAGACACAAAACGCATTGTCTGAAAAAGATTTTATTCATTAAAACAATTTAACACCCCTTCTTGTGTGTTTATATTTTACAGTTTGGTATCAGAGCTCAGCCTCTAAGGGTTGAGTGTCTCACAACTGCTAGAGGAAAATATTCAGAATGGAGAACTCCAAGACGATGCTTATTGAAGAAGGATCCTCCATGAACAAACCTCTAGCTTTCTCTGGAGACGACTATCCCTACTAGGCAGATGGGATGGAGATGTATATCAAATCTACTCAATACAGACTCTGGAGGATAATCACTGAAGGAGATATTGCCTAACCAAACTAGCATCAGAATTGGGAGATGAAGAATACTCTATAATGAAGTTCAATAGCAAAACACGTTATGCCATAATGTGTGCTCTATTAAGGACATAATACAACAAATTGTGTGCCTATAAAACTGCAAAAGAACTTTGCAATGCTTTAAAGATCTCTCATGAAGGAACTGAGGTTGTCAGAATCAGAAAGGTTACTACCGTTCAAAGAGAATATGAGATGTTGGCCATGCAAAAAGGAGAATCTAAAGATGGAATGTTTGGAAGGTTTCAAAGATTCTAAATGGATTAACTGCTTTGGGAACCACTTTTACAAAGGCCCAAAACAATATGAAGATCTTAGACAATCTTCCTACTCCATGGGAAGCCATGTCCACTGTTATATCAGTTGGCAGAGACATGAAAACTTTAACTCTTGATTAACTTATTGGTATAGTAAGAGTGGATGAAGTTAATCTTAGTAAAATGGACAAGATTAAAGTTAAAGAGCCTATTGCTCTATCATCCATTGATGAAGGTCCCAAAGAAGAATCCAGCAAGAAAGATAGAAGGAAAAACAAAGTTCTTAAGGCTGACTCAACAGAGTCAGATAACTCGGAAGAATCCACTGATGACGAGATCTCCTTAATGACTAAGAGATTCAAAAGAATGATGATAAAGAAAGGAAGAAGCTAAAGATTCTTCAGAAAGAAGGACAAACGTTTTTCTGAGAAACCACAAAATAAAGATGAAGGATCTGAAGTTGTCTGCTTTGAATGCAGAAAGCCTGGGCATATGAGATCAGAATGCTCAACGATGAGAAAAAGGTGGCAGTCCAAGAAGGACAATAAAAATACAGTGGATGCTCGTGACACATGACAGGTAACCTGTCTATGTTCCAATCAGAGAGAGTGTGCAACACTCTTCGTAAGGAGAAAAGACAAGGTTTTGTAGAGAAGCAGTGCTCTCTCCACGAACTTGATTTGATTCTTACTACTTAATTGGATTAAAATCAAATGGATGAAATTCAAATAAGCCTACATCATATTTTAAGCATTACCTTTAGATTGAACATTAGCCTTTGAGATTAGTTTGATCAAAGGAATAAGATTGAATCTTAAGTCACATGTATCACATCATTCTCTAAATGGATTCTAGCCTTATGATTCAATTCTAGAACCTTGTATTTAATGATCAATCATGTGATGATCAATCATCTCATCACAAGGTTGAGAATCAATCTAGCCATGCATGCTTAGCCCATCACCTTGTCTTTAAATAGGTCAAACTTTCACTTTGTAAGGACTTTTTAGTCAACACTCGAATGAAATAGAGTTTTTTATTTTAGAGAGTGTTCTCTCCAGGTTTTCTTAAGAAACCTTTGAATCTTATCAATCGACCTTGATCCATAGTGGCGATTCTACCTTTGAGCTTATTATCTTGTGCGTGTCGCTCTCCATTTCTTCCTACTTCCATTTTTTATTTCATTCTTCTTTTGTTTACTTTGAATTAATGAGTGTGAGTTAAATTTCGTGAGGATATTGTTCTTTTGGGTTGATGAGTCATTGATGAATGAATATTAGGGCAACACACGAAAATTTGTGAATGAGCAACTTAAATTCCCTAAGAAATTGTATTAAGATGTGAGCCTCTAAAGACCCTGGTGGATGTTTGGTGTTGCGAGCCTTAGTAGTAGATAGTCAAATTGTAGAGTTGTTTAGTTTTGCCCTCGTTGTTTAGAAAGAAGTAAAGACTTAAGTGAAGTAGAAGAGTAGAAATTTGATGGCATTTTTCCAAGGGTGGAAGCAAGATGTCAATGGTGGTGGCTTAGATACCCTAAGAAAAGTAGTTGACCCTTAGTCAATGAGCTGAGTGGCTCAACATAATACCTAGCAAGTAGAAGCTAGAGAAAAGTTAGAAAGCCTAATAAGAGTATCGTAGAGAGTTAAGTCAAAAGTAGATGGTCTGAGAGAATTAAGGAAGATCTTTGAAGGATGGTAGAGTTAGCTCTAGTTATATGTAACAGTGGTTGGAAGGTAAGGTGAAGAACCTTATCCTTACCTTGCCTAAGCTAAAACAAATTTTGAGGACAAAATTTCTTCTAAGGGAGTTGTAACAACCTAAAATTTCTCTCCTCATGTTAATTACATGTTGCGAGATTTAAGTTAATTAATTTTAATATGTGTTGGGATATCTTAAATAATTGTCTTAAAAATCTTTTTGAGTTCATAAAAATTATTAATTAAATTAATAAGCTTTTTCTATAATTGGTATTGGTTAGTTTTAATAGAGTTATATTTTAAGCAAATGATGGATCCTTTTGAAATTCATAATGAAATTTTGAATGAGATAGCAATCTCCAAGATCTTATCAGGAAATAACCACAAATACACTAAAGTGCTCACCATCTCCCATTTTCCTCTTCTGCCCTTAATAAGCTCAAAAACTTAGGTTTAACTACTCAATTTAGTCATTGGAATTAAAAGAGTCAGTCGTGATCTCTCCCTCACTCTTTATTCTCTCTCCCTCTTGTTTTTCTACACCCACATTGTGTTACTCCTTCTTGTTCTCCAAATGGCCCAAGTTCATCCATAAAGGAAAGAGCCTCGTTTCTTCTCCCTCCATGTTCATGGCAAGGCCTTGAAGTTGAAGTTAAGGTTTTGGAATGATTGTGAGTTCTGAATTATTGCTGTTTTATAGCTTATGTGAGTCATAAAGTTGAATTTATAGTAATGTGATTGCATTTCTTCTATGATGAGAGGTTATTTTGTTTGTATATGAGTATGGCTGCTTTTAAAATGAGTATTCTTGAGGTGGATGTGTTGACAAGTGACTAAATGTTGTATTGTGATTTTTCAACTATAGTTGAGTGAAATAGTGGGTGTGAATGTGAGAGACCAAGAGTGAAACTTGAAATTTAGCAAAGGTTTGACTTTTGGGGATTTTTTGGGTTAACTTTGTGATTTAACATGATTCGAGCCCAATTAAGCCTTTGGAAAGATTAGTTTATGCATATTAGACTTGTTAGAACATCATTAGAAAAGCCTTAGAATTAGTTTTGCCCTTTTAGACTCCATTAGCAAAGCATTTTTAATGATCACGAGGCTTAGAGAGTTAAATTTAGGGTAGGCCATCGTGACCTGAATTGAACCTTAAAACAACCTTAGGATGGATAGTTAGATGTGTTGGAATGCTTCAAATATGATTGGAATAATGCAGGGAAAGTTGGAATGGATTATAACATACTACACGCGAGATGAGGAAGCTAGGCGCGAGATGCACACGAGATGAGGTGGTAGAAAGTTAACTTCTTCTTGAAGTTACACCACCTCGCATGAGATGATGTTGTTGAACACAAGGTGAGTGCGAGATGAGGTTCCAGAGAGTTTTTCTTCTTCATTGAAGCTCCATGTCGTGCGAGTTGTGTTCCAACTCGCAAGAGATGCCTTCCTCGACACATTTTCACCTGTTTTTGGCTATTTTTCTCCGTGAAACACTTAACACACCATCAACAAGCTCTAATACCAATTATTTTGAATTAAGATCAATTTAGAGTTATTTTAGGTGGATTAAGAGCATGAAAAGGACAATTTATAATATAAAAAGTGATTTACAATTTACTTCGATTATAACCTAACGATGTAAGTATAAATACAATAACACTGGTGTCTCAGTCTCAATTAAATGAGCATGCTTTCTTCTTCTTGAGCTTTTGGCAAACTCCCGAGAGCATCATGAAAGACAAGTTTCTTAAGCTTTAAAATAAGCAAGGCAGAATTTGTACCTAAATTGAACAGGATTAATGTCATACAATTAAGGATAATAAAGAAAGAATATGTTTAGGAAGAAACATTGAAACCAAGATTTATTAAGTTCGACTACTAAAACAAAAATTATTAGATAAAATATGAGATGCACAATCGCTCTAAGATAAATAATAATACGTATGCATTATTTCTTCATAATAGTATTGATGAATTTGCATTCGAGCTTGAAAAAAAATAGTGTAAGTCTATTTTAACTGAAAGTTGTTGATGCTGCACCAAAAGTTTGTGCATAATTTATGAAAATAATAGTCTAAATCACATCATTTCAGTTTAAAGATCTAATTTGGTACTATAAGCAATGTGTTCGGTAGGAAAAAAAAAACAAAAAACCAACTAAAACCCTTAAATAGAAGTGAAAATTAGAAATTAAAAGTAGCGTGATTTAAAAAGTTGTATCACAAGGGTGGTCATCTTTAATTTTTATTCTATTATAACTTTTTATCAAGACTAGCTGTCTCGCTACAACTCTTCCAATGGCCACCAATCTAAATGGGTTTTCTTCAACATACAACCCACATTGAGCTCCATCTTCGACGCTGCTCCTGTCTGGTGAACAGCTAAAGTTTGTACCAACACGAACAGGTCGCCTCACCTCTGTAGGAGTTCCCAGACACTGACCTTGTAGGCCTAATTGCTGCATGATATTCATTGACACTTTTTCAGCCAGCTCTTGTGTTAGTTGTTCCCTCATCCTAACAGTAACCTCTTCGGTGATACTTTGTCTCAAAGACTCATATGTTCATTGGCTGATTGAAGAGTCAAAACATCGACAGTGTAAAGATTTTCCAAAGTATGAAACAATCTCCACACCTTGACCAACGCCACGAACACGCCCTGGGTGTTCAGGTTTGCCAATGACAGATGAAAGTATATCATCCCTTCCTTGTGGCACAAATGATCCTTGAATGCTCTGCTCAACTAGGGAATGTTGCAAGTAACGAATAGCTGTTGTTATGACTTTAATTCAAACATGGAAAATTTTCAAATAAGAATGTCATTAATTAAGAATGTAACTAAACTTACAATCTTTTCAGCAATACACTGGGAAGATGATGATGTGAACTCGCCTGACTTCTTAATCCTAGCCAACTTCCATTTTTCATGCCCCTTTGGTGGGGATGGGGGACCTTCAAATGATAAAGTGTGATCTGATGCAGTTGCTTCTTCTCGCAGCCTTTGCTTCTAAGTCAAGATCCTTTCCTCTAAGACTTTATAACCCCCTCGAGACAAAGTATGGGGATAATCATTTGCTACTTGGAACTCCTTTGCCTTGTTCCTCGTCGTCTGTAACATTAATTAAACATTTAGTAATTGTTCAAATGGTGGAAAATATCATTTCAAACTAACTAAACTAACTTGCCACTCAGGAGACAATCGTATCTGAACAAACTTCTCCCATGTTTCTATGCCCCTATAATTAGGCATAGGAATATTGCCATCTTCTCTATTATATATGTACCGGGTCAGTTGAGACTTCCATTGCCTAAACATGGTCGCCATGGATGACATGACCTTCAGCCTTAGGGACTCCACATTAGGAATATCAAAAGTGTCCTATAAAAAGAATAAAATTGTTATTATTTTGCAACATAATAAAGAATAATATACCGAAATCAATACCAAATAATTATCAGCAAAGAGAAATTACCAAGATCCTGCCATAGCATGTTCCGTTGAGTCATCGGAACATCATCCCAAGAAGGGGTTAGGATAGATATGTGCTCACGGACAAGGAAGCCCAAATAACTCCTGAATATGGGCCCATTATCACCAGTAGCAATGCCCGTGCAAACATCTACGTCAATGTGAGTCTGTTGACTTTTGCCACGTCTAACTGTTAATTCCTTCAAGCGTGTGGTCTTCCGATATACTCTGTTAGGGTCAGGTGACTGATCAGCCATGTTCCTGTTTAAAAATAAATTGAAAGTCAGTAACTGTGATAGCAAAATATGCGAGTGATAATTACACCAAACACATACCTTTGTTATGGAAAGTATACCACAGTCATCAAGTAATAAGTATTTATAGATTAGGGATGTCGTACCCACGAGGATAAGCAATTTGGAAACATTATCTTTATTTAATGATTTTATTAATTTCCCAAAGGGTGCAAAAAGAGTAATTATGTCTAAAGAGTGATTACTGCAGAAGAATAAAGCAATGATAATTTTATTAAAGAAAGGGGGTTGAGATAAGAAATGATTGAGATCCCGATTTCACCACTAATTCCCCCCTTATATTCTCCTCTTTTGTTATTCAAATATAATCATGGTCGGATTGAATTCCTACCCTCGTGATCGCTCCTTTTAGAATCGCTCACGTCTCCTATGTCTACCTGGATTAATTCAACCTCTTAAATTAACACCAAATTACTTAGGGATTTTTGCTCCATTAATCCAATTGTGATTAAGTGCAGTCTGCATTACTACCTATTTCCAACTCTAGGATCTTAGAATAATAATGATCTCATTATCCTGTTTTCTCTAGAAGTCTACTTTATTGAAGTATCCCTAGATTACCTTTTGTGAGTTATCAAACTGGATAAACAACAAATTGACATTATGAATAAAAGTAAAAATTACAAAAAAAATTTGCATAAACAACAAAAATGACATAACTTATTTATTAGCACGATAATGGTCAAATATATATTCCCCATTATTATCATGACGAACTGCATGTACATCATCAATATCAATTTCTTCAAATATAACAGGGTTATGAGATGAAAAATTAGGAATGTGATCAATGTTAAGATTGTCAACTTCAGGTTCCGTGCTTTTCCCAGGCAATACCACAAATAACATCTCATTTGAAAACTTGTCTAGCCTGTTCTGCCATTATAAAAGGTTCGTCCTGGTAACCAACTCTAATGAAGTTAACAAGGGTTTAAACTGAATCATCAAATTGCACCCCTGTCTTGTTATCAACCCATTTACATTTAAAAAGAGGCACATGAAAGTTAAATACACAACCTCCCAAATTTCCTCAATGATTCCATAATAAGGCATGCATCCCAACAATAGATTGTTGTCTTTGGAAGTCGAGAAATACATAGAATCAACTTCTACCATAACTCCACTATTTTGCACCACACTTCTATCATCTAGTGACTTTGTGTAAAATGAATAATTATTTATGAAGTATTCATTACAAACAATAATATCTCTCTTGAGGGCACATGCAAGCCATTTTAAGGTCTCTAAAGTTGTTTCATCACTCAAGATTTGATTTTTAAACCACTTCCTGAAAGTACTGTTATGTTCTTTCAACAACCACTTCTCTGGCTAATGCAAACCCATGAGGAACTTGTAAGAGATCTTCATGAATAAGCAAATGGGTGCCGTAATCTTCATTCACCCATCATTCAACACTCAATCAATTGATGAAGCTTGCAGAAAAATGATCAAACTCACAGACTCAATGAACAAAGAAGAAGAAATGAAAAATGGAGTAGATTAGAAGGTTAGAAGCGCCATTAACTCAAGGAATTCAATAAGCTTGGTTGGTGAATCGCCACTTGTGATGCAATCCTCAAGGAGAATAGCATAAGAGACACGGATCTTCATGCTTCAATGGAGGCTTGGTGTTTATGAAGAAGAAGCACACGACATCAAGGAGAAAATAAAGAAGAAAAATGGATTAGAAGAGGAATGGAAGCGCCATGGCAAGTGCCAATAAGCTTGAGGTGGAACCGCCACAATGGAGCAAGGAAGCCATTGATGAGATTCAAGGTTCTTCACAAGAACACAAGAGAGAAAACACTCTCAATTTTCTGAATTCAATTCTCAATTCATCAAAAGTGTATGAATTACAAAGGAAATCCTATTTATACTACTAAGGTGTGGTGCTTAGCTTGCTATGGAAGGAACTAATGTCCACCCTTAGATTAGATTTTAATCTAATGGCTATGAAGGGAAGCTTGTGGTGGAAGCTTGATTAGCTTGGAGGACAAGGATCAATCCTCCACCCTTGGATGTAGATCCTCATCCAACGGTTATGGCATCAAGCTTGCACTCCAAGCTTCTAAGCTTAGCCCTTGGATTAGTATCCTCATCTAATGGTCATGGTGCCAAGCTTGCACTCCAAGCTTCTAAGCTTAACCCTTGGATTAGAATCCTATCTAAAGGTCACTAATTATTTGTTTATTACAAGTTTAGGCTCAAATTAAATCCTTAAAACAATTACATAATTGAAAGAAAACTACTAATAAGCCTAAACATTAAAACATTTCGCTGAAAATTCCTGGAAGCATTCCAACGCTAACTTCAAGCTCATTTTCCAACTAGTTTCTGTTCGAACTGGGTTTTGGTGTCTTCATATCTTTTGTAGCCCTTGAAGTCTTCTTTAATTTGGCACCAAGATCACCTCAATTGGATTTGTGTAGCTTGACTTATGATCGAAATACTGAAACAGGTCAGACAGTAAAAATCAGCAGCGAATTTTATTAGAAGCCCAAAATTGAAAAGTAAGGTTGGAGAGTTTGGTTGGGCTTTTGGAGATGGTCCTCCATCAACTTGGATCATAGATCCATGATAAGATTCAAGGTTCTTAGGAAGAAACACTATGAGAGCTCTCTCCTTTTCTCAAGACACAAGTCTTAGAAATTCTCTATTTCATATATTGACCAAAGTGTGTACAATAGAAATATTGACAAATTTAATGAATGTGCAATGGGTATAAGGTTAGAAATCTGAAATGTTATCCACCCTAGGATGAAATGAGTGACCAATGGTAAAATGAGAGACACCCTAGGCTGAGCACACTTTACAATTACAAGGCACAAATTCAAGTATTAAAACAAATACATAATTGAAAGAAACTAATAGGCCTAAACAATTAAATAACTCGCTGGAATATCCCGGTAGCATTCCAACGTTAACTTCAAGCTTCATTTCCTCTTAGATGCAGTCCGAACTGGTCTTTGGTGTCTTCACAACTTTTGTATCCCTTTAAGTCAGCTTTAACATGCCACCAAGACGAAATCAATTGGAGTTTTTGTAGCTCACATTATGCTTGAAATACTGAACCTGGTTAGCACCCCATTGAAAGATCCTGGCAGTATCCAAACGTTACTTTCAAGCTCAATTTCCTCCTAGTTGCAGTTAGAACTGGACTTTTGTGTCTTCATAGCTTTTGTAGCCCTTCAAGTCAGATTTTAAAACGACACAAAGAACAACTTAATTGGAGTTGTGTAGCCCAAGTTATGCTCCGGATACTAAACCTGGTCAAATAGTAAAAAACATAGCGAATTTTATTAGAAGCTGAATTTATTAAAAAGTAAGGTTGAAGAGTTTGTTGAACTTTTGAAGATGGTCCTCCATTAATGACGTTGTGAGCAATCAAGTATGGTTGAACTACTTCAGTGTTGTTCAAAACATAAAAATCATCTTGCTGCACTAAATACCAAGGTTTTTCCATACATTGTCCACCTCGTATGCATTGGCAAAAATGTCTACCCTTAGTACATGGCCTAGGAACCCCGAAAGGAAAGATTGTAGACATATATTCTGAACAAAACTCAACCATTCCTTCAGCAAGGTACCTCTCAATAATTGACCCTTCAGATGATACTTGATTCTTGACATACCCTTTTTAAGATTTTCATGTAACGCTCGATGGTGTACATCCATCTTAAGTATACGGGCTTACATAATCTAATCTCTCAAACAAGATGCACAACCAAGTGTACCATAATGTTAAAAAAAGATGGGGGAAAAACATTACCAATTCACACAATATAATAGCAGCCTCAGCTTCCATGTCATCTAGCATGTTAGGGTCAATCACTTTGCAACAAATTTTTTGAAGAATCGACACAATCGGGAAATGACATTTCTAACCTTATTAGGCAAGATGTCACAGATTTCCACGGGAAGGAATTGTTGCATCAACACATGACAATCATGGGATTTTAATCCAATTAATTTCAAATATTTCATTGAGACAAGGCTCTTGACATTTGAACAGTATCCTTGTGGCACTTTTATTCCGTGTAGACATTGACAAAAACTGGTTCTCTCTGTTTTACTTATTGTATAAGCTGTCGGGGGGAGGTATGTGCGGTTACCCTACAACACATGGCTTTAATTGATCTCGAATTTTCATCTCAAACATATCCAACCGAGCATTCAAACCATCTTTTGTCTCACCTCTAATGTTCAACATTTTTCCTATCAAACTATCATAAACATTCTTCTCAACATGCATAACATCTAAACAATGTCTAACATCAAGCTTGCACCAGTGTGGGAGATCAAAGAATATAGACTGTTTCTTCCACATGTTTGTCACAGTTGCCTTCTCTAAAGACTTTCCGAACCTAATGTTGATATCTTTCACCCGCTCTAAAACTTGTTTACTAGTTAAGGGGTAGGTGCTTCCTCATTCTCTAGATGACTATTAAATGCACTTTTTAATTTACGATATGAGTAATACTGTCTTAGAAATCTCCTATGTCAAAGATATATTGTCTTTCTTCCATGCTGCAATTGTTGGAAACATGTCCCTTCTTCACATATCGGACAAGCTTTATGTCCCTTAACACTATAACCAGACATGTTTCCCTAGGCTGGGAAGTCATTGATAGTGCAAACCAACATGACATGTAACTTGAAGGTTTCAATCAACACCTTCATCCCATAATAATCTTAAGTCTTCAATCAAGGGAAAAAGATAAACATCAGTATCATTTCCAGGCTGCTTTGGGTCCGAGATCAACATAGACAACATTATATACTTTCGCTTCATACACAATGATGAAGGTAAGTTGTAAATTATCAACAACATAGGCCACGAACTATGAGCAATGGCTAAATTACCAAATAGATTCATTCCATCTGAAGCCAGACCAAGGCAGAGGTTTCTTGAATCACTGCCAATTGAAGGAAACTCTTGATCAATCTTCTTCCACTACAAGGAATCATCCACATGTTGAAGCTTTCCATCATGTATCCTTTCATCTACATGCCATCTAAGATTCTTTGTGTCGTTGGCATTTGTAAACAATCGTTTAAACCTTGTAATTATTGGAAGATACCATATCACCTTAACAGCAGCACCTTGCTTTGTTCTTTCTTCACTATCACAATCACCCTTCTTTCTTTTGTAACGTGAGAGCCCACACCTAGGACACTTGTGCATCGCTTCAAATTCTTTTATGTATACGATGTAGTCATTTGGGCATGCATGAATTTTTTTATACTTCATACCCATTGGACAAAGAATCTTCTTAGCGTCATAATTGTGGGTTGGCAATGTGTTACCTTCTAGAAGCATTTCACTCAACAACTCTTGCAATTGAGTAAAGATTTTGTCAGTCCACGCATTTGCCACCTTTAAATGAACCAATTTTAAGACCGCATACATACGAGTGAAGGTATAGCACCCTTCATACAAAGGTGTCTCCGCATCACTATGCAATGTGTCATATATGTGGGCTTTAAAAAAGGAATCCGGACCAACATCTTGAATCATGTCTTCTAGTCGGTCATCAATTTCTGTTTCCAACTCTGGTGCAAACACATTAGATGTTGTCAATGTGTCTAATAACTCACCATGTCAGGTCCATTCTTTATAACTTCTCAGAATCCTATCACACAACAACTATTCTCGAAGTTCTTCAACTTTTAGTCGTACACTGTTCAAACAATTGACACAAAGGCAACAAAACTTCCCACCAATACTAAAGTGATCATGTCGCTTAACAAATTTCAAAAACTCTTCAACTCTAGTCTCATACTCCATACTAATTTGACTTGCATTCATGCAACTACGATCCATACCTTAATCAAAGGTAAGGTCAACAAACATCAATATTCACCAAAGCTAATGAAAGCAGGTACTCACATAATCATTATTCTTATCTTTCCAAAGTATTCTAATCTTGGTAAGTTAATGAAAAAAGACTCCAAAATTGCATGTTTGGTTTAGGCTATAAAGTATAGCTCATTTAGTCAGTATAAGAAAAATCAGACTACAAAATTAACCACAATACAAATATTCATGATAAAAATACAATAAACAAAATCTGGCGCACCTTGTTGGAGTTGTATTCACGGCTTGAGAGCTTAGAGGTGACGAAGAACGAAAAGGAGAAGGTGGGGTGTCGAGTAGCAATGCCGGTGATGGTGTTTTGAGAAAGGGGGTTCGCTGGTCAGGGAAAGGAGAGAGCAAGACCGAGGTTGGCCAGTGACAGAGAGGAGGGAGGAAGGCTTTCGCTGGTGACAGAGAGGAAGGACCAATGCCGGTGACGGAGGAAACAGAGAGGGTTTTTTCGCGAAATGGAGAAGACAACGTTTAAATCGTGCCCAAGGTTTATAATTAAAAGTCAAACCATGATGATTTAATTTGAACCGTCTTTATCTATCAATAAAAATTGCAAAATTGTCATCGCGTCACAAACCACGACAGTTACTTAGGTACCGTAGTGGTGTGCACGTCGTTGTCCGTCATTTTTGTACTAGTGACAACTTTATTCTATCTAGCATGCCAACAAATAGACTAAGAGAACAACAAAAAAACAATTATTAGGGTCAAAGTTACATCCCATTAGCAGATAATCAATCTTGATAATTTTGTGAATTTTTTCTGAAGAAAAAAAAAAAACCACCGCTTTCAATTCTATGTTTGGAAGAGACTCTCCTTCCGAATCACAAGGTTGATAATTCATTGACTAATTTCACTTGCCAATTATCGATATTTTAGGCTCCTCGACAAAATTATAAACATATCCATCAACTTCATAGCAACCTTCCATGCAAGACATCAAGAAACAAAAAAAAAAAAAAATCTATTTCAAGAAGCTAATTTGAATAGAAAAATATAAAAAATATAAATGATGAATGGAAGTGATTCAATTCACTCAATTCTCTTTAAAAGGAAATTCAATTTTAACAAGTAAAACAAAAGTAATTTAATGGTTCTGGAGAATCAAATTAAATAGTTGAAAAAAGCAAGAAAATTAAATTCTATGACACTCTCCTAATTAAGACACTCTCTTAATGGCAGAAAATACCCATAAGCTGTCTTGTAAACCTAAAACAAATAACTCTAAGAACAAATGGTACACAAACTCCCACGTGGAGTGAGGCAATTGAATGGAGCAATCGGAAGTTGGAAGAACAAAACAGTGAGCGACAATAAGAACAAATATTATAATAAAGTTATCTACTAAACAAATGCAATGTATTGTTCGCCTTCCAAGAGGATAAACATCAACAGAATTCCCCAAAAGCATAGTCCTTAATAGCATTCCCAACACTCATTGTGGGATGGTAGCTCACCCGAACTTAAAACTAAATCTATAAGATATGCAACATAATGAACAAGATAACAGAAAAGAGAAAATAAAATTCCATAAATATGTTCACATAAAAAATGCAAAAGAAATTAAGCATCAAAATAACATAACAATTCTGCCAAATGCTAGCATGAATTAAAGAATAGATGATATAAATTAAAGAGGGTAAGGGTGGTGATAACTCGCAAAAGTGAGTTATTTCTATGCTCCTTTTATAATATAAATTGCCCTTTTCACACTCTTGATCCATCTAAAATAACTCTAAATTGGTCTTAATTCACAATAATTCGCATTAGAGCTTGTTGATGGTGTGTTAAGTGTTTCAGGGAGAAAAGTAGCCAAAAATAGGTGAAAATGTGCTCAGGAAAGCATCTCTCCCGAGTTGGATCACAACTCGCGCGACTTGGAGCTCCAGTAAAGAAGAAAAGCTCTCAGGAACCTTATCTTGCGCTCATCTCTTCTTATCTCGCGCGAAGGCACCTTTCTTGAAGAGTAAGTCAACTCTCTGACACCTCATTTCGCACTCACCTCGCGTTCAACAAACATCATCTCGCGCAAGGTGGTGTATCTTCAAGAAGAAGTTAACTCTCTGCCACCTCATCTCGCACTCATCTAGTGTTTAGCTCCTTTATCTCGCGCGAAGTGATTTGGAGTATAACACAAGGTTCCTCTCTGGAACATGAACTCGCGCGAGCTGTTTATTACCTCGCGGGAGTTAGACTCGCATCAGGCCCAAGTCCAACTTAAAAGGCTATAAATAAACCTCATTCAACAGAGTTCCATACTCAGTCGATAGATAATTTCTAAACCTTAATTCTTAGATTCCCGATGGCTAACCCTGGACGGCGGCTGCTCTTCGGTTGAGATATTCTTCCAGTTCATAGATAACAACAGAATTCAACCACGAGGAAGGAGACTCTAGACTTCACTATGCATTCTCTTTCCATTATTATTTGTGTTGTTTCTTTTATCACTATGAACTAACTCTCTGTCTGATTGAGAGAACGATGTAGCCCTAATTACCCCCTTTACATGATTCTTGATGTTATTCAGTATATGTTTGGGTGTTTTATTCTTCGTTCTTAATGCTATTTATTAAACTAACAACTTAATAAATTGATAAGGTAATCTAGAGATGCTCTGACAAGGTAGACTTCTAGAGAAAACAGGAGAATGAGATCATTATTATTCTAAGATCCTAGAGTTAGGAATAGGTAGTAATGCAGACTGCACTTAATCACAATTGGATTCATGGCACTAAAATCCCAAAGTAATTTGGCATTAACTTAAGAGATTGAATTAATCCAAGTTAACATAGAAGACGTGAACGATTCTAAAAGAAGCGGTCACGGGGATAGAAATCCAATCTGACCATGATTATATTTGAATAACTTAAAAGGAAATTATAAAGGGGGGATTATTGGTAAAATCTGGATCCCAATCACTTTCTTTCTTGAATCTAAACTCAATTTAAATTTGCTTTATTCTCTTTAATGAATTCAACTTCTAAACCAAAAGCTTCATGTTTCTCCCTCTCTTGGGAAATTAATAAAATAAATTAAATAAAGATACAAGTTTTCCGATTTGATTGTCCTTGTGGAATTGACACAACCCCCGTTTATAAATACTTATTATTTGATGATTGTGGTATACCTACCATAGCAAAGGTATGTGTTTGGTGTAATTATCACGTGCATATTTTACGTATCAAGTTTTTGGCGCCGTTGTCGGGGACAAGCCAAATTAGAACTTTAATCTTTTATCTTATTTATTTTATTTTTCCTTATTTTTTTTTCCGTGGAAATTTTCTTTCTTCTTCTTACACTTCAATTTTAATTTTTAAAATCTCTTTCCCCCACCCTTTTTTCTCTGATACTTCTCTTTAATTGCTTAAATATAAACCCCTGCAAGTTTTGATTTCAAGTCTGTTTTCCGGATACGCTCACTTGGTCTGGAACTTTATTATTTTGTAGGAGATTACGAAAACACGGAGAGCCAGAGTTTGGCATTGATCTCGAGATCGAGAGAACAGCTCGCTCACTCTCAAAAGCAAGAAGAGAAGCAAGAGCACATTTTCCAGCAACCCCTATCAATATGAACATGGATCCTCCACAAAACGAGCAACCGAGGACCCTTTCCCAGGAGAGCAGGAGCAACCTGAGAATTGGCTCACCCATCGTATTACCACTGTGGATTATACATAGCGAAAATGAGCATCTCATTCCCTATTTTTGCCAAAACGTTCAGTTTCATGGACATCCTCACGAGGATGCAACGGACCACATCAGAAACTTCCTCTACGAGTGCAACCATATGATTGGAACAACAAACCCGGAGATTACTAGATTACGGTTTTTCCCATATACACTCCATGGGGAAGCCAGAATCTGGCTACAGACGCAACCTATAGGTAAATTTTCAAATTGGGTTAACCTTGAGGAATGTTTTTTGAATAGGTTTACCAATGAATGTAGGCGAGGCAGCCAAGCCCGTGCTATATGCGCCTTCAAGATGAAGGATGATGAGAACTTCGCACAGGCCTGACACAGATTTAGAACACTCCAAGCAAAATGTCTCACGCAGAATATAGACAACACCTTATTGGTGGAATTATTCATTCAAGGCCTAAAACATGAAGATCTAAGAAATCTTGACCTAGCAGCTGGAGCATGCCTACGAGAGCTCAAAACAACAGAACAATGCCTCGAATTCGATATAGTGCCACGATCTTCGCAACCCAGCAAGAGGGAAACCTCAAACCCTAGAGGTGTACACACGGTATCTACCAAAATCGCTCTTGAGGCAAAGCTAGAGGCACTTAAAATAAGCCATTAGCGCTTGGAGAAATTAGTGATAGAAAATGCAGGGAAAACAACAACAACTATCACCGAACCCCCGCAGCAAGCACAACCATCTATGTGTTCAAATTGTGGAGGTAATCCTTACTTTTGTAGTTGTTTTTCTGCTAACGAATCTGTCAATTATGTAGGTCAGCAGCAAAGGTTCGGCTACAATAATTTTGGGAATTCCAACTATAGAAACCATCCTGGTTTCTTTTGGAAAGATAATTCCCAAACACAAAAGCACTCGTTCCAGCCTCACCAAGAAAAAAATAACGATTTTGAGGCCTTGGCTAAACAAATCGCAGATAACTGTAAGATGCTCTCTGACAACCAAAATGCGTTCAGGGAGGAGGTGAACAAACAATTCACAGAATTGTCAAGCAACCAGAAAAATCAAGACACTCTCCTAAGGAACTATTATGCTGCTATCCGTAGTTTGGAACACCAAATGGGACAAATAAACCAGCAACTCTCAACCCGTGAACAAGGAGGTTTGCCCGGAAACACCACTCCAAACCCTAAAGAACAGGTAAAAGCTATAACTTTGAGAACTGGTAAAGAAATTTCTAACCCCTATGTAGAAAATACAACACCTACTCAAGAAGGGGACGAAAATTCTGCTGCTAAAAAAATCGGCGTATACACAATTCCCCGAAGTGGGGGAGATTCAAATAAAGCTAATCAAGAGGAGACACCCCAAGAAGAACCTTCAACACACATGCCTCCAGTTCCATACACAAATAAACTGAAAAGGGGCAAGAAAGACAACCAAGAGCAACAATATGCATAGTTCTTGGAGGCTTTCAGCAAAACTGAGGTAACTATCCCGCTCCTCGAAGCTTTACAATTAATGCCGGTTTATGCTAAGTTTATGCAGGAAATTTGCATCAAAAAGCGCAAGCTACCGGAAAAGAAGTAGTGGTCTTGAATGCAATTTTTATCACTATGAATTCAAAAATAGTAGAGATACTCACTCGTTTCCCCAATATTAACCAAATATTTTGCTAGAGTTAAACAATAACAACGAATCAGTGATTGTGAGGGTGCGAGATTCGAATATGAGAGAAGAGTTTCATATCTACTTTGGGAATGTTACCTTTGGAGACAAAGAAGGGATGGAAATGGATTCCACAGGCAGGGCAGTCATCTTCATCAAATTTGTCAATTAGGGTTCCCATACGAGAGTTCTAGAACTAGATGGCGATTAAGGTGGAAATTCAAACACTTCACACGGTTACTCTTTGTCTTGAACTTGGTCATCATGTTGTGATTTCTAGTTGATTGAAGTGATTAGGGTAAGGTTTTGAGGGAAATCAGATTAGAGAAGGAAAAAGATAAAGGTAAGTAATAAAATAAATTACAAAAGCAAAAACCTAGTAGAGGAGAAGCGAACAGGCGAACAGAGGCAATGGAAGAGCAAGCAGAAGTAACGACGAAAGGATGAGCAAATAGAAACAATGGAGGAGCGAACGGAACGAGGATACGAGATTGAGAAAGAAGAGAGAAAAAAGGGGTAAAAGACCAAAATAAGTCTTTTTGATAAACGATTTACGAAAATGAGTCTAATTTGAATTTATTTACATAAATGGGTCTATTTTGTTACGTGTCACTTTCTATATTGGTTTTAAAATAACCAATGTAACAAATTATCACTTCCTACATCGATTGTACTTCTACATCAATTGTGTATTTATTTATTTAAGATATTTTAATTAAAAATTAATTAAATAAAAAATAGTTAATATAACCCACGTTTATAATAATTACAATGCGAATATCCTTAAATCTATAGATTAAAATTACATTTAAATTTTACTTAACTTAAAATTAAATATAATTATATGGGCTATATTGTATCTGATTAAATTACTCATTGTTTCCCCATATATATTTTTATCCAAATAAATAAATAAATTTTCTCTAATTCTAGCAGTTCAAACAAAACAACTTTCACCTAAAAAATCATTTTTATTATCTTTCCTATTTCAGTATACTTTTCTCTACAAGGCATATGTGACTTGGTCAATGACGATGTTTTCTTGTTTGTCAGACATTATATTATTATGTCATGTACCTCTTTTTTCAGTTTCCACCTGTAACAGCACTTTCACATATTAAATATCAGCAACTAATAAAAAAGTGAAATATTAATCACGCTCTTTTCTGCGCGTCGTACTCTTTAAGAAACAAAACAAAAGAATAAAATTCATTTCTTTCCGTTATCCTGTATCAGGTTGAAAGTTGACTAAATTGTTGGTTTGTTCTCTAAAAAGATTTAATTATTAGTTATTTAACCTCTAAATGATAGAATTTTATTTTTTAATCAATTGTACAGAAACGGAATGAATGATATCCTCAAAATCCTTCTTTCATATAACTATTGAGAAATATCCAATAAATCTTGTTACGATTTTATACTGAGAATATTGAATTAAAAAATATATTTGAATTACACCCACTCACCCATTTTCGCCGCACGTGAATTCATATGACTAAAATTTATAAGAAATCCTAATAATACATTCTTTAAGTTTATATTTTTTAAAAAAATCCTCCCTGGTTAGTTAAGATCTATTAAAATTAATTATTTTTAAAAAATAAATTTAATTTATTTTTTATAATTATTTTTCCTGATTCTATAAATTTTAATTGGCTCAAATTCCTAGATAATGACAATGGCAGATTTTTTAGGTGTCTAAGATTATACCACTACAAAAATAATGCCAAGAGGGAAACTGAACTCCGTCAAAACCTTTTTACATATTGAGTACAGGGTCAATTTAAAGGAAAAATAAATGCTCATGTTTTAGACTAACTAGCTAAAAATTTATTTATTTATTTTTAACTTTTTATAATAAAAAAATTTATATGTTTGCAAAAAAAAAACCCCTGAAAATTATTTCTACAACTTTTTTATTTAAAATTTTTTTTTTCTAAATTTTGTTTTAACCTTCATTTAATATTGGATTGATTCGGTAACTCATAGTCGAAACACTTGATTATCTCTCTCAAATCTCAATCAGTCATAGACTTAACTCCTCAATGAGATTAAGCTCAATGAAATTTTCCTCATCTTTTGGCAGAAACATTTATGCAGATTAAGTTAGAGAGGAAATGTATCTTTTCTTTCTAATATCACGATCTTCAATAAAATAATAAAATCTGGAGGAAAATTTCAACCATCAAACATTCTTATATTTGCTTTTTGTTCTTCAAACTTTTGCTATTTTAAAAAGTATCAAGGTGAAACTCCTTCTAGGGCTCTATCACCTTCTCCAACGACTCTTGGGCTACTACCTCACTATACCAACACCTCATCTCTTAACTTGCCTCACTGGTCGAGGGCATTCACCCCACAAATAGATGCATCTACCTGCTACCAGCCAGGTAGAAAAACAATCTTATTAGAGAAATGCTACACAGCTAATAGGAACACACAACCAACTAAACCTGGTAATTGCCGATATTTAACTAAGCATTCATTCCCACAGACTCACGTTACTCCAACCATTGACTCAGGCTAGATATCTTCAACAGAATTGTTTTCGTGTCTGCCACACAATAGCAACCAATAATCACAAACATCAATGACATATATTGACAGTCACAAAAATTTATACGAAAGGTTGACTTGGAAAGTCAAGTAGTTACAATTAAGAACCAAAATATACATACCTATGTACATACATCAAGCACGGTTTCAGCTTATACTGAATTTCCAATTTTCGTGTTTTTGAAATGGATATTCTGTCTTTCGTGATTTTATTTGAATGCTTAGTTGTTTCCTCTCTCAAAATTTCTGTAGCAAAAGATTCTATAACTGTGCTCCAGTCTTTAAGCAATGGGGATAGCTTGGTATCAAAAGGTGGAAAGTTTGAACTTGGGTTTTTCAGTCCGGGTAGTTCTCAGAAACTTTACCTTGGCATTTGGTACAAGAATATCCCTATTAGAACAGTTGTTTGGGTTGCTAATAGGGCCAACCCCATCAATGGTTCATCAGGCATCTTAACACTGAACAGCACAGGCAATCTTGCTCTCACTCAAAATGGATCCCTTGTTTGGTACGCCAACTCTCCAAAACAAGCACGGAATCCAGTGGTAGAGCTGTTAGACAGTGGCAATCTTGTGATAAGAAATGAGGAAGAAACAAACCCAGAAGCTTATTTGTGGCAAAGCTTTGACTATCCTTCTGATACAACCTTGCCAGGGATGAAGTATGGATGGAACCACCGAACAGGTGTGGAACAGAGACTTACCGCTTGGAAGAGTCCAGATGATCCATCTCCAGGAGACGTTTATCGGGTTTTAAAACTCTACAACTACCCTGATATTTATATAATGAAGGGAACACAAAAGTTGTACCGGTTTGGACCTTGGAATGGCGTATATTTCAGTGGAATACCAGATCTACAAAATAACACAGTTTTTGGGGTAAATTTTGTCAGAAATAAAGATGAGGTTTACTTCATGCTTAGCGTCATGAACAGTTCTCTCATCGCCAGAACTGTGATGAACGAAACAGGTACAGTTTATCGCTACGTATGGGTGGAGGATGCTAAGAATTGGAAGACTTATAGATCATTTCCGAATGATTTTTGTGACAGTCATGGTCTCTGTGGACCGTACGGGAACTGCGTAAGTACTGAGTCCCAAGTCTGCCAATGTTTGAAAGGGTTTAAACCAAAGTCACCAGAATTATGGGTTACATCTGAGTGGAGTCAAGGATGTGTCCGAAATACACCGTTAATTTGCAAAGACGGACTCACTACTGATGGATTTGTGAAATTTGTAGAAGTAAAAGTTCCTGATACTACACATTCTTGGGTGGATGACACAATAGGTCTAGAAGAATGCAGAGTGAAGTGTTTGAATAATTGTTCTTGTATGGCTTATACTAATTCAGACATAAGAGGTGCAGGTAGTGGTTGTGTCATGTGGTTTGGAGATCTCATTGACATCAAACAGTTTCAAAATCGTGGCCAAGATCTATTCATCAGGATGCCAGCTTCCGAGTTAGGTAAGCACCATCGAGTTTTATCCTGATCAGTTTTCAATTGTAACTTTGAAAAATCTGATCAGTCTAACTTTAGTATCTACTTCTTCTTTTTTTTTTTCTTTCAATTTCAATCCTCAAGAACCTGCGCATAGACACAAGAAGAACAAGCTAACGATAGTCGCTTCCACCATTGCTGCAATTTGTGTTCTTTTACTATGTTCTTATGTTATCTGCAGAATCCAGAGAAACTATGCTGGTAAATAATTTTTTTCACTTTCCGATTAACTTTGAAGAGTTGTAAATATGAAACTGTAAATATAGTTATTAAAAGATTATTTTCTATAGAAATAGTTATTAAAATGGCTCACCTTATTTGCTATTTTAAAATTTTCCCTTGAATCTGAAAATTCTCTAGACTAAATCATCTTGTAACAACAAAGAACAGGTTTAGTAGAATTTTTAACATGCCATTGTATTCATTAACTATATGAATTTGAGTTTAATGACATGCTCTTAAAAAACTTGGTTAACTACAAATACACCTGCAATCTTATTCAAGTCGTGTAAGACTACTATACGTGGCAAAGTTCGCCTCCACATAATTTACCTATTTTATTTTCCCTTCTCCCTTCTTGAATTTTTAAATTCCATCCACATTAATAAAGCTATGCTTCTGTGTTGTAGAGAGATCACTGACAGAAAATAACGATGAAAAACATGTGGATGACCTGGACATCAAATTATTTGATCTAATGACAGTTGCAGCTGCCACTAATGACTTCTCCATAGCAAACAAGATTGGAGAAGGTGGTTTTGGACCTGTATACAAGGTAATCCTTCTCAATACTAGTATTAGGAGAAAGAAAGAAATATAAATAAATATTAATGCAAAGCTTCTACCGGAACCGTCATTATGCAGGGAATATTAAGGGATAACCAAGAAATTGCAGTGAAAACTCTATCAAGGAGCTCATGGCAGGGAGTGACAGAGTTCCTAAATGAAGTTAGACTGATTGCAAAACTTCAGCATAGAAATCTTGTCAAACTTCTTGGCTGTTGCATTCAAGGAGAAGAAAAGATGCTAGTTTATGAGTACATGGCAAACGGCAGCCTGGACTCCTTCATATTTGGTATGGAAAATCAACAATGCATGCTAATGACTTCAGTGACATTAGCACATCACTACATTATATATTCATTGTTGAATAACATTTTTGTTTGATTTAAACAGACGATACAAAAAGTAAATTGCTAGAGTGGCCTAAACGCTTCCACATAATCTGTGGAATTGCAAGGGGGCTTATGTATCTTCATCAAGATTCCCGTTTGAGGATAATCCATAGAGATCTCAAAGCAAGTAACGTTCTGCTTGATGGAAATTTGAGTCCAAAAATATCAGATTTTGGATTGGCCAGAATTTTCGGAGGAGACCAGAGTGAAGGGAACACAAGAAGAGTAGTTGGGACCTAGTGAGTGTTTCATTAACCAGCACCATTATTCATTTTTTAATATATGTAAATTGCTCATGAATTTGATGTGATATATGTCATGCAGTGGATATATGGCACCAGAGTATGCTGTTGATGGGTTATTTTCGGTGAAATCTGATGTCTTTAGCTTTGGCATTTTAGTGTTGGAGATTATATGTGGCAAGAAAAACAGGGGATTTTATCACACAGATGAGAGTCTTAACCTTGTTGGTAATGTAAGACCTTGAATTTATATTCAATATAGGTTTAATTATCCTTTTGGTCCATATAAGTGTTTCTTTTAGTCCATATACTTTACCATTCAATCCCTATGGTTAGTTTGAATTTTTCTAACGCTGTAATTATGTTTCTAACGTTGTTATGCAAATACTAATGGCATAGACTAAAAGGGTTTAAAATTTAAAATATAGGGACTAAAAGGGACTCGTATAACTATAGAGATGAAAGGATAAAATTTGTAAAACTATAGAAATCAAATGGGCAATGAAATCTTCAACTTATGTATCTTTTATTGCATTATAAAAGTAATAATCTTTTATTGCTATTATTATGAGACAGGCATGGACATTATGGAAAGCAGGCAGGGCAATAGAGTTGATAGACTCAAACATAAAGGAGTCATGCATTAAATCAGAAGTACTGCGTTGCCTCCATATTAGTCTTTTGTGTGTTCAGCAGTATCCAGAAGATAGGCCTACAATGGCATCAGTGATTCTGATGTTGGAGAGTCACTTGGAATTGCTTGAGCCTAAAGAGCATGGTTTCATTCCAAGAAATGTTTCAGTTGAAAGAGATTCACGCTCAAATCAGAAAGACACAAGTTCGACCAACGATGTGACTATTAGCATGTTAGAAGCTCGATGAAAGCCTATTAGGGACATTTGTATAACTTATATATGAAAGTTATTAGGATTGCTTTATGATATTTATATATGTTCTTTTTTACTTAATTTGATATGCTTGTTAATTAAGCTTGTAATAAATTCTCATATAATATTCTTATTGAATACATACTTGTCTTTCACTTACGTGAAAATTATTAGATTGAAAAGGCAGAAAAGTTAGATTGAAGTTGAGTTCTTGTTATTATATTCAGGTTCTTTGTTAGATCTTGTTGGACTGAATAACAACAATAATTTTTTCACTCATGAAAATACATACTTATACAAAATTCATCATGATAGCACACTGTTTTAAAATTAGAAAAGTTAAATTACTTAAACAAGTATGATATTCTAAACTTCATCAATTACATTACATCAAAAAACTTCCTAATGAACTTGACTACACAAAACTAAGGAAAGGACTCAATACCATGACTCCTCCTTGAGGTTTTCCTTAGAGACTCCAAGTTTGTTTCACATCATCTTAAATCTTGCCATTGGAAAAGACTTTGTCAAAATATCAGCAAGTTGATTTTCTGAACTGCATGAAATTTCACATTGATGTGTTTGGTTTTACCATGCTGAACTGGATTTTTAGCCATTGATATGACTGATTTGTTATCAATCCAGATTGTGGCAGCTTCAATTTGCTCTTCACCCAAGTCCTTCATGATTTTTCTAAGCCAAATAGCTTAGTTTGCAGCTACTGCTGAAATATATTCAGCCTCTGTTGTAGATTGAGCTACAACCTCCTACTTCTTTGACTTCTGTTAGATCAAGATGATTAACGTCTCAAGTTTTGATTAATTACAGAACAAACGGAACAACATCAGACTGAAGCATTGCAAGGCAAAGTCAAACAGAGCTAGTACAAACAAAGTATAACTCCTCAAATTTTGCATCTTATGAAGTCATCTTTTCCCCATGATAGACCAAACATGCCTCAAGACGAAAGCTTAAGACTGAAGCCAAGACGAAGCCTTAAGTTTAAAGATAAGACAAAGTCTCAAAATTGAAGATTATGAAGACCCATTGTCTATCAAATTCAAGTGAAGTCCAAGTTATCAGATGAAGTAACTCGTGCCAGAATTCAAATCTAGTCGTTACTCATAGAAGCTTCCTAAGACAGATCGAAAATTGTGCAAAACCTCTGCTACACGAAAAGTAAATCTACTCTTTGTTGCTTTCTCTGATCAAGTCATAAGAATGTTCTAAACGTGAGCTGACTCTGTTGTGCAATCATGATTGTTCTCTGACACACGTTTGAAGAACCCAAGAAAGAAGGACAATGGTCTCAAGATGTCTCTAACGGATCTTTGAAAACGTTGCCTATATAAAGGACTTCACCAGCACTAGTTCAAGTTTGCGAACTTACGCTTGAATAGCTATTAACTGAAGTTTTACTCTCTTTTTCTTAAACTTCGATCTTTATTGTAAAACATTTCTCTGCGAAAAGGATTCTTGTTTCTTAGAAACACTTTAAATCGACTTGTGTGGTGCCCTTAGCCTGGGGAGGGTCTGTTCCAAAGAATACCTTTGTATTAGCCTGGGGAGGTTGCGTTCCAAAGAATACTTAGTTGTTTAGCCCGAGAAGGCTGAAAGCGAAGAATATCTGTATAGCCAGAAGTGGCTGGGTGCAAATAATACTTGTAACCATTTCACGGTTTGTAGTGAAAACTTAGTGAGTTGCTGAGTAACTGGACGTAGTCTTGAATAGATGAACCAGTATAAAAATAACATTGTCTTTAACTGTTTCTTACTTACTAAAGGGGATAACTATTGAAACGTCTTATAATTAAAATCAACAGTTAAAGAACTTAAAGTTTCGTTTGACTACTTTCAAAACAAAAAACAAAAGGACAAAAATTTTGATTAACACAATTCAACCCCCCTTCTTATGATTTTGTCTTTTACAGTTTGGTATCAAAGTTCAACCTCTAAGGGTTGAGCGCTAAACAACTGCTAGAGGAAAATATCCAAGATGGAGTCTCAAGGGCCCATGTTCATCTCTGGTGGATCATCCATGAACAAACCTCCAGCTTTCTCTGGAGATGACTATCCATACTGGGCAGACCGCATGGAGATGTACATCAAATCCACCAGTATAGACTTTGGAGGATCATTACGCATGGAGACATTCCCATAGTTAAACCTGAACTTGAATGGCGGAATGAAAAATATTCTACCATGGAGCTGAGCAACAAGGCGAGATATGCTCTCACGTGCGCGCTTTCAAGGACAGAATATAACAGATTCTGTGCCTATAAATCTGCAAAAGGGCTCTAGGATGCTCTCAAAATTTCGTACGAAGGAACTGAAGACGTGAGATTGCTGAAAACTACCACTCTTCAAAGAGAATATGAGATGTTCTCTATGAAGAAAGGAGAATTTGTTGACATGATGTTTGACAAATTCCAAACTTTCTTTAACAGTCAAACAGCTTTGGGAACTACGTTCACTAAAACTCAAAATAATATGAAGATTCAGGATAGTTTATCTGCTCCATGGGAAGCTATGTTCATTACCATCTCTGTTGGACGTGACTTGAAGACATTAACTCTAGATGAGTTGATAGGTGCACTAAGAGTGCATGAAATGCACTTATGCAAGAGGGACAAAATCAAAGTTCAAGAGCTCATAGCTCTTCCATCTGTTGATGAAGTCCCCAAAGAAGAATCTGGGAAGAAAGAGAAAAAGAAGAATAATATTTTGAAAGCTGAGTCCACAGAATCTGATGCATCTGATGAATCATCTGACGATGAGATTTCTCTCATGGCTAGACATTTCAAGAAGATGATGACGAAGAAAGGAAGAGGTCAAAGATTATTCAAAAAGAAGGAAAGAAGGTTCCCTAAGAAACCTTCAAACAAAGAAGAATGAGCTGATATCGTCTGGTACGAATGGAGAGAGCCTGGGCAAATTAGATCAGAGTGTCTTAAGCTTAAAAAGAGATGGAATCCCAGAAGAGAAAAATGAAAGAAAAGCTTGTTGACCTGGGAAGATCTGGACAATGATAGCTTCATGGCTGGAGACATTATTCCATATGAGGTAAATGAATCTTCTACTTCATCTTCTTCGTCTAAGTCTGATTTAGAGTCAGAACACATTTCGTATGAGACTCTCTTAGCAAATTTTGATTTCATTGCTGAAAAATACAAAAGATGCAAAGCCAAGCTGAAAAAGGCTTTGGAAGAAATTACCATTTTGAAAACTGAAAAACGAGAATATTTCTAAGAAAGATACATCAGACAAAATTGCGTCTGAATCTGAAAAGAATCAATTTCTTCTTGAAATCAAAAGAGTAAAAGAAGAAAATGAATCTTTGTATAGAGATTTAACTAAGTTCACTAACAACTCTTCCATGCTGAAAAATATTTTAAAATATGGAAGACCTTCGTCTGATAAGAGTGGACTTGGTTATATCCCTAAGAGAGACGAAAAGAAAAATGCATCCTCCTCGTCTGCTCATAAAAAGATGTATGAAAGTTACAACAGGGTTCCAAATGTTTATAAGGGTAAACCAAAAATATTGAATAAAAAGAAACCCTAAACTAACAAAAGAGGACCCAAAAGAATTTGGGTACCAAAGTCACTCATTATTCTTGTTGCATATATCCTTAATAGGAGAAGATAGGACTTCAATCTGGTACCTGGAGAATGGGTGCTCGCGACACATGATAGGAATCTGTCTATGTTCCAAGACCCCATACCAAATAAAGGGTTTGTGTCATATGATTCAGGGAAAAGTAAAATCTTAGGGATAGGGACTGTTGGTAAGGCACCCAACCCTTTCATTCGAAATGTGTCTTACGTTAAAGGTATGAACTTCAATCTACTTAGCATAAGTCAATTTTGTGATAGTGGATATTAAATAGCTTTTAACGTTGATGAATGTATAATTAAGAACAAAGAAAAATTCATCCTGTTTAAAGGGAAAAGAAAGAATAATCTCTATGAAGTTTATCTTTCTGACCTTAGTGATCAGAATGTAACATGTTTACTTTCAGCAGACAATAAGAGAAATATTTGGCATAAAAAGCTTGAACATCTTAGTCTCAAGTATATTTCGAAAATTTCTAAGAAAAATCTTGTCAAAGGACTGCCAAAAATCTCTTGGAAAACCAATACCAATCGTCTGTGTGAATCTCATCAGCATGGGAAACAACTCAAAGCGTCTTTTAAATCTAAAAATGTTGTTTCCACGACAAAACCTTTAGAACTGTTACGTATTGATCTCTTTGGACCCACTCAGACTAAAAGTCTTGGAGGAAAGAGATATGGGTTTATAATTGTAAACGGTTATACTAAATTTACATGGGTATACTTCCTAGCCCATAAACATGAGTCATTCAGTGTTTTTGAAATTTTCTGTAAACGTGTTCAAACTGAAAAAGGAATATGTATTGTGTCTGCAAGGAGTGATCATGGAACTGAGTTTGAAAACCCTGAGTTCAAAGCCTTTTGTTTTGAAAATCGTATTTTTCATAATTTTTCATCTCCAAGAACTCCTCAACAAAATAGGGTTGTGGAAAGGAAAAATAGAACTTTGCAAGAAATGGCTATAACTATGTTGCATGAAAGCTCTTTTCCAAACTATTCAAAGCAGAATAATGATAAGATCGATATTGAATAAGACTCCATATGAACTATGTAAAGGAAGAAAACCCAACATATTATACTTCCATCCTTTTTGATGTGAATGTTTTATTCTTAATACCAAAGATCAACTTGAAAAATTTGATTCGAAAGTTATAAAAGACTTTCTGCTTGGTTATTCTAATACGTTTAAGGCATATAGAGTTTTCAACTCTAAGACCCAAGTAGTAGAAGAATCCATCCATGCCAAGTTCCAAGATAACTCAAAGGCTTATAAAGAAATATCATACCTAGAACAATTTTTTGATCTTTTGTAGATTAATCCTAAAGGTCAAGACGTTGGTCCATCCGTTCGAACTGATACAGCCGCAAGAGTATACGAAAGACCAACATCAAGTACAAACAACCCCTCATCGTCTGCTCTTCAACAAGTAGATGCCCAAGCTCCTGTCAGAACTTGGAGTTTCGCCTCAAACCACTCTGAGGATCTGATCATAGGAGATAGGTATCAAGGAGTTCAAACAAGGTCTAACTTAAGAGATCTTTCAGGTTATGCGCTTGTGTCTGATATAGAGCCCAAGAACATAGAGGAAGCTCTAATGGAGAATGACTGGATCTTAGTTATGGAAGAAGAGTTAAACTAATTCACAAGGAATGTCTTGTGGACCTTAGTATAAAGACCAAGGAACAAGAGCATCATCGGGACAAGATGGGTTTTTAGAAACAAGCTTGATGAAGCTAGTAAAGTGGTAAGAAATAGAACAAGGTTAGTAGCTCAAGGCTATATCCAACAAAAAGGTATAGATTTTACTGAAACCTTTGCTCCAATAGCTAGATTAGAAGCTATTAGAATCTTCCTTGCTTTTGTTGCTCATAAAAATATCGTCTTTTATCAAATGGACGTAAAATGTGTTTTTCTGAACGGTTTCATTGAAGAAGTCTATGTCAAACAACCTCTTGGTTTTGAAAGTCAGTCTTTACCAAATCATGTTTTTAAACTTAAAAAGGCTTTGTATGGTCTTAAACAAGCTCCTAGAGCTTGGTATGACAGACTGAGTTCTTTTCTTCTTAAAAATGATTTTTCAAGAGGAAAGGTTGATACTACTCTTTTCAAGAAAAGTGTCTCAAAGAAATTTATTATTGTCCAAATATATGTAGACGAAATAGTGTTTGGTGCTACTAACAAATCCTTGTATAAGGATTTTTCTAAGCTAATGCAGGATGAGTTTGAGATGAGCATGACCGGAGAATTAAAATTCTTCCTAGGACTATAAATCAAACAGACGAAAGAAAGGATCTTCATCCATCAACAGAAGTACACCAAGGAGCTTCTCAAGAAGCTTAAGATGGAAAATGCAAAGCTAATGAAGACTCTCATGCATACATCTGGTTCAAGTCTTTGTAAAGACGAATTTGGTAAGTCCGTAGATCAGATGGTATACAGAGGTATGATTGGCTCTCTCCTATATTTAATTGCAAACAGACCTGACATTATGTTTAGTGTCTGTCTTTGTGCGTGTTTTCAATCTGACCCAAAAGAGTCTCATTTGCAAGCTGTTAAACGCATTCTAAGATATCTTATTGGAACCACAAATCTCTCTTTATTTTATAAGAAAAATAGTGATTTCAATCTAAGTGGCTATTATGATGCTGACTATGCTAGAGATAAAGTGGAGAGGAAAAGCACAAGTGGTGGCTGTCGATTCCATGACACCTCACTCAAATCTTGGTCAAGTAAGAAGCAAAACTCCATTGCTCTTTCAACAACAGAAGCAAAATATATAGTTGCAGCTAATTGTTTTTCACAGCTTCTACGAGTAAAACATCAACTAGAGGATTATTCCAGGTTTGAGACTATTATACCCGTATTATGTGATAATACAAGTGTTTTTAATCTCAGGAAAAACCCTATTCAACATTCAAAAGCTAAACATATTGAAATCAAATTTCATTTTATAAGAGATTATGTTCAAAAAGGTATTTTCGATATACAGTTTGTTCAAACTGATTTTCAATGGGCATATATTTTTATAAAAGCTTTAGAAGAAACAAGATTTAATTTCATTAAAGAAAATTTGGGTAATGTTTCTTTAATTGATTAAGTTATTCATCTGACGCTATCATTTATTTCATTCGTTTGATTACATCGTCTGAATTTTTATTCGTGTTAAGACGAAGCGTTGCGTCTGATCAAGTTGAATTAGTTCTTTGAAAATTCAACAAACACAACATTATTTTTTAATTAATTTAAATTGAGTGTGTAGGACGATACAATAAATGCAACATTAAATGTGTCTGTCATTTATTAAATTAATCTAGGAGTTTTATGGCACGCGCAATCATAGCAGAAGTCAATCAGTCATCAAAATGGAAATCATGAGATAAACGTCAAATCAGAGACGGTTTTAATTCTTTCGTCTGATACCTTGTTATTACCGTTACATTCTTTCACTATAAATATTGAAAGTTAACTGAGGACATGCAAGAAGCAACCGAGGAAACATATTTCACTAAGGATCTCTTCTTACCAAGTAAGTGGATAAGGAGGAACACACTAAGAAGTCTCTCTGGAGATTCATACGAGACTTTGGAAGCCGCTGGTTGGATCAAGTTTGCTGAGTGGGAAGGCCCCAGGGTGCTTGAAGCATATGTAGAATTTTGGAGTGATGCTGAGGTCATAGATGGAGGAATTGTTGGAACTATCAATGATAAATAGTTTTTGGTGAATGTGGATGATGTTGCTGCCATCGGAAAATGCAAGGCTGAAGGTGTTGTATACAAGCCAAACTGGAATGCCCATTTAAATGAAAAGGAGATAGATGTTCTCCTATATGGAAAAGCCAGATCGTCTAACCTCAGAAAGTTCCTTAGGGCAGGGAACTTGGTACCTGGGTGCAGAATCTTGCACAACCTCCTCTTTAACGTCTTCACACCAAGACTTGGGTCTCGCGACAATGTCAGCAACAGAGACCGGTTCAGCTTATGCCATCTAATGAAGAAGGAGAAGATCAGTCTGCCCCATGTAATCATGGATCATTGGGTAACTGCTATGAAGGGAAGGAACTTGAAAAGAAAGTCAAGTGTTCCTTACCCAGCTGTCTTTGCAATGATCATACTTAACCAAGGTTTTGATCACAAAGGATGTGATTGGTATGGTGTTGGTGCTGAGATTAAAAAGGGAACCTTCTCAAAAATGCATCTATATTTGCAGCCCATGACGAGAAATGAGGTTGATGACAGGTATCTCCATCCTGAGAAGTATTATAATCCTCAACCTTCTTCACCCCAACCTCAACCTGAACCGTCTTCACCCAAACAAAAACCTACTAAACACAAACCTCTCACCAAAAGAGCAAAGCTTGATGCTCATAAACCTCAAATAGACGAAACGCATACACAAGCCCAAACACAATCACAAACAATAGACCAACCACCTGTTCAAGTAACAGAGGTCCTTTTTTAGAATCTACCAGAGGAACCCCTGGTCAGACGAAAGTCTAGGGCTATTAGGGTTAAACTCCAAAAATCTCCAAGTGCACCTCAACAGCAGCAAGAAGTTGAAAAGGAAGCATTTGAAGATGTTGAGTCTGCTAGTAGGCAAGTAGACGAAAAGAAGAAAGCAGAAGAAGGAGAGGCAAGAGCTAAAGAACTTGCTCTCAAGAAGGCTGCCTCAAAAGGAAAGGGAAAAGTAGTAGATGTTCCTCGTGTTGAGTCTGTCACTGAGGAAGAGGATTTGAAAAGAGCAAAGAAAGCATCTTTGCATGAAGCTGCTGAAAGGGAACATCTGTTCCACGAGAGCTATAGAGGGATTGGATCATATGAGGTTGCACCTGAGCAAGCAACTTCTGAGGGCATGGACATTGTTGAGACTCCCTATATCCAGAGGGATAATGCTCTTCTTGCTGAGCAATTATCCTCTATGTTAAGTGAAGAAGCACCTTCTGCAATGCAATTGGATTTGTTTGCTCCCCAAGACGAACCAAGGGAAGAGACTGAACCCTTAGTTGCATCTCCCTCCACCGTTGAAACTTAGATGGAAAATGTTGAATATGAGGAACCAACATTCTCATAGACGAAGGAAATTTAGTCTGTTGAAGTCTACTCATGCTCTTCGTCTGATGAAGAATGTTGTGAGATTATAAGTCATGTTGTGCCCATGCCAAGAAGATCTCGTGCTGAAGTAATTAATCTAGAAGATCTTACTCTTTTCTCAACGATTTGTATATGAGGAAATTTTTTGTTCATTCTTGTGCTGAAAAGCTTGTAAAGCCTGATTGGGTGTTTCAAGATCAAGCTAATAGAGCCTTTGATCTTTCTAATGCTGAGTCTGAGTCTGCCAATGATGGTTATTGAGCAGACGATGAAGCCAGTTCTGTTAAAGAGTCTCCCTACATTGAGACGAGGAACCCCTACAACTACAGAGGAAAGAAGGGATTCCTTCTCAGACGTTTTGTCAATCCCATTAACTATTATTGCCCACTGGAGCCAGCAGAATTTGATATGAAGATGAAGTATGATCCTGCTGAGCAACGCTCATGGCTTCAGCCCCGACCTTGGGATGAATTGGCAAAGCTGATGATAAAGGGATTGGAAGGGATAGATGATTACAAGAATCATCTTAATGGTCTGTTGATTGAAGGACGAGCTCTTGGGTATGAACCCAACATCGTCTCTAGAACTTCAAGCAAAAAGATTGTCCGTCATAAGCCTGAAACAACAGTCTTCCATCACTACATACGTGGAGACTTTGCATCTGGGACGTATTAACCCAGAGAATTCAAGCATTGACATCTGGATGCTATAGATAGCCATGATCCCTTCACTTTCACCATTCCTCTGAATAAGACGGAGTACCTAGGCTTAAGTTACTATCTCGGTCTGACTCTCCCCTGGAAAAGGCCTCAATGCTCAAGAGTTCACCTCAAATACAGGTTGGATATCTATGAGTATGAGTCCCCTGAAAAGTGCGCTCATCATTTACCGGTTGACATCACTTTCACCCTCTTATCCAAAGCTTATCGATATGAAGAAAAAGGAAGGTTGGCATCCTTTCATCTACTGCAACATCTTGCTGAAAAAGAAGGAAGGTTCTTTCCTTTTATGATGGGTTCGCAGTTCTCTGCTTTTGTTTCTAATGAAACAAAGTTCTTCATCCTCATGGATCATCGTCGACCCTCCAAGGTGAAGTTCTTAGAAAAAGGAAAGGAGAAGAAGGAAATAGATGCTCCCAAAGTCTTCAAATGGGCAAGGAACATTCCCAAATGTATCCTTGCATCTGTCTATGCTGATCTATAGATGATTCAAGAACAATCATCTAAGCCTATCCATCCTAAGATGCTTCAAATGATTGAAGATTATGAAACCACTATGACTTTCTACTTTGGAAATTCATTTGATGAAGCAGATTCTGTAACAGTTGGAACTCTCTTCCCTGGAATAGCATCTGCATACATTGACTATCCTAAGCATCAATGTCTTCAACTTGTGCCGACTACCAATAGCTACAAATGGAGATGGGATCAATCATTCAGCACTCGTATTGAGTTTCCTCTGTTTTCATTGTGTCTGCTGGGTTCCCTAGTAGAACCAATTATTGAGGTTGAAGAGTCTGATGAAGAGCCTCAACCGTCTGGGCCAACAGCTGAAGAGTACAACGCTCTCAAAAGGAAATATGATGTGTTGGAAGATAAACATGAGTCTCTACATGCTGAGTTTGAGTAATTCAAGGCTGAATCGAGGATGGCTCTAATGAAAGCCGGGCATGATCCTTAATCTCCTTACATCTTTTTTATGCTTATCAGCCCAAGGGGGAGAATAGAAGAAGGAGAATTGTCTAAGGGGTAGTAACTGAAGAAAAGGGGAGAAGATCTGAAGATTCGTCTGAGAGGGAGTACAGACTAAAGAAAGAAGTCATCATATGAGGGGGAGCTCTTTAGTCATAGAAATGAATGAATTTATATTTTCTTTATTATTTATTCCTTTATTGTTTTTGCTCTGATTAGTTTGTTCTCTTTGTAAAACCTTGTAAGTGTACAAATCAGATTACATCACATCGATGAAACATCATATATAATGAGGTATTTTCGAGAAGAACATTGTCTTGATGTAATTCTGGCATGATAATGTTTATTAGCTAATTTTATCTTGTGCAGATGCATTCTTCAGTAACTTTTCAAGTATGGTCTATAATCATCATAAAGGGGGAGATTGTTAGATCAAGATGATTAACGTTTCAAGTTTTTGTTGGTCCCTATGTATGAATCTAGAGGGGGGGTGAATAGATTCTTGTTCAATTTTAGTCCTAACTCGCAAGATTCTATTTCTTTTTAATTCAATCAAATCAGTTCTAGATTACCTATCAATTACCGTATCAATTACCGATTCAATTACCGATTCTATTACTGATTCAATTACCGTTTCAATTACTAAGTTGATTATCAATACAGTTTCCAAACACACTGCAGAATTTAAACAATGATAATAGCAATATAAGGAAAACTGTAAAGAGGATAAGGAAGAAAAAGAGTGCACAGCGATCTATACTGGTTCGGCCAACTGCCTACGTCCAGTCCCAACCCAACAACTGTTGCGATTGGCTTTCCACTATCAAATGATCCCTTTTGTGTTCTTTTACATTCACTCTGCAACAAGCAACACAAAAACGAAATCAAAACACTCAAAACCTGTTCTTCAACCCAAAGAACAGTTTCTTCCCTGACCTTGGCACCTCCAAGATCAAACCTTTGAGAAATCACTTCTCAAATACAAATACTCTATCCAGAGAGACCTCTCTCCTAGAGTAATAACCCAGAAATTGAAATATAAATAAAGATCAGTATAGAAAACACCTTGAGTGTAGATTCTGATCACAAATAAACACAATGAAATCCACCCAATCACAGAATGTATCAAGTTTGCCTTTTCTCTTTGAAAACCTTGATGAACTCTATTTACAGAGCATATGAAAGTGTGAGAGTTTGTTCACAAGCTTAGGTTTTCTCTCCATTCATATGTTTCATCAAGTTTATACTTATAGAACCAATTTGGAGGAAGAAAACGTGCAAATCTGAGCTACAACGGTCAATGTAATTGATCCCAAATGCATGTAATCGATTACACTAGCCGTTAGAGCCTCCAAACTGATTTTTCCAGGCATGTAATCGATTACCACGAGCATGTAATCGATTACATTTGAAGAGGGGGAAACCCGGAAACAAGTGAATTTCAAACCATGTAATCGATTACATTGGAGATGTAATCGATTACATCAATGAGGTTGCCATGTAATCGATTACATCAACCATGTAATCGATTACACCGAGAGCAAAAATAATGTAATCGATTACATACCCCATGTAATCGATTACACCAGAAGAAAAAACAAATGTAATCGATTACATCACCTCTGTAATCGATTACATCGATGAAAATGGATTTCCGGGTTTTTCAAAACTGTTTTTCACATAGGGAAATCAAACATTAGTCACATGATCATCCATACTCAAGTTTTAACCATTCTCTGGGGCCTCAAACAAAGAACTCAACACATCCATGCCTAAACTCAACAAACAATACATAGATAATTCCTAATTACATTTCATCTAAGGAAAACCAAAATTACTTTACATCAAAAGCAAAAACACCAAGAGAGACACTAAAGCATCTTCAAGCTTTAAGTCCAACAATCTCCCCTTTTTGGTTTTGATGTACCAAATCTCAACCAAGGTTTTCCTACAGGTTTAGGATGTGTGTTGATCTTTTACTTAATCCTGCAATTGTTAGCAATGCAAGCACAAAATAGAAATGTTGCAGATTCATGAAATAAATGTTCATATATTACTCCCCTATCAACTATATTCTATCAACTATATACTTACTCCTTACTCCCCTATCAACTATATTCTATCAACTTATACTTCTCCCCCTATTTGGTATATCAAAAGCAAAAAACAGAGAGAATTATAATCAAATATAGAGAATAGAGATAAGAATGAACGAACTAAAGAAAATATAAAATATGAATAATCAAAGATAGAGGTATAAAATTTTCCCTTATGTTATCTCCATAAACTACAGATCCAAATTATATTGATTGAAAGGAGATAAGTTTTGATTTCTTCATCAATCACATGTCTTGAGCAGCCATTGTCCAGAATACCAATTGTTCCATGATTCCAATTGTTGATTGTTTGGCTCTCAAGCATATCTACATAAGAAAGTTTACTTTGATTTTGGTACCCAACTTCTCTTGGTCCAAACATGTTAGCATCATCAATTTTAACTTTCTTAACCCACTTAAACAAACCATAAGATATACCTTCCTTTCTAATCATGCAATTATAAGAATTATGACCAGGTTTCATGCAATAACTACATGTGAAGGTTCTATTTTTGCTAGTTTGTGTAAAGGATTTCATGTTATTTCTTTTTAAAGGGGCATCAAAGGATTTACATTTTTAACAGGGTAGTTTCAGATTATCTTTTTCCTTTTTCAAATCTTGAACATTGGTTTTCAAAACAGAAATATTATTTTCTAAATCTGTAATTTTGTTTTTCAAAACCTTGTTCAATTTTTCTAGTTTTTCGGCTTCCTTGTAAAGTTCACAAAAAGCAGTTTGCAGCTCATCATAATCATAAGTAGATGAGTCGGAATCACTTACCTCATCATCGGATGTTGGATTTGCCATGAGACACAAATTTACTTCTTCATTTTCACTTTCACTAGAAGTTGAGGAGTCATTCTCTTCCCAAGCTATGTATGCCTTTTTCTTGTGGAATCTGTCCTTCTGGTCTTTCCTCATGTTCTACTCTTCTAGGCTCATTGCGTTGGCTTTCCTCATGTTGGGGCACTCAAACCTATAGTGACCAACCTTGCCACAATCATAGCAAGTCACCTTTGAAGACGAACTCTCACTTCTTTTGAAGCCTTTCTTAAAATTGTTGAACCTTTTCTTACCATTCTTCATTCTCATGAACTCTTTAAACTTTCTTATCATTTGGTTCATGTTTTCTTGTTCGATTCACTACCACAACCTGACGATGTGTCGTTCTCACTAGCCGTGTCTTCCATCTTGAGTGCTAGACTTTTGGCTTTCTTATCTTTATGTTCCTCATCATCAATACGAGACATATCCATCTCATATTCTCTCGGTTTTCTTAAACAGCTCCGCACTTTGTGATTGCAGCAAGATTCTTTGACTCCGCTTATAGCGATCACAAGTGGATTGCCATTTTCTATTTAGAGATTTTAGAATCTTGACATTCACTTCTTCTTCTACGAAGCTCTTGCCAAGTCCTTTGAGATGATTGATGATGTGTATGAACCGTTTCTGCATCTCTATTATGGACTCTCCTTGCATCATTCTGAAGGTTTCGTACTCTTGGATCAAGGTATTCTTCCTTGCCCTTCGTACTTCAGTTGTGCCTTCATGAGTTACCATTATGAGTTCCCAAGCTTCTTTTGCTGTTGTACAAGCAGAAATTCTAAAAAATTCATCAGAGTTAAGAGCAGAATGTATAATGTTTAAAGCTTTAGAATCATTTTCAGCTCTCCTAATTTCTTCTGGTTCCCACTTCTCAAATGGTTTTTCTAATTCATTTCCATCAACTATATATGTGGGGATTTTGAAATCAGTTACAACAGCTTGCCAAATACTTCTATGAATAGACTCCATAAAGATTTTCATTCTAACTTTCCAAAAAGGATAGTTATCACCACAAAACAGAGGAGGTCTATTAACAGAGGCACCTTCAGCAAATGGTAATTGATTACTGGCCATTATGGATCAAATTCTAGAGCAACTTACTAGAAGTAGCTCTGATACCAATTGTTGGTCCCTATGTATGAATCTAGAGGGGGGGTGAATAGATTCTTGTTCAATTTTAGTCCTAACTCGCAAGATTCTATTTCTTTTTAATTCAATCAAATCAGTTCTAGATTACCTATCAATTACCGTATCAATTACCGATTCAATTACCGATTCTATTACTGATTCAATTACCGTTTCAATTACTAAGTTGATTATCAATACAGTTTCCAAACACACTGCAGAATTTAAACAATGATAATAGCAATATAAGGAAAACTGTAAAGAGGATAAGGAAGAAAAAGAGTGCACAGATCTATACTGGTTCGGCCAACTGCCTACGTCCAGTCCCAACCCAACAACTGTTGCGATTGGCTTTCCACTATCAAATGATCCCTTTTGTGTTCTTTTACATTCACTCTGCAACAAGCAACACAAAAACGAAATCAAAACACCCAAAACCTGTTCTTCAACCCAAAGAACAGTTTCTTCCCTGACCTTGGCACCTCCAAGATCAAACCTTTGAGAAATCACTTCTCAAATACAAATACTCTATCCAGAGAGACCTCTCTCCTAGAGTAATAACCCAGAAATTGAAATATAAATAAAGATCAGTATAGAAAACACCTTGAGTGTAGATTCTGATCACAAATAAACACAATGAAATCCACCCAATCACAGGAATGTATCAAGTTTGCCCTTTCTCTTTGAAAACCTTGATGAACTCTATTTACAGAGCATATGAAAGTGTGAGAGTTTGTTCACAAGCTTAGGTTTTCTCTCCATTCATATGTTTCATCAAGTTTATACTTATAAAACCAATTTGGAGGAAGAAAACGTGCAAATCTGAGCTACAACGGTCAATGTAATTGATCCCAAATGCATGTAATCGATTACACTAGCCGTTAGAGCCTCCAAACTAATTTTTCCAGGCATGTAATCGATTACCACAAGCATGTAATCGATTACATTTGAAGAGGGAAACCCAGAAACAGTGAATTTCAAACCATGTAATCGATTACATTGGAGATGTAATCGATTACATTAGTGAGGCCAAGCCATGTAATCGATTACATCAACCATGTAATCGATTACACCAGAGAGCAAAAATAATGTAATCGATTACATACCCCATGTAATCGATTACACCAGAGAGGAAAACAAATGTAATCGATTACATCACCCCTGTAATCGATTACATCAATGAAAAATGGATTTCCAGGTTTTTCAAAACTGTTTTTCACATAGGGAAATCAAACATTAGTCACATGATCATCCATACTCAAGTTTTAACCATTCTCTGGGGCCTCAAACAAAGAACTCAACACATCCATGCCTAAACTCAACAAACAATACATAGATAATTCCTAATTACATTTCATCTAAGGAAAACCAAAATTACTTTACATCAAAAGCAAAAACACCAAGAGAGACACTAAAGCATCAGGCACCATAATCAAATGTACCTTTAATGTACCTCAATACTCTTATGGTTGTTGCATAATGAATTTGACTTGGAGATTACATAAACCTTAAAAGCAAAATTGTAGAAAACATCAAATCTGGTCTGCCAGTGGTTAAGTACAATAAGTTTCCAATCAAACTTCTGTAAACAGAACTATCTACATTTGGATCACTCTTAATGTGAGCAAGCTTTTCATTTACTACAAGTGGTGTAGAAACTGGTTTGTATCTCTCCATGTGAAATTTTTTCAGCATTTCTAAAGCATACTTTCTTTGAGAGATAAATATCCCATTATCGGATTGTCGTATCTCCATTCCAAGAAAGTATTTCATCTCTCCAAGATCAAACATTTCAAATTCTGCCTCCATGTCCAGCTTGAACTGTTTTACATCATTTAAATTATCACCTGAAACAAACAAATCATCAACATATAGTGAAACTACAATGTGAACTTTATGATGTTAGCATTTGATGTACAAAGTAGCTTCACTTTCACTTCTTTTGAACCCTTGGTTCAATTAGTAAGTGTCAATTCTATTGTACCAGGCCCTTGGCACCTATTTTAAACCATATAAATCTTTTTGCAGCTTGTAAACTTTATGTTCATGACCTGCCTCATGAAAACCTTCTGGTTGCTCAACAAAAATCTCTTCTTCCAGCAGACCATTGAGATGTTGATTTTACATCCAGATGGAAGATTTTCCATCCCATTTTTGTTGCAAAGGCGATTAAAAGCCTTATTGTGTCATGCCTTGCTCACAGAACCATCAAAATTAAGTTTGGTTCTATAAATTCATTTGACACCAAGAACATTGTGGCTACTTAATCTATCAACCAGCTGCCAATTTTTATTCTTCTTTATCATTTTAATCTTCTCCTCCATGGCAACCTTCAAAACATTTGATCAGGCTCCAAAATTGCAGGCTTTACCATCTTCATAATTTGCAGGCTCCAAAATTGCAATTTTGCATATTTCATACATATCTTCTATTGTTCTTGTCCATCTTACTGGATTTTCATCATCTTCCTCAATTTCATCTTCACTTTGGGTAAATTCCCCCAAGTCTAAATTGTTTTTAGGGACTTCAATATTTTCTTTCTCCCAATCCCATTTTGCAAATTCATCAAACATTTCTACTCACCAGAATTTTTTGAGTCTTCATATTGTAAATTCTGTAGGCATTAGAATCTTCACTATAGCCAAGAAAAATCCCAGCTACAGCCTTCACATCAAGCTTATCTCTTTTCACATCAGGCACATGAGAATAACAAATACAACCAAAGATTTTCATGTGATCAGTTGATGGCTTAACTTCATACCAAGCTTCATAAGGTGTTTTATCTTCCAAAGGTTTGGATGGGAGTCAATTCTGAACATTTATTGATGTATTAACTGCCTCAACCCAAAATTTCTTTGGAAGACCTTTCTCAAACAATAAACACCTCGCCATCTCCATCACGATTGTGTTTTTCCTTTTACTCACTCCATTTTGTTGAGGAGTGTAATGAGCTATCAATTGATGTTGAATGCCACAATTTTCACAAAATTTGTTGAATTCTTTAGAAGTATACTCAGTACCATTGTCTGATCGTAGCTTTTTTATGTGCTTCCCTATTTGATTCTTTACCATGCATTTGAACTTTAGAAATACAACAAACACTTCAGACTTTTGCTTTAAAAAGAACACCCAAGTCATCCTAGAAAAATCATCAATAAACTATCTACTGCCATTGAGGGATGGTATACTTATAGGACCAAGTATGTCCAATAGGAAATGGCATTCTTCTTTGTTTTCCAGACTGACATGCATCACAAACAACATCACAATCCAAAATAGAAGGCATGTTCTGAACTAATTGCTTTGAACTCATGGATTTCAAAGAGAAATAATTAACATGGCCAAATCTTTTATGCCATAATGTAAAAGCATCATTTGCAATCACATATGCAGTCATTCCAGTCTTTTTTAAACAAACAAGAAAGCTTTTGTTCACCATTTTAATAGTGATGAAGTCACACCCATTTTGGTCAAGTATAGTGCATGTCATGTCTTGAAAACCCAGAGAATATTGCTTCTCAACAATTTGACCAACACTTTTGATTCTGATTTAATTCAGGTACAAGTAACATATTCGAAATTAACTTAGTACCTTGATACGAGGTCGCACTCGGTCAAAATATAAAACAATTAAATGTAGTAAACTAGGAAGTGACTCCTAGGTCGTCTCCCAAGGACCATCATCACTGTTTCTATCAAAGACAGGACACAAGGGGGGGAGTTGAGATTGGAACTAAAACTGAATTATAAAGACAGAGAAATTAACAAGAAATAAAATGGGAATAACCTCTTGATCAGATTGCAATTCACTTATCCTAAGTTACAAGATTAATTAACTAAGCGAAAATTAATCAAAGCAAATGCTCAATTTACTCAACTCTCATTCCAACCCGGATTAATTAACTAAGCGATAATTAACTCTAGGTTTACCTTATGCGAATTAAGAATTCACACACATCAATCATTGCATTTCCAACAAATTATAAATCAATTCATTAAGCATGAACAGAGAAATGAGTTTCCTATTAACTGAAACATTAAGCATGAACAACTATTGGGGATTGAAGCACTAGAATAATTGATGAAGAATTAAGAACAATTAGAGCACAACCAATACATAACAGAAACCTCAAAGATTCATTGCAACCCAAATCAAGAGGTTAACCCAATTCAAATTAATGACCCATTAAATTGCAGAAATGAAATTGAAACAACAACAAAATTAAATGGCAACAAAGTTAAATGGCGACACAATTAAATGCAACAATGAAATTGTAAACTAAATTGAAATTGAAAATTGCAGAGAACAACAAAGAGCATGAATTGAAATTGCAATAGAGAAGAGAGAAGAAAACAAACTTTAATTGATTGATTGATTGCTGGAAAATTAAATGCAGAATCTAAAACCCAATTGCAGAAGAAGAAGAAAAAGAGAGAAAACCTAACCTAACCTAACCTAACCTAAGAAAACTAAAACGTAAAATGTAAATTGTGGAGTCCCCTCCCAATTATGAATGTTTACCCAATACAAATAGAAGCCTCTCACTAATGACTAATTGGGCCGTCTCTCCAAATTCGGGTCAAGAATTAATAAGAAAACCTAATGAAGCCCAAACAGTGAAAATGAGAAATTAATAAGCAGTTAAGCACAAATAACTAATTAAAATGGGTGCAGAAAGACAAATAAATATGGGAGAATAATGGAAATAGTATATTTAACAACACATTTTTAACGACGGTTATTAGAATAACCGCTGTCAAAAATATCTTTTACAGCGGGTGTTAGAATACCCGCTGTAAAAGATATCTTTGACAGCCGTTAAAAACCATATTTAATGTGCTGGGGGCTTTCGCGTGCTTCACTTTTCTTTCCTTCCATCGCGTTAAAACCTCTCCCTCCATTGCCTCTCCACTCCCTTTCCCTCTCTAGCTCGTCGTGAACAGCGTGAACCTGCATTTCCATCATCTTGAACCTCAATTTCCATCACTTTGAACCTCCATTGACATCACCTTGAACCTCCATTGTCGTGAACCTCCATTGCCCGTGAACCTCCATTGTTGTTGTTGTTCGTGGTGAACCTCCAAGCATTTTTGGGGTTGTTGTCCGTGGCCTCGCTGGTGGGCTCGTTGAGCTTTTTTTGTCAAGGGTTTCGCCGGCTAACCGTTTTCGTGGTATGAACCTAATTTTTCAATTTTTCCATTTCCGCTATGAAGTTGTTCGAGCATAGACTATGTTAGGATTGGTTTAGAAATATAATTTCTGGTTTAGAAACTTGTTTAATTTCAACTTTATTGTGTGTGATTGTTTCAGTGTTTTTATAATTGTGGGTTGCAGATACTTGGGTCCCCACGTGCAATTTTTGACTTTTTTTTTTCCATTACTGTGCCTAGTTTATGTCCCCACTAGTCAGTGAATACACTAACCACCCAACATCGTTCCTGCATCACTATTGGTATTGTCTCGTGTTTTTTCGCCTACTGTGTAACCCCTTTGGTTTTATTCACAAACGAAAATGTATATAAATTGATTATAGTTTAGTACAAAAAAATACACTACTAAATAATGTTGGGTACTAGTGGTAAACTTGCAGAACAGAAGCTTCACCAAAATTCTACTAGAAACAGACCCTTATATTGAAAATTTATATCAATTAGGTAATCTGCACTAGGGCACTGAGTCAACCCATAAAGGATGTCTTGTGACTTCTCAAGCTGTAGTTGTCTAGTTGCAAAAAATTTAGGATTGACATAAGTTTTATGAGCAAAAGCTGACTCAATAACACTCTAGTCTAATAATTAAACATGGCAGGGTCAGTAACGTTTTTCAAGTTCCACATATAGAACTTGTTTGAGTGGCAATTTGGCTAATGAAATCAGTATCCAAGTACTTGAGGCTATTTACAGAGAATCCTTTGCTTGATCCAAAAAGTGTTAAAGTTAGGCACGCTTGACATTTTCGTATCTATTATATTGATTGGCATAGAAACTAGCATCCTTATCTACAAAATAAGCATGAATTTCATTCCATTTAATATTTCAATATATGGTTTATTTTTAATTAATTTCTTCGTTATGTTCTTGTCAAGTATTTGATGTAAATGTCAGACTTGTTATGCTATTAATAAAATAACTTTTAAAAATTAAATTATTGAAACAGAATTTTGATTGAATCATATGTAGAAAATTTGGTTGGATGGTGAATGCCGTTTAATAGATACACATGTTTGTCTAGAAGATCATTTTTTGAGTGCAAATGATTGATTGTGGCGGTGTTGACTTAAGATATCGATCATGACCTCTTTTTCCTTGTTATAAAAAATTAAATCATTAGCTTCCTTTCCTCCTGTACTGAACATGTGTAAACTTTGTCTATTTTCCATTTTGGTGTTTATTCTTTAATTATGAGGTACAAAAAAAAGAGATTATTGTAAAAATGGCAAAAAGAAAAACAGAGAGACAAAAAACGTCAGTGCTTATTTTATTTCTTTTGTATAGTAAGGTCATTCATCATTAATTAATTACGCTAATCTGATGGAAAATTCGATATGTCAAAGTTAGGCAACGCTTGACATTTTGGTATCTACTATATTGATTGGCATAGAAACTAGCCTCCCTATTTACAAAATAAGCATGAATTTCATTCCATTTAATCTTTCAATATATGATTTATTTTTAATTTCATTCCATTCAATTTCTGATTCACGTACATGCATTCATAGCACTGATTATGCTGTTGTTTCTTCTGATTAATTTTTTTCCTTTGCATGATTTAATAAAATACTTATTACCATCTTCAATAAAATAGTTAACTTTTTATCAATAGTTAACTTTTTATCTTGCCCTGTTTTATTTTGCTTTTTATATGATGGAAAAAACAATATTTAGTTGGCAATAATAACAACTAATATATGTTAAATTATCTATGGCTCGTTCTGTTTAATCTTTAAACCATACTTGATCCCCGACCTTCCTGCTGAAGAAATGGAAAATTTTTAGTTTATAGTTATTAGTTTATACTAGACTTAAGAGTAACAAAAGGTTATTCTGTTATTATAATTATTTTTCTTTTATTCGGCCTGATATGAAATATGAAGAACCACTATCATACTGGAACTATGTATTGGACCAACAAAAATTACCCGGTGAGCTGTAATTTTTGCCAGAAATGGATCCACTTTGATCATTATTGGGTAAATCAACATCTATATATGGCCTAGCAATAAAATTTTAAAAGCTCTGCACAACACATGTACAGATATTAAGTACTATCCCAACTTAACACAGATGCTGCATCCAACTTCTAGTTGGACTTTGTAACTTACATCTTTGACATATTCCACATGCTTGTTAGAAATGGATTTGGGTTATACAGAACAAAAAAGGATGTATATATTAAACTCTGAACTGAAAGAAATACTTTTACTTATAATTGGCTATTAAACTGACACTTTTTTTTTTCTTCTGATTTTACAACTGTTAAAGTACTTAGATGTCATGTAAATAAGTACTTAAAGTACTTAGTTGTTTTGGGCATAATATTGACACATTGTATAACCTGTCCATGCCTACAGGTCTAGTGGAGATTCTGCCTAAATTTTCACTAATACTTTTCTTTTTAGGTTAGTTTATCTTTAAATTATTTTAACTAATGCATGATACAATCTTACTTAAATTCATTGTTCTATTTTCAGGTAACATTCACACACTAGGAAATGATGTTACTCCTTAAATGGATATGTTTTGTTTTAAAATATTTTCATGTAATTTATGTATAATGTTTATTATATACACTTTAGGGAAATGATTGAACAATATTGTTGATAGTTTTGACTATGTTCTATATTTTGGTGATAATTGATATGTTATATTATTTGATTTTAATTTATTGAAGAGTCATGCAATGAGGAAACAATGTCCTTGATTTTTACTATATGAATTTATAATTTCTGTTTGAAATATGAAATTGTTTCATATGAAATGCATATTAAGCAAGTTATAATAATAAAATAAAGGAATAAATAAAATGAAAATTTAAAAAAAAAAATCTTATTTTTAACAGCGATTATTCACTATAATCGCCGTGATAAATAATACCTTTTTTTAAAAAAAAATAATTTTTAACGGTGGTTATTCACTATAACCGCCGTTAAAAATGATCAAAAATAATATATATATATGTAACGTGGATATACAACGGCGGTTCCATACAACCACCGTGAAAAACCATTTTTATCCAACTGTTGTGAACAATTCAAACACTTGCTGGAGTAATCGATTACCAGCTCCAGGTAATCGATTACCACGAGCTTAAGATTTCAAATTAGACCTTAACACTATGGAGTAATAGATTACCCTATTCATTTAATCGATTACCTATATCAAAATTTCATCCATAACTGTTTTCAAATGTTTTTCTTTAAATAGCTTTTGAAAATTTTTTTTGGTAAGATTATTTTTTATTTTGAAAAACAACAGGAGCGTTCAAACACTTTAAATAGAGAACTATTTGAGTTCTGAACTTTTTCTCCAAGATATTCATCAAGAATTTTTAAAGGTTTTCAAAGAATATCAAGGAGATGAATAGGAACTGATGTATGAATTATTCAGAGTTATTGTTGATCAGTATGAGCACAAACAAGGTGTATTCGTAATCTGATCTTTTGTTTTTGATTTTAGAGATTGAGTCTTACTCTTAGAGAGATGTCTCTCTGGAAAAAGAGTAGTATTGATTGAGAAAGGTTTCTCAAGGCTGATTCTTAGAGGTACCAAGAATTGGAGAGGAAGATTCTTTGTGATAAAGAACATTGGTGTATTAAGTAGTTTTTATTTCGTTTTGTGTTGTATGTGCAGAGTGCTTGTAAAGAACACAAAGGGATCAAAATTGTTTTCTAGTGAAACACCAATTGCAACAGGTTGTTGAATTGGGACTGGATATAGGCGGAAGGCTGAACCAGTATAAAATACTCCGTGCAAATTCTCTTCTCCTTACACTTTTATATCTCTATATCAGATATGTTTAATTCGTTTGATAAACTGCTCTGAATGTAAAAGATTTGGAAAGATAAATAAGAACAATTCGATCTATCTTCATATCATTTTGTTGTAAAATCTCTGTAATACTTCTTATATTAATTGTTTAAGGTTAACAAAGATAACATTAAAACTAGAAATAAATGAGGATAGAAACGAACTAAAGAAAAAGAGCCTAAAGTGGAACATAGAATCTATTCAACCTCCACTTCTAGATTCTAATAGGGACCAACAATTGGTAATCGATTACCATGCAATGGTAATCTATTACCTCAGTTTATTGCTCAAAAGTACAAAACAAAGGTAATTTACTACTTCGGTTGGTAATTGATTACTTCATTTTCTTTTTCTTTTCAAAAGGGAATCACCAATTCTTTTTAGGTAGACCATACACTAGTTCTCTAGATGTAAGTTTGTTCAAATGCATGACATCAATATCTGCAACTCTAGTATGTATATGTTATTTTGATGCTTACCAACCATAAAGAGTTCATTTGATTCCTTATTACTTATGAGGCAGCATTCATCATCAAATGCAACTCTGGAATCCTTATCACAAAGTTGGCTTATGCTCAACAAGTTGAATTTTAGTCCTTCCACTAATAGCACATCCTCTATGATTGAGTTTGACTTATGTCCAACTAAGCCAATTCCTATTATTCTTCCTTTGTTGTTGTCACCATAGACAACTAAACTTGATTCCTTAGGTGTGAAGGTAATGAAATTGCTCTTATTCCCGGTCATGTGTCTTGAACAACCACTGTCTAAATACCACATTGAACTCTTTCAAGAACACCTGTATAACAAAAAAAAATTTTTTTTGAAATTTGTACCCAAGTTCTTTTGGGTCCATGCATGTTAGTAGTACACTTTTCTTTCTTTACCCACTTGTAAAAGCCTTTAAAAATACCCATTTTCTTTATCATACAGTAGTATGCATTGTGACCATATTTCATACAATAAGTACATAAGAAACCAGTATTTCTAGATGCTTCATTCTTAGGATAAAAACTCACAATTTTCTTATTTATATGAACACTTTTACCAGTACATTTGTTACAAGTAAGTTGCAAAACATTGTGTTCATCTTTTAACTTTGAAATTTCATTGTTCAATTCAGAAACTTTTTTATTCAAATTAGATATTTGCTTTTTCAAAACTTTGTTATCTTTTTCAAACTTTCTAGCTTCTTTATACAAATAACAAAAAGCATTGTACAATCCTTCATAATTAGAATTTGATGAGTCAGAATTACTTACCTCATCTTTTGGAGATGATTTGACCATCAAGCATATGTTTGCTTCTTCTGTTTCACTTTCTGAACATGTGGAAGAATCATTTTCCTCCCATGCTATATAAGATTTTCTCTTTTTGTGTTTGTCTTTCTTGTACTTCTCCTTTAATTCATGCTTCCTTGATTCAGCATTGTTCACTTTCTTGAGGTCAGGACAATCAGATTTATAGTGACCAATCTTGCCACACTCATAGCATGTGACCTTGGAAGATGAACCATCCCGTTTCTTGAAGCCTTTCTTTTGCTGACTAAACCTTTTCTTAGAATTGTTTTTCCTCATGAATTTCCAGAACTTCTTAACATCAAGTTCATATTATCTTCATCGGATTCAATATCTTTTCCAGATCTTTCTGATTCAGTAGTTGTCTCTTCCTTCTTTAAAGCAAGCCCTTTAGCTTTCTTATCCTTTTCTTCTTCATCAGCCATACGTGTCATGTCCATTTCCTATTCTCTTAGTTTTCCAAAAAATTCTGCACTGGGCATTGCTGCAAGATTTTTGGATTCTGTGATAGCAGTAACTATCAGTTGCCATTTCCTGTTTACGGACTTCAACACTTTCACATTCACTTCTTCTTCTATAAAGATTTTGCCAAGAACCTTCAGGTGATTGATGATGTGTGTGAATCTCTTTTGCATATCCATCACAGATTCTCCTTGAGTCATTCAGAATGTCTCATATTCTTGTATAAGGGTGTTCTTTCTAGCCCTTCTAACTTCGGTTGTGCCTTCATGTGTAACCATGATGAGTTCTCAAGCCTATTTTGTTGTAGTACATGTAGAAATCTTGAAAAATTCATCTGAGTTTAAAATAGAATGTATGATATTTAAGGCCTTAGCATCATTTTCAGCCCTCTTAATTTCATCTACATCCCATCTCTCAAAGGGTTTTTCTATCTTACTCCCATTGACCATGTAAGTTAGGACTTTGTAATCTGTCACCACAGCTTGCCATATGCTTCTATGAATAGATTCCATAAAGATTTTCATGCGAACTTTCCAGAACGGATAGTTATCGTTGTAGAATAATGAATGTCTATTTATAGATGCTTCTTCAGCAAAGGGTAAAAGATTTTCAGCCATCTCAGGAACCTATGGATCAATTTCTAGGTTATCCTACTAGATTTTAGCTCTGATACCAATTGTTGGTCCCTATTAGAATCTAGAGGGGGTGAATAGATTATTGTTCTTGTTTCGGGTTCTTTTAACAAATCTGTTACTATCTTCTTTTATAACCAATTTTAATTCTATCTTGATTTTACTAAGATCAAAAGCGTTAGCATATGATTCAAAATAGAGTACAGAGTTATACAAAGAAAAACAAAGAAGATATTCAAAGTTGTATTTCAATTCAAAACAATCTGATTTAGAGATATGATTCAAACGAATTCCAATCACAACATAACATTCATTTTAATACAACATAAATGAAATAGAAATCTGTAAGAGATAAGGAGAAGAAGAAGATTGCAGAAGATTTTTTATACTGTTTCAGCCTTCCACCTACATCTAGTCCCAATACAATAAATGTTGTTATTGGTGTTTCAATATAACAATGATTCCTTTGTGTTCTTTACATTCACTCTGCACAAACAACACAAAACGAAATCAAAAACACTCAATACAATTTGTTCTTTATCACAAAGAACCTTTCTCATATGTTCTTGGTACCTCCAAGAACCAACCTTGAGAATTCTTTCTCAATTCACAATACTCTATTCTAAAGAAACCTTTGTCTTAGAGTAATACAAATCTCTAACAATTTAAAATACAAAGATTAAATATAGAATACACCTGTTTGTGAAAGTCTGATCAATCTGAAACTCTAAATCATTCAAACATCATATAATCATCTTCTTCTAAGAGCCATTCTGAAAAATCTTTTCAAAATATTGATGAATTTCTTGGAGAAAAAGTAAGAACTCAAGTAGTTCTCTATTTGAAAGTGTGTGTATGCTCCTTTTCGTTTTTCAAAATAAAAAAGAATCTTTGTTAATCTCTCTCAAAATGTTTTTGTGAAATCTATTTAAGCAAGGCCCATGAAATCAGTTGAAGATGATTTTCTGATGTGGATAATCGATTACTACATGGAGGTAATCGATTACTCCAGTGAATTAATTTCAAACTTGAAGATTCAAGCTTGTGGTAATCGATTACCTGGAGCTGGTAATCGATTACTCCAACAAAGAATTGAATTCCCACATAAGCTAAACTGTTGGTAATCGATTACCACGCAGTGGTAATCTATTACCTCAGTTTATAGCTCAAAAGTACAAAGCAAAGGTAATCTACTACTTCGGTTGGTAATTGATTACTTCAGTTTCTTTTTCTTTTCAAAAGGGAATCACCAATTCTTAACTTTAAGAGAAAATCACCAAGTTAGATTTTAAATCATCATGAACTCTAAACTAAGCATTCACATTCACAAAGCCTAAGCTAGAACATTCAATACCTGAACAACTCTATTTACAAATGACTATGAAAGCCGAAAACTACATAACTACATCAAAATCAAAACACTTGAGATTCTAAAATAAGCTCCTTCAAGCTTCAAGTCCAACAATTTCCCCCTTTTTGGTTTTGATGTACCAAATCCGAGATGTGGTTTTCCTTGATGCTTATGTGTGTGATGCTTTCTTGTGAAACATGCATGTTGAGTTATCTATACAATATATTCCAAATACAATTTCAACTATTTATGTACAATTTGTCATCACGAAATAAAAGCGTAATTAGTTTAATATAAATTTATATCAGTGATAAGATCCATGATAGCATGATAGAATTCAAATTACAGTTTTCCAAATTTAAAATAAATGTTCAAACCACAATCAAGCTAAATCAAATTCTGGAGATATAAAAACTAAAAATATGAAATAAAAGCTATGTCTCCCCCTAAGATCAGCAATCCTATAAACCACTTATCAATACTCCCCCTACTTGGTATATCAAACAAAAAGAGTGATAATAAAGTTTAAAGAAAAATACTAATCTGAATCATCTTGATTGAGTTACTCCAGGATAGTCTCCATCATATCCTTCTTATCAAGAAATCGTGAGTCCTTACCATATCATGTAATCTCTTTATGACTGATATCATCTAATCTCTTTGTGACTGACGTTTCGATCTCATCTAGCCTATCAATGACGATTGAATCAAATCTTGATTTAGGGATATATTCCCCTACTGCAAAATCTGAATCATCATCAATGATTGGTTGTGGTGCCTCTGTTGCTTCTTGGGGTTGAGCTAGTGGCGCTTCTTCTCTTGACACCTATCCAGCGTCAGTTTTGACAAGCCTCATCATCTTCAAGGCTTTGTTTCCAATGACATGGACGTCCTTCACCAACTCTCTTTTCTCATCAATTGTATCAACCTGAAAGAATTCAATTAGTTGAGAAATAAACAAAAATAAGGGACATTTATACTCAAACAGTCTCCGAGCCTTGAGCATATTGTCCATGATGACATGTGCCCAATAAATTTGGATCCCATTCTTCAGAGCGCCCATCAGAATCATATCCTCTTCACTTATCTGTGCATGATTTGCACCTCTAATAATAAAATCCAGCATACAGTGGAGTGTAGCAGTCTGTCATCAAAATTCAAGCCACCAATATTATAGGTAGCCTTCTTTCCCTGTTGTCTCCTGGATACTTTCTCTACTTCCCATCCTTCTGGATTTTTCAGCATGCCCATGTAAAAGGCATCCTTCTGAAGGTCGAAGCCTTTCTCGTTAAGCTTGTTAGCATATGAACGAATCCCTTCACGTCTGATTCCAGTGATTTGAAGAAAATGTTCAGAATAAAGTACCATGGATACACCTTTGACCTCTAAACTCACAGTTCTTGTAGACATATGGGGGCAAAGATTTGAGTAGAAAACTCAAACCAAGTCAGGGTATATGAACCCTTTCAACCAAGAATCCATGCTGTTATTTATCATGTAACAAGTTGCAACAAATAGATGTTTCTCATCCTGTTGTTGTGTAATAGTAACTTATGCTTGCTTCCCCTGTTGCCCTTGTTGTCCTTGTTGCTCTCTTTTCACTTTGCACACTATTTCTTTGTGGCCAAATTTATTGCAAAATCTGCATTGTATTGCAGGTTTGAACAAACAAAATTTTTCTACATGATTTGTCTTTTTGCAGTTTGGGCAAGGTGGAAACTGTTTCCATCTTTTTTTAGCATCTTTGCCTCCTCCATATTCTTTTCTCTTCTTACTCTACTTCTCACCAACTGTTTTAGTTCCCAAGGAGATGGTTTTACTTCTGGTTTTTGCTACAAAGGCTGCTTCTGCATTATCTTCCATTCTCAACAATCTTCTTTGGTCACTAGCTTGCAAAGCATTTACAACCTCTGCAACTGATATTTGAGAAAAATACTTATTTTCTTCAAGAGAGGAGATTTTCGCCTCAAACCTCTCTAGAAGACACACCAGGATTTTCTCTACCACACGTTGATCAGTCAACTCCTCTCCAAGCAGTCTGATTTGTGTGACAATCTTTAAAAGACTTTCTGAACACTCTTTCACAGTTTCAGATTCTTTCATTTTGCATGCTTCAAATTCCTTTCTCAAATTTAAAACCCACATCATTTTTGTTCTTTCACTGCCTTGGAACTCTTCCTTTAGCTTGTCCTAAGCCTCCTTTGTTGTTTCAAGATTCAAAATCTTTATAAAAGCTTCATTATGTAGTGCTGCATGTATGATGGCAAGTGCTCGGCCATCCTTAGGCACTTCTTCACTATGAAACCTTATTTGATTCACTGTTGGGTTCTCCTGTAGAGGGTTTGGATTGTTATCATTCTCTACCACTTCCTACAAACTTTGTGCTCTCAAATAAGTTCTCATTTTTACAGCCCATAAATCATAGTTTTGTCCTACAAATACAGGAGTTGAAGGCAAGGAAGAGTGACTAGATGCCATTTTCTTCAATAACAGTTCCCTCAAGATCTAAAAGCTCTTGATACCAATTTGTTGGACTGAATAACAACAATAATTTTTTCATTCATGAAAATACATACTTATACAAAATTCATTATGATAGCACACTGTTTTAAAATCAGAAAAATTAAATTAATTAAACAAGCAACCTATGTAATAATATTCTTAATCAAAAACTTCCTAATAGACTTGAATACACAAAACTAAAGAAATGACTCAATAACATCATATCCTTCAATAAAGAAACAAAGCATGATTTGAGTGAGAAAATAGATTATGAACTCAAAGCATGTTTCGGAAAGTTGGATTATTAGCACTCTAGCCACTACAAGCTATGGTTCAATTAATGTCCGAAAATTCCAACATTAAAATGGAATAGACCGACACTATTATATTATATTATAAGGAAAAAAAATTATATAGTCAGCTTTTGAGGTCGTTACTCTTAACATCAGTTTTGACCCTCACAAGACCGAAACTAAAAAGCCAACACTCAATGGTTTTATGATGACACTATTAATGCTAGTTTTGTGTTGGCTTTAGTCGACACTATTTTGTGATGGCTATTATTGACACAACTAGTGCAAGTATTTGTTGACCCTTATTGCAAGTACTTGTTGTTGGAGGAAGGACAATAAAAATATAAACAAAACTAGCAGACCCAAATGAATAAGAGATATAATAGAGTAACCAAACTTATAGAATTTGAATTATGTTCCTTTCTTTTTATGCCAGGCTCAATGTAAGCAGAGAAACCAAACTTGAAGAAAATGTAAAGCATCAATTGCCAAAACATGGATATTTCAAGTGTTTACTTCAACAAAACACTGCATTTGTAGAATCTAATAAAAACGCTGCATCTCTCAACCACACAAATCCAACTTCCACACTACCACTGTGTAGGTTCATTCAACACTGTTCTGACGATTATGAAGCAAATTCAAATATACCAGAAGGACAGAGAATTGGACCATTCGAAAATAAGTCTTCTGTGAAAATTACAGTTTCAAGTTCCAAGTAGCTCCCAATGGTTGAACTTGTACAAACGGAACAGAAAAAATAAGCAGTTTGTGACTATTGTTTTTTCAAAAAAAAAAAATAAAAGGTTGTGTTGAATGCAAATGGATTATAAATTGGATATCAAACAGGAACAATACAGTATTATGCTTATTACCAAAAATATTTTATTTTTTGTTAAATTTCAGTTTGTTTAGGAAATTAAACAGCTGAAATTTTATAAAAAGTTTTCTTTCCTAAAAAATAAGCTGGCTTGTATAATCAACAAATATATGGCTTATGATTATTTTTCAACCGTTTCCTTTTCCTTTCAGTTATTTTTACACCCTCTTGCTATATAAACGCTGGTTTTTATAGCTAGCATTAAAGTTTTGCACATACGTAATAGCTAGCATTAAAGTTTTGCACAAGGAAAATCATTGGTCCAGTCTACTCTATTTATCATTTTGCCCAAATCTTTTAGTGAACTTCAATTCTGTCTATCAAATTTGACGTAATTTAGTTACTTAAAAATATTAAACAATTTCTCAAAATTATAAATTATAAATACTAAACATTTTAACATTTTCCACTTTTAAATGTAAGGATTAAAATACTATTTCATTAACGTAAAGACGCTAAATAATTTTATCATAATATTTTTTAAAAGGGTTTAGTCGTGTTGTAGAGACTAATTTTAGTATTGTTTTGTAGGATTTAACTTTAATCGATTATTAAAATTGTCACCTAAATTTTTACGCATTTTAATTTTCTGAAAATTATGAAAATGAATTTACATTTTTTTTTTTACTTTCATCCAATTTTAAAAATATTTTTATGAAAATATTTTTAAAAAAATAAACCAAACACATTTTCATCTTTATTTTCTATATTTAATAGAAATGAAAATAAAAAAATACTCAAAACAAACAACACCTAAATATTCTTAACTTTTCTTTTTTCTAATTAATCCATCTCTATGATCAATTAGAAGCAAATAACAAATTTTCTTAAAATTAATTTATTAATAAATAAGAATATTAAATAATTATGTTCTCTCTATATTTCAAGAAAATTAATTAAATATGAAACAACAATCTTAGATAGCTCAATTGAATTTTCTACCATTGGGATCATTTATATTTAATTTTTCTTTTGTCGAATAATGGAAGGGATTGGAATACTTGGAGAGAGCTTATTTACACAAGTGCATATTACACAGACAACGACGGTTAAAAAATACAGACTACGACGGTTCACGAACCGTAGTAGATCCAGCCGTCGTAGTCTGTTTTCGCAGACTACGACGGTTCACTAAAACCGTCGTAGTGTGTGGTAATCAGACCACGACGGTTCAACATCTCACCGTCGTAGTCTGCTAGTTACAAAACTATTTTACCTATATCAGACTACGACGGTTTTCTCTAAAACCGTCGTAGTCCGTAACTACTCACGACGGTTTTAGTGAGAACCGTCGTAGTATGTTAAGCAGACTACGACGGTTACACTATAACCGTCGTAGTCTGCTAGTGAAAATAAACAGACTACGACGGTTATAGTTAAAACCGTCGTAGTCTGCTTATTTTTTTTTAAAAATATTTTGTTTATTTCAACGGTTTTCCATAATTTTTGTACCTGTTTATTAATCAGACAATTCATACATCCAATCCATTCATATACATTTCTCAATTTGATAACAATTTACAAATAATAACATGGTTTATAAATCTAATCTCTTACTTTAACTTAAAAACAATTGTAAGTAACACAATTGTATCTATTAACAGAAATTAACTTTAATTAACTAATATCCAAAAAATGTTACCTAAATAAGCTAATATAAAGCAAGAATGTAATATAAATGAATGAACATGAGCTTCTAATTGTCACCTTCAGAAGACTCTTCAATACTTTGGTTCTTACAACAATATAGTAAAAATGTTGCCCATTGCTTTATGGTGTAGTCAATTGCTTCTTCAGCAAATGACATTGAGTCACTAAAGGTCTGAAAAATAGTAAATAATTATTAGCAAGTACGTATCATTAATGAATTTAACAATACACAGTTGGTAAATAGTGTGTACCTCTATCCAATGGTCTGTTATCCCCATCCGAATTATGCTTTCCATCCACTGCATCACATACAATCCACATTGCGGTCGGATAGTTTGTTTATTAGCCTACAAAGAATTGAATGATTAATATCTTTAAAGACCTTATTTGTTTTAGAACAATACATAAAGATTTTAATTTTCCTAAGAGAAACATTTTTACCTTTGGTATTACAAAATCAAGTCTTGGTCTGGCACGGCTATTGCTCGTGAGCATATGATGTGCAACATGAATACTATTTAAATTAAAGTACACATTAATGTCACACTATAACAATTGAATTTAATTCAAACGAAAGATAACAATTAAATAACACGTACCCTTCAATAACTTTCTTCAGCTTCGGGGGGAGAGGTTTGTGCAAGGAACAAAAACACCGCCGAGATGATCCATCGGGCAAAGAACAATCAGTTGCCAATGGCCACTACAATGGAGATAAATCATTGTTTATACTTTTTGTTTAAATTTTAATTCTATCAATATAAAATATACTTACTTGTGAAGGTATGGTGCAAGGTAGATCCTCTTCCTCGATTGGCCAATCCATCCATGATGTATGACTTGGCTTCGCTAAATTATCTCATTAAACCCAATATGGATTGTGGTTCAATGAATCCATAGACATTGTCGTTGCCCATTTCAATTGATATATTATTTAAAAACCTGAATCATATTGAAGTTAATGTTAGAAAATGTAATAAATAACTGACCGATAATTAATTTAGTAGTTAAAACACTTACATGATCCACAATTGCATGTGAGTTAAGTTCATCTCGTCCTCGCCTGAATACATCTCCATGCAATCTGACATGTGAATGTATAGAGGCATGTCATTTTGTCTACCAAATATTTTTTTATCCCAATACAGCTCCAAACTTTTGCTCCTAATCTTATTAGACAAATCTAATAAGGATTGTAGAGGATCATCAATCGGGTCATTTCTTTGTGGTCGGGTTTCCTGGTGTAAGTTTCTTCTTCGGGGATTTGATCTAATAAAATAAGGTGTTAGAAACATGATCAATATATTATAAGTTAATAATAAATATAAAAACAATACACACCTTTTCACCCAATTTCTTAACAAGATGTTTTGGCCATGCAATGAAAGTGCTATAAGCTTCTCCTACCAGCTGCACCTCTACAGTAGGCAAGGGTAGTGGAGCACCAGGGTCATGTGCCTCGTCAACGGTGACCCTAATCTCATCATCTTGCATGGGCTTACCATGTATGGTTGCTCCACCACCGATAACTCTTCCAATGGCCACTAATCTGATTGGGTTTTCTTCAACATACAACCCACATTGACAACCTTCTTCAGGGGTGCCGGCTTGTGGTGAGCAACTTAATTTCGTGCTTACATTAACAGTCTGCCTCACCTCCGCTGTACTTGCACCACTATAATGACCTTGTAGGGCTAATTGCTGCATCATGGTCTGGGAAAATTTAGCAGCTATCTCTTGTGTTATTTGCTCCCTCAAATTGGCGGTAACCTCTTCAGTGGTACTTTGCCTCAATGAGTCTATTGCTTGTTGGGTGAGTACAGAGTCAAAAGGGCGAGGATGTGCAGATTTCCCAAAGTATGAAACAAGTCCAACACCTTGACCGACACCACGAACACGTCCTGGGTGTTCGGGTTTGCCAATGGCAGACGAAAGTATGTCATCCCTTCCCTGTGGCAGAAATGATCCCTGACTGCTCTGCTCAACCAGGGAATCCTGCAAATAAGCAATAGTTGTAAGTTGTTATTCTAATTGAAACGCTAAAAATGTAGATGAAAATTTATTATAATAAATTCAGAACAAAGTTTAACTTACAATTTTTTCAGCAATAGTCTTGGAAGATGATGATGTAAAGTCCCCTGACTTCTTGATCCTAGCTAACTTCCATTTTTCATGCCTTTTTGGTGGTGATGGGGGACCCTCAAAAGATAAGGAAGGATCGGCTGCAGCTGCTTCTTCCCTCATCCTTTGCTTCTGATGCAATATCTTTTCCTCCAATACTTTATAACCCCCTCGAGACAAAATATGGGGGTAATCATTTTTTGCTTGAACCTCTTTTGCCTTATTCCTCTTTGCCTGTTATATAAAGTACACATGTATTAATTATTCAGTGCTACAAAATATAGATACTAGGGCTGAAGGGAGACTTCTATTTCAAAATTTTACTTACCTGCCACTCAGGAGACAAACGTATCTGAACAAATTTCTGCCATGTTTCTTCATCTATGCCCCTATAATTAGGCATAGGAATATTGCCATCTTCTTTATTATATATGAGTCGGGTCAGTTGTGACTTCCATTGCCTAAACATGGTAGCCATGGTTGACATGACCTTCACCCTCAGGGACTCCACATTAGGAATATCGAAAGTGACCTATAGAAAAGAATAATTATCACAATTAGTTGTTATTATTTAGCAATACAATACTACAGGATGATACAAAATAATTATGACAAACAAATTATCAGAAGATCCTGCCATAGCATGTTCCTTTGCGTCATTGGAACATCATCCCAAGTAGGGGTAAGGATAGATTTGTGCTCACGGACAAGGAACCCCAAATAACTCCTGAATATGGACCCATTATCACCACTAGCAATGCCCGTGTGAACATCTATATCAACGTGAGTCTGTTGACCTTTGCCACGTCTAACGGTTAATTCCTTAAGCCGGGTGGTTTTCCTATATACTCTTGTTAGGGTCTCAGTGACCGATCACCATGTGCCCGTATAAAAATCAATTACAAGTCAATAACTAGATGAACATCAAATAAACATCAAGAAAAACAGTAAAATTGTACAACTATTATATACACAATAATGTTATTAGCACCTTAAATGGTCAAATATATATTCCTTCATTATGATCATGACGAACTGCGTGTACATCATCAACATCAATTTCGTCAGATATAACTGGATATGAGATGAACTTCCATGAATGGGATCAATGTCCACATTGTCAAGTTCAAGTTCGCTATTTTTCCCGTGCAATACGACAGATAACATTTCATTTGCAGGATCTTTGACATAGAAAACTTGTTTAGCCTGTTGTGCCATTATGAAAGGTTCATCCTGATAACCAACCCTACTAAAGTCAACAAGGGTTTGACCTGAATCATCAACGTGCACCCCTGTCCTATTATCAACCCATTTACATTTAAAAAGGGGCACATGAAATTTACAATATACAACCTCCCAAATTTCCTCAATGATTCCATAATATGGCATGCAGCCCAACAAGGGATTGTTGTCTTTGGAGGTGGAGAAATGCATAGACTCAGCTTCTACCATAACCCCACTATTTTGTACCACACTTCTATCATCCAGTGACTTTGTGTAGAAGGTACAATTATTTATATAGTACCCATTACATACAATAACATCTTTTTTAAGGGCACATGCAAGCCATTTTAAGGTCTCTGAAACTGAATCATCACTTAAGATTTCATTTTTGAACCACTTCCTGAAAGTATTATTATGTTCTTTCAACAACCACTTCTCTGATTGTCTTGGGTTTTGATTCCTTACAATGGATTTGTGAGCAACCAAGTATGGTTGAACTTCTTCAGTGTTGTTCAAAACATACAAGTCAGCTTGCTGAACTAAAGCCCAAGGTTTTTCCACGCATTGTCCACCTCGGATGCATTGCCCAAAACGTCTACCCTCAGGACATGGCCTAGGAATCCCGACAGGAAATGTAGTAGACATATATTCTGAACAAAACTCAACCGCTTCTTCAGCAATGTACCTTTCAATTATTTACCCTTCAGGATGATACTGATTCTTGACAAACCCTTTTAAGATTTTCATGTAACGTTTGACGGGGTACATCCATCTTAAGTATACGGGCCCACATAATCTAATCTCTCGAACAAGATGGACAATCAAGTGTACCATAATGTCAAAAAATGATGGAGGAAAAAACATTTCCAATTCACATAGTATAATAGCAGACTCAGCTTCCATGTCATCTAGCATGTTAGGGTCAATAACTTTGGAACAGATTTGTTTGAAGAACCGACACAATCGGGTAATGGCATTTCTGACCTTTTTAGGCAATATGCCACGGATTGCCACAGGGAGGAATTGTTGCATCAACAAATGACAATCATGGGATTTTAATCCTACTAATTTCAAATCTTTCATTGAAACAAGGCTCTTGACATTTGAACAGTATCCTTGTGGCACTTTTATTCCGTGTAAACATTGACAAAAACTGGTTCTCGCTTTTTTACTTAATGTGTAAGCTGTCGGGGGGAGGTATGTGCGGTTACCTACAACACATGGCTTTAATTGATCTCGAATTTGCATCTCAACCATATCCAACCGAGCATTCAAACCATCTTTTGTCTTACCTTTAATGTTCAACAAAGTTCCTATCAAACTGTCACAAACATTCTTCTCAACATGCATAACATCTAAACAATGTCTAACATCAAGCTTGGACCAGTATGGGAGATCAAAGAATATAGACCGTTTCTTCCATGGATTTGGAATAGTCGCTTTCTTTGAAGTCTTTCCGAACCCAATGTTAATGTCTTTCACCCGCTCAAAAACTTGTACACCGGTTAAGGGTGTAGTTGCTTCCTCATTCTCCGGATGACCATTAAATGCCCTTTTCAATTTACGATATGGGTGATACTGTCTTAGAAATCTCCTATGACCAAGATACACTGTCTTTCTTCCATGTTGCAATTGTTGAAAAGATGTCCCTTCTTCACATATGGGACAAGCTTTATGTCCCTTAACGCTATAACCAGACAAGTTTCCATAGGCTGGGAAGTCATTGATAGTACAAAACAACATGGCATGTAACTTGAAGGTTTCTTTAGCAAATCCGTCAAACACTTCAACACCTTCATCCCATAATAATCTTAAGTCTTCAACCAAGGGAGAAAGATAAACATCAATGTCATTTCCTGGCTGTTTTGGGCCCGAGATCAACATAGACAACATCATATACTTTCGCTTCATGCACAATGATGGAGGTAAGTTGTAAATTATCAACAAAACAGGCCACGAACTATGAGTACTGGCTAAGTTACCAAACGGATTCATTCCATCTGAAGCCAGACCAAGGCGGAGGTTTCTTGATTCACAACCAAATGAGGGGAACTCTACATCAATCTTCCTCCACTGCAAGGAATCAGCCACATGTCGAAGCTTTCCATCATTTGACCTTTCATCTGCATGCCATCTGAGATTCTTAGCGTCATTGGCGTTTGCAAACAGTCGCTTGAATCTTGGAATTATTGGAAGATACCATACCACCTTCGCAGCAGCACCATGCTTTGTTCCTTCTTCACTATCACAACTGTCCTTCTTTTTTTTGTAACGAGATAGGCCACACCTAGGACACTTGTGCATCGCTTCAAATTCTTTTCTGTATAAGATGCAGTCATTTGGGCATGCATGAATTTTTTTATACTCCATACCCATTGGACAAAGAATCTTCTTAGCGTCATAATTGCGGGTTGGCAATGTGTTACCTTCTGGAAGCATTTCACTCAACAACTCTAGTAACTGAGTGAAGCTTTTGTCAGTCCACCCATTTGATGCCTTCAGATGAACCAATTTTAACACTGCAGACATACGAGTGAAGTTAGAGCACCCTTTGTACAGAGGTGTCTCTGCATCACTAAGCAGTGTGTCATATACATGGGCTTTTGCAAAGTTTTCCGGGCCAACATCTTGAATCATGTCTTCAAGTCTGTCATCAATATCTGTTTCCAAGTCCGGTGCAGACACATTAGATGTTGTCAATGTGTCTAATAACTCACCATGCCAGGTCCATGTTGTATAACTTTTAAGAATCCCATCACACAGCAGGTGTTCTCGAAGTTCTTCTTCTTTCAGCCGAACACCGTTCAAGCAATTGACACAAGGGCAACAAAACTTCCCACCACTACTAAAGTGATCATGTTGCTTAGCAAATTCTAAAAACTCTTCAACTCCAGCCTCATACTCCGTACTAATTCGACTAGCATTCATCCAACTACGATCCATACCTTAAATCAAAGGTATGGTAAATCAATAAATTTAAATTATGTGTCACAAATTTATTAAATGTAGTACACACATTACTACATGTTATACCTAATTATTGAAACTGGTTTCTCCCGATTCAAACCAAGTCAAGTCAATATGGATTTGATGCATAAAAAAATTATGGTGACCCGTCTCAACCCAATTTAGTTATAATTTTGGACGTATGTGTATTTTATTTTCAAGACATTTCTTTTATAACTCTTCATCTATTTTTCTTTTTTTTTTTTTTTAATTTGTTCCTGTTATGTTTTGTAAACAAATTCAATTTAATTGGAGCTATTTCTCTAAAAATAAAATTTGTATATATACGGACTACATTAATTCGGTGAATAAAAAAAATAAAATACTATTAAAAACAAGTTAATTCACTGTTAAACTATTTTCTAAACAACTCTACATCAAGCAACAAGGCCAAGAACAGTGAATGCTAATCAAACATTGCAGACATGCTAATAAAATCAATCCATACACAAATCAATCCAACACAAATCAAACGAACAGAAATTAATCAAACAAAAATAAGCTTAATCGAAATCAATAATGCACCTTTATAGTTAAAATCTAAGTATACTATGAACCTTACTTAGCCACTGTCGCTAATTAGCAACAAATAATTTTTAACAAAGAAATTGATCTATAATGATATGTAACTGAAGCTATGTTGGAAATTATGCAATTCCTAATTGCAAAACACTAACCAAAATGGTTGCTCTGCTTTTAAAGGTTGTTCTGCTTTGTGAAGCCCTTTCGTGAAGGACGCGAATGGCACCGGAGCTTGGGGAATGAAGGAGGTTCGCGCGCGGAAGAGTTCACGAAGGAGGAAGGGAGTGTGTTTCAGGGCTTGCGACGGCGGAATTGGGGCATAGGAGAAGTGAGGGTTTTGGGGGGGAAGGGAATTCGAAGTAACAGGGAATGAGGGTTTACGGGAAGGAGAGGGGTTAAAGAAGATAACAGACTACGACGGTTCTAAATATAACCGTCGTAGTCTGTACCACGAATATTATAAAATTGCCACTACATTACAGACTACGACGGTTCTAATTAGAACCGTCGTAGTCTGTAGCTTGATATTTACAAAAATGCCACCGCTCCACACACTACGACGGTTACCTCTGAACCGTCGTAGTATGCGCGTGTTGAAATGTAAATTTTTTACTAGTGTTAATTACCCTTAAGATAAGAGGAAAAAGAAAATTTGAACGGTTGCAATTCAATTTTCAAATGTAAACTATTTTTATTTAATTATTTGAATGCTAATAAATTCATCAATTGTGATTAATTTGTATTTCAAATACAACAATGCAAACATGAGTTTTATGACACCTTCATTTATTTTTACTACTCGTTGCCCCTTTATCATATATCTAATTTGGTATCAACTATCAGACAAAATCAGATAAAAAAAACATGTAATTAATGTCTTAAACATGATATTTGGAAATCAACACATGCATGCATGTATTCCTGTAACATTAAATTAATGCTTACAAAATGTTACTAGTTTGGGTCGTTAAATCATTTTTTAAGGTATTATAAGAAAAGAGAATAAAAAAGAAAAATAATATAAAATTCTCCTATGATAAAATTAATCAATATATAAGCTAATATATAAAAGCTCTTTTATGTTAATTTCTTTAAAAACTAATTTTTAATTTATGTATAAGTTAATTTTAGCTTATAAAGAAGCTTATTTCATTTTTTTTTCCTACTTTATTAACAAAACAGACATGCCTCATTTTACTTATAGTACAACAATTAATTTTTATAATAATGAAATTACAGTTTTTTTTGTTAACTTGAAATAACGTTTAATCAATTTCTTACTTTGAAATATCTATTCTTCAAAGACAAATACATTGAAATTCTTATAAAATTACAAATTAATTGTGAAACCAAATGGATGGGTACTTGTGGTTGACTTGGAAGTCAAGCAATAAGGAAGAACCAAACCATCCGTCGCACACGCATTACCATTCTCCCAATAACAGAGTATCAAAAAAGCTGTGATTCAATGAAAACTCTTCCTTTCATGATCATGGTTGCTTGCTTGCTAGTTTCCTCTCTCAGAATTTCCGTAGCAAATGATTCTGATTACGTGCCTCTTTCTTTGAGTGATGGAAAGACCTTGGTGTCAAAAGGTGGAAAGTTTGAACTTGGTTTCTTCAGTCCAGGTAGTTCCCACAAACGCTACCTTGGCATTTGGTACAAGAATATCCCAGTTCACACTGTTGTTTGGGTTGCTAATAGGGCCAACCCCATCAATGATTCAACTGGCATCTTAACAGTGAACAGCACAGGCAATCTTGTTCTCACACTAAAAGGGTCTCTTGTTTGGTACACCAACCCTCAGAAACAAGCAAAGAATCCGGTGGTTGAGCTCTTGGACACCAGCAATCTTGTGATAAGAAATGAGAAAGAAACAAACCCAGAAGAGTACTTGTGGCAAAGCTTTGATTATCCTTTTGATACATTCTTGCCAGGGATGAAGTTGGGATACAATCTCCGAACCGGTCAGCAATGGAATCTAACAGCTTGGAAAAGTCCTGATGATCCATCCCCAGGAGATGTTTATCGGGTTTTGAAACTCTATAGCTATCCAGAGTTCTATATAATGAAAAGTACAAAAAAGGTATACCGGTATGGACCTTGGAATGGTCTATATTTTAGTGGACTTCCAGATCAACTGAATAGCACCATTTTTAGCACTTATTATGTCAGCAATAGAGATGAGATTTCCTTCAGTTATAGCCTTGCAAATAATAGTTATGTCATGGCGAGATCTGTGTTAAACCAAACAACAAGTACAGCTCGTCGCTATATGTGGGTTGTGGAAGAAAAAAATTGGAGGCTATTTCAGTCCTTTCCAGAAAAGATTTGTGATAATTATGGCGTTTGTGGACCTTTCGGGAATTGCTTAAGTGGTAGTAGTACTCAGCAACAATCCTGCCAATGTTTAAAAGGTTTCAGCCCAAAGTCACCACAAGCATGGGATGCATTGGATTGGGGTGGAGGATGTAACCGCAATAAACCATTAAGCTGCATAGACAAACTCACAGATGGATTTGTCAAACTCAAAGGGGTGAAAGTTCCAGATACTACTCATACTTTGTTAGATGAGAGTATTGGTCTAGTAGAATGCAGAGTGAAGTGTTTGAATAATTGTTCTTGTATGGCTTATACTAATTCAGACATAAGGGGTGAAGGTAGTGGTTGTGTCATGTGGTTTGGAGATCTCATTGACATGAACCAATTTCAAAGTGTTGGGCAAGATCTATTTATCAGGATGCCTGCTTCCGAGTTAGGTAAGCACCATCAACTTTAGAATCTTCTTATTTCAATTGCTACTTTGTAACCTCATGATCTCTCTAACTTTAGCTTTTGCTGCGGCTTTAGGTTTAATTATTCATCTGTTTTCTTATACTTGATCCATTTTTGAGTTTTGGCCTCTAGAAATTACCTGTTTTCTTCCCTGCCCTTAACTCTGTTAAGTAAAATCAATAATGTAAAAATGCAGCAAGAATAGGGACAAGATGACTGACTAAACCTTTTTTGTTTTCAATTCCAATCCTCAAGAACATATAAATAGGAACAGGAAGATTGCAGTGATAGTTGTTTCCACCAGTGTTGCAATTTGTGGGGTTCTTTTACTGAGCGCTTATTTTATTTGGAGGACCCGGAGGACCAACGCAAGTAAGTAGTTGTTTACACTTGACTTCACATTTCCATATACAATTTGTAGAGTCATAAATATGAAACTGTCAATATAATTATTAGAAGAATATGTGCTAAGATATAGAACCACCAGGATTGACGTAATAGTAGAGATTGAAATAATATGCAAGAGGTCTTGGGTTTCAGTTCTCGTTGTTGTCATTGCACACCAAAAAGAAAAGGAGTTCTAGGATATTCTGTCTATACCTTCCTGCTTCCAGCTCCTACAATCACTTTAATCATGGGATTTGTATAGAAAGCTAACTAAGTAATCATTTTCTTTATTAGAATTGATTTTGTTCCTTTTTATAGGATTTTAAAATAAACTTTCGGAGTACTGGCCTTTTGAATCACGTACCAACACAAGTGGTAGCAGTTTGTGCTCCTTAATCAGGTGGTCTAGGAATAGAATATTGACCACCTTGGGTACGGAATACACTATGTTTAGAGGGAAATACTTTCTAAGGTCCCCAACAAAGTTTGTCATTGCTTCCAACTATATATACTTCGTATCAATACCATGATTACCTAAGAAAAGCCTCTTATTCATAAGAGAGCAAGTTTCGTATTATTATTCCAGTTTCGAGGCAAAACTCTCCCTCAAATAACTTATTTTACTCTTCCTTCACTAATTTTCATGGTTTTTTAATTCTAACTATTTTGAATTCCACCCACACATTTTATAACATTAACGAAGGTCTTCCTCTGTTTTGTAGATAGTTTATCAACAGAAGATAACAATGAAAAACATGTGGATGATCTGGACATCCAATTGTTTGATCTAACGACAATTGCAACTGCCACTAATGACTTCTCCTTAGAAAATAAGATTGGAGAAGGAGGCTTTGGACCTGTGTACAAGGTAATAATTCTCAATACTATTATCAGGAAACAGAAAGAAATATTAATGCAAAGCATCAACTCATGACCGTGATTATGCAGGGAATACTAAAGGATAACCAAGAAATTGCTGTGAAAACTCTATCAAGGAGCTCATGGCAAGGAGTTACAGAGTTCGTGAATGAAGTAAAACTGATTGCAAAACTTCAGCATAGAAATCTTGTCAGACTTCTTGGCTGTTGCATTCAAGGAGAAGAACAGATGCTAGTTTATGAGTACATGGCAAACGGCAGCCTAGACTCCTTCATATTTGGTATGCAACATCAACAAAACATAAATTTTATTGCTAATCACTTCAGTGACATAAGATTACTACATTAAATATTCATTGTTGAATAACATGTTTATTTGACTAAAACAGATGATACAAAAAGTAAATTGCTAGAATGGCCTCAGCGGTTCCAAATAATCTGTGGAATTGCTAGGGGGCTTATGTATCTTCATCAAGATTCCCGATTGAGGATTATACATAGAGATCTCAAAGCAAGTAATGTTCTGCTTGATGAAAATTTGAGCCCAAAAATATCAGATTTCGGATTAGCCAGAATTTTTGGAGGAGACCAGATTGAAGGAAACACAAGAAGAGTAGTTGGGACCTAGTGAGTGTCTTGCTAACCAACACCATTATAATTTTTTTGCAAACATGTGAATTGTTCTTGAATTTGATGTAATGTATATCTTGCAGCGGGTATATGGCACCGGAGTATGCTGTTGATGGGTTATTTTCAGTGAAATCTGATGTCTTTAGCTTTGGCATTTTAGTGTTAGAGATTATATGTGGCAAGAAAAACAGAAGACTTTATCAAGCAGACGAGAGTCTTAACCTCGTTGGTCACGTAAGACCTTGAATCTATTTAAATTTAGGTGTAATTACTCTATATTTTTAATTTTTTTTTATCTCTTTTCCTATATCATATTAGTGTTTCTTTTTGTCCTGTACTTTACTTTCTAATTCTTTATGTATCTTTCATTAGATTATAAAATAATTATCTTTTGTTGCTATTGTCATGAGCCAGGCTTGGACAATGTGGAAAGCAGGTAGGGGCATAGAGTTGATAGACTCAAACATAAAGGAGTCATGCATTGAAGAAGAAGTGCTGCGTTGCCTACATATTAGTCTTTTGTGTGTTCAGCAGTACCCTGAAGATAGACCTACAATGGCATCAGTGATTCTGATGTTGGAGAGTCAAGTGGAATTGGTTGACCCTAAAGAACATGGTTTCATTTCGAGAAATGCTGTTGTTGAAGAATATCTGTGGTCAAAATGGAAAGACAGAAGTTCAACCAATGATTTGACAGTTAGCATACTAGAACCTCGATGAGAATTTGAGGATATATATTTTGTAACAAGTTATATATGCAAGTTATTAGGATTAGTTTATGATATTTTTTATGCTGTTTTCTACTTATTTTGATATGAAAGTAGTAATGTGATAATCTTATTGAATACATACTTGTTTTTTTACTTATATGAACAGTATTAGATAGAAAAGGCAGAAAACTTTATATTACATTTGGTAAAATAGAAGATAATAGAATAAATTGAATTAGAATAGAAATATTTAAATTAAAGTAAAATATAAAATGATATGATTCACATTAAATGCTTAAAAAAAAATCCTATTCTTTCCCATTTAATCCTTTCAAACAGTGCCCAAATTCTTGTTGTTTATTATCCTGGCTTAAATCTTTGTTGGATCCTTCAATAAAAAATAAAGCATAATTAAGTGAGGAAATATATTGTACTACACTGAAATTATAAAATGATTTTTTCTGTACATTCAATCACAATCTATCACACCACACACACATATAATAATATAATATAATATAATATAATATAATATAGTATAATATAATATAATATAATATAATATAATATAATATAATATAATATAATATAATATAATATAATATAATATAATATAATCAGTTATTTCATTTATTTTTTAAAATAGATATCTTAAATTAAAATTCACTCAAATAAGGATATTTGATTTGATAAGAGTGTAAAAGCTGTATAGTCTTTTAATTCTAATTAAGTTAATGTAAATTTAAGTTTTCAAAAGTTGAAAAATTAAACCTGTAAGAACTATAGTATAACATCATTGAACAAACTAGTAAATATAATATAAAATAAAAAAAAATAGTGAATATTATAAATCTTCTTATATCGTATGAATTTTTTCATTTTCAATACATTAAATATATTTATATATTATATCATAATTAAACTACAATAGAACAAGTCCACAATTAAGAGTCACTTGCGCAAGGCATTGATCAGAGTGTGTCACGTCAGCTAGCCGACTCTGAGTACCAATGGGATATCGTATGAATTGGGGAACTGAAGCAGATGAATTCACAATTTTGCTGATTGATTTTAAATGTATGAAAGATATGTTTGAGGTGGGTAACATACAGTAATGACAATAAAGTGTCACCATAAAGACAGCAACATTGACCAAACTGTCACCTACGTACTAGCCACAATTGAATTCTTGCCTAAAAATAATATCATATTCAAGTCTTCTGTTCTTGTCATTTAGCATCAACTTTTTGGTGAACTTTGATTTAGTCTATCAAACTTTGACGTCATTTTTGTTATTTAAAATATTAAACAATTTATCAAAGTTATATATAATAAATACTAGAATTTTTAATATTTTTCACTTTTTAATGTTAAGATTAAAATAATATTTCATTAATGTAAAGAGACTTGATAATTTTATAATTAATAGTTTTATTTAAAGGAATTTTATAACAGTTAGAAGGGTATACCGGTGGTGTAGAAACTGATTTTAGTATTGTTTTAAAGGATTTAACCTCAATCCAGTATTAAAGTAAAGTTGTCACATAAATTCTCACACTACATGTAAATTTAAACCATATAAGCAAACTAAACATTCTTAACTTTTTTTTTCTACCTCATCATTCTCTACAGTAAATAAAAAAACACAAATTATCTTTTTTCTTAAAAAATTTTATTCTTAAATAAGAATAACAAGTGATATTGTTCTCCGAATTAATATTTCAATACAATGAATTAAACGTGAAATAAAATCTTAGAATTTTCTACCATTGGACCCATATTTAATTATTTTTTTGTTGACAGGTACGGTTTTGGAGAACCCCACCGGTAGCATATTTAATGATAAGATGAAAAGGAAACTTAAAGGGTTGTAATTCAATTTTCAAACAAAATCTAATCTTCTTTTGGTTATTTGAAATACAAACTTGACTTTTATGACACCTTTATTTCATTTTATTACCCTTTGCCCCTTTATCATATATTTAATCTTGAAAAATATCCAATATAGAAACTATATTCAGACTAAATCAGATCAAATAATATATAATTACTGTCTTGAACATGAAATTTAGACATGAACAAAATAAGATTTTATAGCAAAGAAAATATGAAGAAATAAATGATTTCCTCATAAGTTAAAATTAATTAACACGCAAGCAAATTTGTTAAAGTTTTTTTTTATAAAAAGTATTTAATAAATAATTAAAATTCGCATATAATTAGTTATTATAAAATATAAAAAGATAAATATGTATATATATATATAAAATTGAAAGAAAATATATATATATATATATATATATATATATATATATATATATAGTGAATGAGTGAATTTAATTAGCTGTTTATTACTGTCAAATAAAATAAAGTTGTTCGTATATTAATTCCTTTAAAAGATAGTCAATTTTTAATTTATACTTTAGCTTGTTTTAGTTTACCAAAAAGCCAACTTTCTTCTTCTTGTTGTTGACTCTAAGAAGAGGATCACTCAAATAAACACTAAAAAACTTGAATCTAGAGAGACAATAAAAATATGTAAGTAAGTATATCAAATTCAAGTAGCTTATTAATCATAGTATAGTAGTATTTTCTAATCTTCAAAGACAATAAAACAAATTGAAATTCTAACAAATATAACCAACAATGAGAATTAACTTGAGAACTAAAATAATAAATTGAGACTCAATGAAAATGGATGGTACCTGGTTGACTCGAAAGTCAAGCTATAATGAAAAACCAAACACAGCTGGATTTTTTCGTGTTTATGGCACACATAGCTTCATCCTCATTACCATTCTCCAAATAACAGAGTGCCACAAGAGACTCAATGAAAATTCTTCCTTTCATGATTATGGTTGCTTGCTTGCTAGTTCCCACTCTCAGAATTTCCGTAGCAAATGATTCTGTTTATGTGCCCCTTTCTCTGAGTGATGGAAAGACCTTGGTGTCAAAAGGTGGAAAGTTTGAACTTGGTTTTTTCAGCCCAGGTAGTTCACAGAAACGTTACGTTGGCATTTGGTACAAGAATATCCCTATTACAACAGTTATTTGGGTTGCTAATAGGGCCAACCCTGTCAATGATTCAACTGGCATCTTAACAGCGAACAGCACAGGCAATCTTGTTCTCACACAAAAAGGGTCTCTTGTTTGGTACACCAACCCTCAGAAACAAGCAAAGAATCCTGTGGTAGAGCTCTTGGACAGTGGCAATCTTGTGATAAGAAACTTGGGAGAAACAAACTCAGAAACATACTTGTGGCAAAGCTTTGATTATCCTTCTGATACATTCTTGGCAGGGATGAAGTTGGGATGCAACCTCCAAACCGGTCTTGAATGGAAACTAACAGCTTGGAAGAGTCCAGATGATCCGTCTCCGGGAGACTTTTCTCGGGCTTTAAAACTCTATGGCTACCCTGAGTTCTATGTGATGAAAGGATCAAAAAAAGTATACCGGTATGGACCTTGGAATGGCCTATATTTTAGTGGACTTCCAGATCAACAGAATGACACCCATTTTCTGTACTATTATGTCAGCAATAAAGAAGAGATTTCCTTCACTTATAGCGTTGCAGATAATGGTCTTATCATCGCAAGATCTGTTTTAAACCAAGCAACAAGTAAAGTTGATCGCTTGATGTGGGCTGTGGAAGATAAAAAGTGGAAGCTATTTCAGTCCTTGCCAGAAGAGATTTGTGACACTTATGCCGTGTGTGGGCCCTTTGGGAATTGCGTTAGTAGCTCTCGTCCTCCAGCCTGCCAATGTTTAAAAGGTTTCAGCCCAATGTCACCACAATCATGGGACGCAATGGATTGGAGTCGAGGATGTAAACGCAATACACCGTTAAGCTGCAAAGACAAACTCACAGATGGATTTGTCAAACTCAAAAGGGTTAAAGTTCCAGATACTACACATACTTGGTTAGATGAGAGTATTGGTCTGGTAGAATGCAAAGTGAAGTGTTTGAATAATTGTTCTTGTATGGCATATACTAATTCAGACATAAGGGGTGAAGGTAGTGGTTGTGTAATGTGGTTTGGAGATCTCATTGACATCAAACACTTTCAAACTGGTGGCCAAAATCTATATATCCGGATGCCAGCTTCCGAGTTAGGTAACCACCATCAACTTTAGATCTTCTCATTTCAAGTTGAAACAACTTTGAAACCTTAACATTAGTCTAACTTTAGCTTTAACTTTGTTGTTGTTTTTAGTTTAATTATTCATTTAGTCCCTGTACCGGTACCATTTTGTTTTTGGTCTCTATTTTTAGGAACTATTCATTTAAGTCCTTACATGAGCACTTTTGATTCTGTTTTAGTCTCTTCCTTTAGGCGTGTCTTAACTCTATAAACCATAAATGTAATATTGGAGCGAGAATTGGGACAAAATGACTGATTAATCTTTTATATTTTCAATTTCAATCCTCAAGAACGTGTATGGTACAAGAAGAACTTGGCAATGATAGTTTCTTTCTCCATTACTGCAATTTGTGGGGTTCTTTTATTAACAGCTTATATTATCTGTAGAATCCGGAGGACCAATGCAGGTACGTATTTGTTTACCCAGTTTTACTATACACGTGACTTCAATTTTCTATATAAATGTTTGTAGAGTCATAAATATGAAAATCTCAATATCTGCTAAAGATATAATTATTTGGGTAATCATCCTACATTTCCTTACATCAGGGGATTCATTTAGACAGTTCATCAGGCAATTGTTTCCTCTATCTCGGATTGATTTTGTTTGCTATTTTATCTCCCACAACCATGTTATAAATATTCGAAGTACTGGCCTCTGAAGAGCAAGGAAAATTAGAATTACCATTTTAGTTTGATACCATTTTAGGATATAGAACCACAAAGATCGGTCAAGTGGTAGAGGTTGAGGTAATATGCAACAGGTTTTAGGTTCGATTCTCAGTGTTGCTATTGTACACCAAAGAGAAAAAGTGCTAGGATATGTTCCATGTTTTCTGGACATTCCTACTTCTATCTCCCATAATCACTTAAATCGTGGGATTTGTATAGAGATCTAATTAGGTAATTATTTCCTTTATTGGAACTGATTTTGTTTCCTTTTTATCTGCCTATGTTTTATTTTAAATTTTTGAAGTACTAGCCTATTGAATCAAGAGAAAACAAGTTTTGTTTTATTATTCCAGTTTCTTTACAATCCTTTTTGACTGAGAATACTTAAATTTGAAATTCTCTTGACTGAAAATACTTCAAATTGGACATGCCAAATAATCTATTTTATTACTTACATGATCTTGAGTTTAATTAATAACTTGCTAATAGTGAACAAAATGAAATTACATCGTTTGTTTACTATTGCCACCCTCTGCAATAGACTACTATGCTAAGTAGTAGGAGTACTATCTGCTTTATATTTAATTATGAACATAATGTTTTATTTTCCCTACACATATTTTCATAATTTTTATTCTATCTGTTTTGAATTCTCTCCATTCATTTTATAAATATATTAAAGGTCTTCCTCTGTTTTGTAGAGAGATTATTAGCTGAAGATAACAATGTAAAACATGTGAATGATCTAGACATCCAATTGTTTGATCTAATGACAATCGCAGCCGCCACTAATGACTTCTCCATACAAAATAAGATCGGAGAAGGTGGTTTTGGACCAGTATACAAGGTAGTCATTCTAAATAAATAAAGCATCAATATGGACCTTAAACTATTAATCTCTCTTCTACTTAGTCTCATTCGACTATTGAAAAATAATATGTAGTCCCTAAACCATAGGCATCCAATTAGTCCTTCCCATCATTACATCCAGCATGGCTACAGCAATGGGAGGGATTAAATGGAAAGATGTACTGAAGATTTAGGAACTATTTCTTACTTTTCAATAGTTAAGGGACTAGATAAAAGAGAGATTGATAGTTGAAGGACCAAATTGATAGTTTTCTCCATTGAAAATACTACTTCCTTGAAAAAGACAGAGATGCAAATAAATATTAATGCAAAGCATCTATTCCTGACCGTGAGTTTGCAGGGAATATTAATGGATGGACAAGAAATTGCTGTAAAAACTTTAGCAAGGAGCTCAATGCAAGGAGTGACAGAGTTCCTGAATGAAGTAAAATTGATTGCAAAACTTCAGCATAGAAATCTTGTAAAACTTCTTGGTTGTTGCATTCCCGGAGAAGAAAAAATGCTAGTTTATGAGTACATGGCAAACGGCAGCCTAGACTCCTTCATATTTGGTATGGAAAATAACAACTCAAAGATTATGGTGCTAATGACTTCAGAGACATAAGAAGATTACTACATTAAATATTCAAATTTGATCAAATAACATGTTTGTTTGAATGAAGCAGATGATACAAAAAGTAAATTGCTAGAGTGGCCTCAGCGCTTCCACATAATCTGTGGAATTGCAAGGGGGCTTATGTATCTTCATCAAGACTCCCGATTGAGAATTATCCATAGAGATCTCAAAGCAAGTAACATTTTGCTTGATGAAAAGTTGAGCCCAAAAATATCAGATTTTGGACTGGCCAGAATTTTTGGGGGAGACCAGATTGAAGAAAACACAAGAAGAGTAGTTGGGACCTAGTGAGTGTCTCGTTAACTTGCACCATTTACCGTTTTGCAAATATGTGAATTGCTCTTGATGCAATGTATGTCTTGCAGTGGATATATGGCACCGGAGTATGCTATTGATGGGCTATTTTCTGTGAAATCTGATGTGTTCAGTTTTGGCATTTTAGTGTTGGAGATTGTGTGTGGCAAGAAAAACAGGGGATTTTGTCACACTGATGAGAGTCTTAACCTCGTTGGCCATGTAAGAGCCTGAATCTTTTTTCAATCTCTGTATCTCTAAGTACATTATATAATTAGTTCTTTTATTTCTGTTACTATGAAACAGGCATGGAAGTTATGGAAAGCAGGCAGGGCATTAGAGTTGATTGACTCAAACATGATGAATTCATGTGTAATATCAGAAGTATTGCGTTGCCTCCATATTAGTCTTTTGTGTGTTCAGCAGTACCCAGAAGATAGACCCAAAATGGCATCCGTGATTCTGATGTTGGAGAGTCACATGGAATTACTTGACCCTAAGGAACACGGTTTCATTTCAAGAAAAACTTCAGTTGAAGAATCGCTGAGCTCAAAATTGAAAGACACAAGTTCAACCAACGATGTGACAATTACCAAGTTAGAAGCTCGATGAAACTTTTGAAAGCTTAATTGGACATACACAAAATATATAACATAGATATATTAGGACATTAATTTTCAAGAACTTATATGCAAAAGTATTCAGGAATAATTTATGACATTCCTGCTTGTTGTTTTTAACCTATTTTGATAAGCTTGCTAATTAAGCTTATTGAATACATACTTGTCTTTGACATATTTGAGCAGTTTCAGATATAAAAGACAGGCAAGTAAATACTCACAGTCTCAAGGACTCATAATCAACACCAGCACCCTCTATCCTCTTTTGTGGCTTTTGATCATGTTTTACAATTTTTAAGGGTAGTTAGTTTTAGTTTGATGGGAATATTAGTGAGTAATTATTAGTTAGTTAGATGTAGTTGTTATCTGTAACAATCTCTATAAATAGAGCTCACAGTCAAAATCTATTGTATATCAATCAATTTACAATGATTTATTTTTAATGGCACTCCTTTATTCTATTTTGAGCTTTATGATGTACGGCCACAATCTTGTGGTGTTACTTTCATTCTTCCTCAAACAACTTCATCTCATAATTCTCACAGAAATCTTTTCTATTAATCTCTTGTACCCATCTAATGTTCTCTCTTGAAGATACAACATCAGAGCAAACAAAGAAACTTTTTATACAAAGACACTACAAATATAGCAGATTTTTTCTTTTTATTGATCAAACAAGATACCTTGTCTTGTGTCGTGATCTTTCAATTTGAACGGATTCTAGCGGTGGCTTGTAACTCTATATGAGACCTGTCCATCTACATAAAAAACGTACGAGCAGGTCAGTGGCCAGTTATAAAATTCTCTTATTAAGAATGAGTAACTCTTTAGCCAAGTAAATAATGCCATTAGTAAAGTAAACATGCAACCAGAACCAGACACACTTATCTAAGCTTTGGAAAAATATAGGAGATGGTGCAATGGAGTTGTTATGTGCAATATTAGACTCTTTGTAACGCCCAGTTTTTTTAAAAAATATTAATAAAAATAAAATAAGATGTAATAAAATAATATAAAATAGTGGTAACCGATCATATGAGGAGGGTGTGGCAAATTTTCTATACACATTTTTTTCTCTCACTCTCATATCTCTCACCCGCTGGGGTTGGCAAATTTTCTCCAAGAAGGCGACTGAAGTTACTAACTAGAGTGAAGATCGGAACTCTGCTCATTTCAATTTCTCCCACATGGGAATGTCTCAAATTTAGGTTAGGATAGTTCTACTATTGATGATAATAATGAGAATTTTTTATTTTTATTTGTGTTAATGAGTGTACTTTTGTGTTCTTGATGATAATGGTTCCATCTTCTATTTTATTGATCGTTGGGAATGATAACATTTTGTTGTGGTTGTTTGTTTATTGATAATTGGGAATGATAACATTTTGCTATGGTTGTTTGTTTATGAATAGGATTGCTGGAAATATTTGAATGTTAGTTTCTCTATAAATGAATTTTTGTATTTTGTTGATATCTTGTTAAGTGAATACAGAATATTCTATGGTACTGTTTTGGGATCGTGGGTGAGTGAAAGAGTAAATATAACATGAAAAAACCAAGATTATGAAATTAGAAAAATTGAGTGACGGGTTGACTTTTGGAATTAAGGGGAAATGAACCAATTAGCTTTTTGGACATGTTAGTATGACCATCGCAGACTAGTAGAAATCTTTGGTTTAGTTAGAAAATCCACAGAACAAATTTCTAAGTTAGTAATTTTAGTAATTTTTGAGGTTTAGAGAGCCAAATTTGGAGTTAGGTGATTTAAATGACAATTGAACATTGAGTATGTCAATGAGACATACTTTTGATACAAATTCTTTTTGGTCATAAGAGGATAAAGTATAATCGCCCTTTACCATCCCTTAATACCCATTACAACCACACAAACATGTAAAGGAATAGTGATGGACATCAAAATATTAACAAACAAAATTAAAGGGATCCCAATAAGGCTAAAAAATAGTAACAGACAAATTAAGGCATCCCAACACAACTGCTTTAATCATAATTGAACTTTTAATTAATCTTAGAGTGCATAAGGAAGAATTGTGGTGAGATTGTGCTTAGACTCACTTACATGTGAGTTTTGGTACGTTCCAATAGGGATTCTATGGTATATTTTAAGTGGATAGAAAAAAGGGTGTTTTGATATGCGAAGATGTAAATGAACAATGCGGGGACAATTTGTAGATTTGAATTAAGATGTTAAGAAATTGTTATTTGCATATGTGTGTGCATATTTATTTAATGATATGTAGACACTATTTATTAATTTGAAATGAAATAATTGGTGTGGGTTGAAAGGTTGACTTAGTGGGGAATAATGCATTAATGAGTCCCTAAGATTCATGATAATTAATTAATTTTTTATTTAAGATAGATGGATGCCTACTGCTATGAAGGGAGTAGTAAGGTTACCCTTGGAGGATATGCTTGTGAAGCATGGTGTGTGTTGGTCCCTATGTGTGAATCTAGAGGGGGGGTGAAGAGATTCTAGTTCCATTATAGCCCAATTTTCGCGAGTTTCTAATTCCTTTTAATTCAAACAAAACTATTCTTGATTACCTATCAATAGTTGAGACAGATAAGCGAGAAATATCAAAGATACACAGCGGAAATACCAAAAGGAAAAATCAGAAACACGTTAGTAATCAATATACAGCGTAATCAATATCAGTATCTAACCGTTCCAGTTTTAGTTGATTACCGAGTCAATTACCGAACAAATTGCAGAAGATAAACCATGATAACAGCAATGTAAGGTAAACGGTAAAGAGAATAAGAGAGAAGAAGAGTGCACAGTGATTTATACTGGTTCGGCCCACTGCCTACATCCAGTCCCAACCCAACAACTGTTGTGATCGGTTTTCCACTATCAAATGATCCCTTTTGTGTTCTTTTACATTCACTCTGCAACAAGCAACACAAAAATGAAATCAAAACACCCAAAAACCTGTCCTTTAACCCAAAGAACAGTTCTTCCCTGACCTTGGAACACCCAAGATCAAACCTTTGAGAACACACTTCTCAAAGTCCTTTACTCTATCCAGAGAGACCTCTCTCGTAGAGTAACAACCCAGAAACCAAAAGGTAAACAAAAGATCAGTTTAGAAAACACCTGGAGTGTAGATCTGATCACAAAAGAAAACACTATGAATGCCACCCAGTCAGAGAAAAGATCAAGTTTTGCCCTTTCTTTATGAAAACTTGATGAACTCTTGAAGTTCTTTGTGGGTTTCTTGGAAAATATGATGAACTCAGTTTTTAGAGAATATGAAAGTGTATGAACTTCTTTAAAACTTATGTTCCAAGATCTTATGTTAATTTTTTTTAGAAAAGAGTATTTATAGGTTCAATTAAAAACACAATTTGGGCAACTTAATGATTTTCGATAGGTAATCGATCGCGTAAGCGGTAATCGATTAAACCAGTGAGCAAAGGTTTCCAGGGTGATTTTTGGTCATGGTAATCGATTAACCCGAGGGGGTAATCGATTACTCCAGTGACAAATGAGTTCCCACACTCTGTTACCTACTGTTGGTGGTTGATTACCTGCTGTTGGTAGTTGATTACCTGCTATTGGTAGTTAACTACCTACTGTTGGTAATCTATTACCTCAGTTGGTTACCAAAGACATTTTCAAAATATTTTAGAGAGGGAAATCATACATTTGACACATGAGAAATCACACTAGATTGCCAAGCTCTCCAACGCATTCAAACAAAGAACAACCACATACATGCCTAAACTAAACAATCAATACATAGGAAACTCCTAATTACATTTCATCTAAGAAAACCAAAATTACATAATCATCAAAAGCAAAACACCAAGAGAGACTCCAAAGCATCTTCAAGCTTTAAGTCCAACAGTCTCCCCCTTTTTGGTTTTGATGTACCAAATCTCAACCAAGGTTTTCCTAGAGGTTTAGGATGTGTGTTGATCTTCTAAAAATCCTGCAACTGTTAGAGATATCCAAATATGCAGTATATACATTGCAGATTCACTTTACAATCTATCTTAAACAGAGCATTATACTATCAATCATCAAGTAAAATCATCCATTCAGAAATATAGGACATGATTCAATTCACAATCATAGATCAAGACCAGAAGAATTAAAAACAAAATCGGAATATAAACCATAACGTGAAAAGAAATATTACAACCATATCGAATTGTTCAAGTTCAAATATCCAAAAAGTAAATTGTTCAGAGCAAACGAAAATAACAGAAACAATAGTTCATCCATAAAAACAATAGTTCAACCATAAAGCGCAAAACCCAATGCTACCAAAAGCTACTCAATATTAGCTACTCTACTCTACTCCCCCTATCTAGGATAACCTATACATTCATTCATTCATTCTCCCCTTATTTGGTATATCAAGAAGCAAAAGAGAGAGAAGTGATAAGAAGGGAATACTAGAGTGCATCAAAGCGAGTATGAAGAGACTCCAGCAGCTCCTTGAGATCCAAGAAGCGAGCATTGTTTGCAGCCTCCATCTCATCCAATCTTTTGGCAGTGGTAGCTTCCAGCTCATCCATCCGATCAATGACAATTGACTCAAAACGGGATTTAGGGATGTACTCCCCAGCCGTCGAATCATCATCATCAGAAGGTGGATCGGTTGCAGCTTCTGTTTGTTGTTGTTGTTGTGGTGCTTCTTCCCTTGGCACCCATCCAACATCAATTTTTGTCAATCGCATCATTTTCAACACTTTGTCTCTAATGATGTGAATGTCCTTCACCAAGTCTCGGTTCTCATTTGTAGTATCAACCTGAAAATGCTCAAGCAAACGTGAAATAAACAGAGAATAGGGGCATTTGTTATCAAATAGCCTTCTCGTCTTGAGCATGTTGTCCATCACAACATGTGCCCAGTCGATTTGAATGCCATTCTTCAACGCTGCCATCATTACCATATCCTCCTCATTGATCTGAGCGTGATTGGCTCCTCTTGCAGCTAGGATCCAGCAGATTGTATAGTGAAGAAGACGATCGTCGGCGTTCAGCCCGCCGGTGTTGTAGGTTATCTTCTTCCCACGCTCCTTTCTTGCAGCCTTTTTCCGCTTCCCATACCTCGGGATTTTTGAGTAGGCTCATAAAGAACGAATCTTTGTGAAGCTCAATTCCTTGTGCTTGCAAGTGCTCAATCGTAGGACGTATACCTTCATTCTTAAATCCAGCAAAACGGAAAAATATATCATGAGTCAAAATCATAGGTTTGCCCTTTACCTCTGAGATTACCGTTCCGGTGGCTTGGTGTGGTCGGAGGTTGGAGTAGAAAACTCTCACTAGATCGGGGTATATGTGACCCTTCAGACCAACAAACTTCTCAAGGTTCTGATCTCGGAGCAAAGAGTGTAATGTGAACCCTTGTGCATCCAGCCATCGGAGGTCCAAAATCTTTGAAGGAACGAGTTCCTTGTTGGCAAAATCTCCATAGAAACGTGATTCTTGTGCAGTCGAGGTGAACCACGGATTGATTGGGCGTGCCACGGTTTCTCTGGGAGATGAGGGTTCTTTCCTCTTGGAGGAGGATGCACCCTTCTTTGATCGGGGTGAAACTCTTGGCTTAGGCTTGTGACCTACGTGCTTGATCCGCTTGCCTCGTCCTTGTTCTTCCATTGATGGTGGTGGTGGAGAAGATGAAGAAGATGAAAGGGGGTTTTAGGGTTAGAGAGAGAAAGAGATTTTTAGGGTTTGTGAGATGTGTAGAATGAAACCAAAAACCTGAAAATCACTTATGAAAACTCCACAATTGAGGTTAGATTCAATGAATAAAGTATTGGACTCTAAGAAATTTTAATCGATTAGGCCTAAATCCATGAAAAACACTTGAAAAACCCTTTTAGCAGCGAAGGTAATCGATTACCCTTACGTGGTAATCGATTACTCCAGTGAGTAACCAAAACAGTTTTGAAAACAGGGGACATGGTAATCGATTAACCAGCCAAGGTAATCGATTACTTCAGTGGCTCACAAACTGGAAAACCCATTTTTGAAATCGTGGTAATCGATTACCAAGTGGGGTAATCGATTACTCCAGAGAGTAATTCACCAAAAACTTTGAAATCAAGCTAGGTAATCGATTGAAATGCAATGGTAATCGATTATCTATATCAGAAACATTGAAAACACTTGATTTTACATGTTTTGAAATAGAATTGGTCATGACTATGTAATGTAATGAACTCATACCTTGTTTGAGCACCATGAATGATCCAACTTACCATACTTAGAGAATTCATGAGAGATGTTCCTCACTTAGTATACCAAGATTGGTTCTAAGCTTGAAGAATCTCTCCTTCGGTAGGGGCTTTGTGAAGATATCCGCAAGTTGGTTCTCCGTTTCAATGAACTCCACTTCACAGTCACCTTTCTCAACATGATCCCTTATGAAATGATGGCGCACCTCAATATGCTTTGTTCTTGAGTGCAAAACCGGGTTTTTCGTGATACTGATTGCACTTGTATTGTCACACTTGATAGGTATGTGATCAAGCTTTAGTCCAAAATCCTCAAGTTGTTGCTTCAACCAAATGGTTTGAGCACAACAATGACTACCCGCAAAGAACATACTCGCTTCATGTTGATAGAGCAACACATGCTTGTTTCTTGCTGTACCATGAGACTAAGCTTTCTCCAAACAAGTGACATACACCACTCGTGCTCTTTCTATCTGTTTTGCAACCTGCAAAATCTGAATCACTAAAACCGACTAGAGTAGGGGACGTACCTTTGGGATACCATAAACCGCAATTCGTTGTTCCTTTAAGATACTTTAGAATTTTCTTCACAGCAGTCATGTGTGATTGTTTTGGTACAGATTGAAATCGCGCACAAACACAAACGCTGAACATTATATCCGGTCTGCTCGCTGTGAGATACAAGAGTGATCCAATGATCCCTCTGTATTTTGTTTGGTCTACTCCTAGTCCTGTAGCATCATTATCCAAAGAGAGATTAGTTGACATAGGTATATTAGAGATCTTACAACTTTCCATGTCGAATTTCTTCAGCAACTCTTTAGTGTACTTTGCTTGATGTATAAAGGTTCCTTCTTTCATTTGCTTGACTTGTAGTCCTAGGAAGAATTTAAGCTCTCCCATCATAGACATGTCAAACTCACCCTGCATTCTAGCCTCAAATTCTTCACACAGAGATTGATTTGTTGATCCAAAAATGATATCATCAACATACACTTGGACCAATAACATACTGTTAGACTTTCTCCTAATGAAAAGAGTTTTGTCAACATTACCTCTATTGAATCCTTTTGACAAAAGAAACTTACTTAACCTTTCATACCATTGTCTGGGGGCTTGCTTCAGACCATAGAGGGCCTTCTTTAGCTTGTACACATGCTCAGGGTAACTGAAGTCAGTGAAACCAGGAGGTTGTGAAACAAAGACTTCCTCAATGATGTAGCCATTTAAGAACGCACTTTTAACATCCATCTGAAACAGCTTAAAATCATGAATGCAGGCAAAAGCAAGTAAGACTCTTACAGCTTCTAATCTAGCAACTGGGGCATATGTTTCATCAAAGTCTATTCCTTCTTGTTGATTATATCCCTTAGCTACTAATCTTGCCTTATTCCTAACTACAATTCCATTCTCATCTAGCTTATTCTTAAACACCCATTTTGTTCCAATTAGATTCATATCTCTATTAAAAGGTACTAACTCCCAAACGTCATTCCTTTTAAATTGATTTAACTCCTCATGCATAGCATTCATTCAAAATTCATCATTTATAGCATCATCAACACAAGAGGGTTCAAATTGAGATACAAACGCATAATCCTCACAGAACATATTATGGGAGGATCTAGTGGATACTCCCTTATGGATGTCACCAATGATGTTGTCAAGAGATAAATCTCTTGGTTTCCTCCATTCTCATGGCAGGTCATGAGAATTGGTTGGTGTATCTTGTTGTAATTGTGGTTTCTTTGTTCTTTGTCTTCACCTGTAATCTCATCATCATCAACAAAAACACTTCCCTTTTGGGGATTATTAGATTCATCAAATTTTACATGTACAGATTCCTCAATGCACATTCTCCTTTTATTGAAAACTCTGTATGCTTTACTTGTTGATGAATACCCAATAAACACACCCTCATCCGCCTTGGCGTCAAACTTACCAAGTGGCTCTTTGCCATTATTCAGTACAAAACACTTGCACCCGAATACCATAAAATGAGAGATATTGGGCTTCTTGTCCTTATAGAGTTCATAGGGGGTTTTCTTTAAAAAGGGACGAATCACAATTCTGTTTAGAACATAGCAAGCAGTGGAAACTGCATCATTAAAGTGTTTAGGCAGAACACTCTCACTTAACATAGCTCTAGTTAGTTCTATTAAGGATCTGTTTTTCCTCTCAACAACTCCGTTTTGTTGCGGAGTTCTTGGAGCGGAAAAGTTGTGATCGATTCCATATTTTTCACAAAATCTTTCAAAAGGTTCATTTTCAAATTCCCCTCCATGATCACTCCTAAGAGACTTGATTTTCAAATCTTTTTCGTTTTGTATCCTTTTGGCAAGAATTTTAAAAACTTTGAAGGTATTGTCTTTACTTGGTATAAATGCAACCCAAGCAAAACGAGAGTAGTCATCTACTTAAACCAGTCCATACAGGTTTCCACCCAAACTAGTAGTTCTAGAGGGACCAAAGAGATCCATGTGCAGTAGCTCAAGTGGTCTAGAAGTTGAAACAACATTTTTGGTTTTAAAAGAGCTTCTAGACTGCTTGCCCTTCTGGCATGCATCACATAGGCCTTCTCTTTTGAACCTCAAGTCAAGTAACCCTTGTACTAGGTTCTTAGATGAAAGCTTATTCAGCTGATGAACATCAATATGAGCTATACGTCTATGCCAAAGCCATGATAAATCATCGTTTGACATAAGACATGCATGATATGATGATGAATGATCAAGTTCAAGGATGTAGATGTTACCATGTCTCTTACCGACCATTAATACCTCACTCGAGTCACTGCTACTGATCTTGCAGCAACCATTATCGAATGATACTTGATAGTCTTTGTCGCATAGTTGGCTAATACTTAGAAGATTGAATTTCAAACCTTCCACAAGCAGTACATCTTCAATCACAGTGTTGGATTTGTCTCCAACTGCACCTATACCCAGAATTTTCCCTTTGTTGCTATCTCCATACACTACTAAACCAGATTCTTTTGATTTGAAGGAGATAAAATTGCTCTTGTCGCCTGTCATATGTCTTGAGCAGCTGCTATCCAAATACCAAGTTGAGTGTTTGGCTCTCAAGCATACCTACATAGAAAAAGATATCACTTTGTTTTTGGTACCCAAGTCTTGTTGGGTCCATTAGTGTTAGAGTTGTGACTATCTTTCCTAATCCATTTAAACAATCCACTAGTTATTCCTTCCTTTCTAATCATGCAATTATAAGAGTTATGTCCAGGTTTCATACAATAACTGCAAAGAGAAAGTTCTGTTTTTTTGGTTTGTCTAAATGCAAAGAACTTCATGTTATTCTTTTTCAAGGAGGCATCAAAAGACTTACACTTTGAACATGGTAGTTTCAAGGTATCATTTTCCTTTTTCAGACTTTGAACATCAGTTTTTAAAACAGAAATATCATTTTCCAAATTAGTAATTTTGTTTTTCAAAACCTTGTTCAACTTGCCAAGTTTTTCGGCTTCCTTGTAAAGTTCACAAAAAGCAGTTTGCAGCTCATCATAGTCAAAAGTAGATGAATCGGAATCACTTACCTCTTCATCGGATGTTGGATTGGCCATGAGACACAAATTTGCTTCTTCATTATCACTTCCACTAGAGGTTGAGGAATCATTCTCTTCCCAAGCTATGTATGCCTTTTTCTTGCGAAATCTGTCCTTCTTGGGTCTTTCTTCATGTTCTACTCTTCTAGGCTCACTGCTATTACCTTTCTTCATGTTGGGGCACTCTGATTTGTAGTGACCCACTTTTCGACACTCATAACAAGTGACCTTTGAAGATGAACTCTCATACCTCTTGAAGCCTTTTCTGGAATTGTTGAATCTCTTTTTATCGTTGTTCCTCTTCATGAACTTTTTGAATTTCCTAACCATGAGATTCATATTTTCCTGTTCAGATTCACTACCACAGCTTGATGCATCGCTCTCACTAGCTGTGTCTTCCATCTTGAGTGCTAGACCTTTGGCTTTCTTATCTTTTTGTTCCTCATCAGCAATACGGGACATATCCATTTCATATTCCCTCAACTTACCAAATAACTCTGCACTTGTCATCAAGGCTAGGTTCTTTGATTCAAGATTGCTTTGTGACAGGTTGGTTGCCATTTTCTCGCTCAATGATTTCAGCACTTTCACATTGACTTCTTCCTCAACGAAGATCTTACCAAGTCCTTTGAGATGGTTTACGATGTGTGTGAAACGTTTCTGCATATCCATCACAGACTCACCTTGTGCCATTCTAAAGGTTTCGTATTCTTGGATCAAGGTATTCTTCCTTGCCCTTCGTACTTCAGCGGTTCCTTCGTGTGTGACCCTTATTAGATCCCAAGCTTCTTTGGCTGTGTTGCAAGCTAAAATTCTGAAAAATTCATCTGAATTCAAAGCAGAATGTATGATATTTAAAGCTTTTGCATCATTTTCAGCTCTCCTAATTTCTTCTTGTTCCCATCTCTCAAATGGTTTTTCAATCTCATTCCCATTTTCTATGTATGTAGGGACCTTGAAATCAGTCACAACCGCTTGCCAAATGCTTCTATGTACAGACTCCATAAAGATTTTCATCCTCACTTTCCAAAAAGGATAGTTATCACCACAAAATAGAGGAGGTCTGTTAATAGAGGCACCTTCAGCGAATGATAATTGATTACCGGCCATTCTAAGGAACTATGGATCAAAATCTAGAGCAACCTACTAGATAAAGCTCTGGTACCAATTGTTGGTCCCTATGTGTGAATCTAGAGGGGGGGTGAATAGATTCTAGTTCCACTATAGCCCAATTTTCGCAAGTTTCTAATTCCTTTTAATTCAAACAAAACTATTCTTGATTACCTATCAATAGTTGAGACAGATAAGCGAGAAATATCAAAGATACACAGCGGAAATACCAAAATGAAAAATCAGAAATACGTTAGTAATCAATATACAGCGTAATCAATATCAGTATCTAACCGTTCCAGTTTTAGTTGATTACCGAGTCAATTACCGAACAAATTGCAGAAGATAAACCATGATAACAGCAATGTAAGGTAAACGGTAAAGAGAATAAGAGAGAAGAAGAGTGCACAGTGATTTATACTGGTTCGGCCCACTGCCTACATCCAGTCCCAACCTAACAACTGTTGCAATCGGTTTTCCACTATCAAATGATCCCTTTTGTGTTCTTTTACATTCACTCTGCAACAAGCAACACAAAAACGAAATCAAAACACCCAAAAACCTGTTCTTTAACCCAAAAAGCTGTTATGAGTTGTAAATTAAGATTTTCGGTGCCTTTTTTATATCTATTGTGTATTGCTCTTGTGGCTCGTATTATTATTATTGAATTGTGAACGTATGTTATGGTTGCGTCTCTGTGGTTGACACTTGTGATATTAGTGCAAAAAGCCTATTACATTGGTTAAAATCGATTTTAAACATCAATTTTAAATCGACGTGAAAATTGGGTAACCATAAAAGTATTCAACTTTCACGCCAGTTTTATCACTGACATGAAAAACTGATTTAATGTCGGTTGTTAAGCACAACCAAAGTAAAATACTTCTGAATTTTTTTAAAAAAAATCACTTTGTGACATGGAAACTGATTTTTTTTTATTGATCAAACAAGATACATTGTCTTGTGTCGTGATCTTTCAATTTTAACGGATTCCAACGATGGCTTGTAATAGCATATGAGACCAGTCCATCTATAAAAAAGACATACGAGCATGTTAGTGGCCAATTATAAAATTCTCATATTAAGAATGAGTAAATCTTTAGCCGAGTAAATAATTCCATTAGTGAAGTAAACATGCGACCAGAACCACACACACTTATCTAAGCTTTGGAAAAAGATAGGAGATGGTCTAGTGGAGTTGTTATATGCAATATTAGACTCTTTATCACGCCCAAACTGATCATATCATGAGGGTTTGAATGGAAAATTACAAAATTGTAACTCCTTTTCCTCTCACTGTCAAATCTCTCACGCTCTGGGGTTGGTAAATTCTTAGTTCCTGACTAGAATGGAGACTAGAATCCTGCTCATTTCAATTTTCTTTCACACGGGGTTGTCTCAAATTTAGGTTAGGGTAGTTCTATTATTGATGATAATAATGAGAATTTTTGTCTTTATTTGTGTTAATGAAAGCACTTATGTGTTGTTGATGACAATGGTTGCATCTGCTATTTTATTCATCATTGGGAATGATAACCTTGTGTTGTGGTTGTTTGTTTATGAATAAAATTGCTAAAAATATTTGAATGTTAGTGTCTCCATAAGTTTTGTTTTTTGGTATTTGTGACTATATAATGCTCTTTGGTTGTATTTTGGGGTCATGGGTGAGTGAATGTGTGAATGTTAATATGAAACTCTCGAGAGTGAAATTAGAAAAATTGAGTGACGAGTTGAGTTTTGGAATTAGGGGGAAATGAAACAATTAGCTTTTTGGACATGTTATTGTGACCATTTTAGACTAGTGAGAATCTTTGGTCTAGTTAGAAAATTCTTAGAACAAATTTTCTCTAACCCTCTAAGTTAAAAATTTTAGTGATTTTTAATGTTTAGATAGCTAAATTTAGAGTTAGGTGATTTGAATTGTAATTGGACCTTGAGTATGATGATGGACAAAATTGTGGGGCATAAAAATTGTAACGGATAAAATTCAAGGGATCCCAATCAAGCAATAAAATAGCAACGAACAAATCCAAGACATATCAACACGATTGTTTTAATCATAAGATCAATCTTAAAATATTTCTTTAATCATCTTAGAGTGCATAACGAGGAATTGTGGTGAATATTATGCTTAGACTCACTTACATGTCAGTTTAGGTACATTCTAGTAGTGATTCCATGGTATATTTTTAATGGACCACAAAAATGGTGTTTTGACCTTTAATTGGTTAGTGTGTAAACCTGATTCCTACGTGTTTGAAGTTGAAACTATAGGTTCATAGTTATAAATGCCTTTTTATCTCTTAATTTGTTGGATTGAATTTAAAGGGAGTAACTTAATGGTTTACACAAAGCTAGGTGTGGTAAAGTGATACAAGATCATGATGAGTTTGCTAAGGAATCACCATGGTCTTCATGAGTTTTTCCCTAACTTTCATTCACCAAGCATTCATCAACACAAAACAAGAAAGAACCTCACAAATATGTGTATTAAGGCCACGGTCAAGTAAGCACAAAAGGGAAGAAAATAAAAAATGGAGAAGATAAGAAATAGGGAGTGCTATGAACAAGTCAATAAGCTCTAATCGAGGAATTTTCATAATGGATCAAGGTACATTGATAAAATTCAAAGGTCTCATAAGAAAACCATAAGAGAGAACACACTTTCTTCAAGAGAAAACTCTATTTAATTAAAAGTTGACTAAAAGTCTTTACAATGGGAAATGTTGACCTATTTAATGACCAACGCCAAGACCTAATGTCTAAACCGAAACAAATCTACACCCATTGATTTTTTGATTAATTATGACGTGGAACATGCACCCTCCATGACCTATCCATCAAAACAAGTTCTAGAACTTTAATCAAAAGGTTAGGATTCAAGTTAGGGAAGGTGTGAGTTATGTGATATAAGATTGAATCTTATAGCTTGGATCAAAAGCAATCTTAAGGCTAACATTCAATCTTAAGGTAATGCTTAAAATGTAAGAGAGCTGATTTGAAGCTTCCTAGTTATTTATCCTTGTGGGTACAACAAACCCATGTTTTTAATACTTATTACTTGACAATTGTGGTATACTTGCCAGAGCCAAACGCGTCGGGTTGCGACCTAAAATATTGTATACACTCGGCGTGCACATCAAGTTTTTGGCGTCGTTGCCGGAGATAAGCCAAATTCAAACTTATTTTTGTTTTGATTTTATTTTTCCCCTTTTAATTTTTCTATCTTATTCAATTTTCACTCTTCTTCTTTACTCTCTTAATTTTGTTTTAAAATTCTTTTCTTCTTCATAGATACTTCTCTTGGATTTTCTCATATCAACCCCCAGCATCCTTTGATTTTCAAATTTAATTTTCCGAATACCCTCACTTGGTCTGGAAATTTTTATATTTTGTTGGAGATTACGAAAGCACGGAGAGCCGGAGTTTGTGTAACACTCTCAATTCCTACCATAATAAAGCCTACCAAAGCTTATTTCATAAAGTACTTTCAAGAGCAATTTCTACATATCTCTCATCAAATAAAACTCTCTCAAATAAAGAAGTATTTATCAGATAACAAGAATCTTAAATTTCTAATATTCCTATATACTAGCAATCACCCAAACAAAAAAAAAAGGAGGGGAAAGCACATCATGTTACGTCTTCAAAAAATTGGGTTCTCTTCTAGCCTACACCCTTTGTATCTCCAAGAAACTGTTCATCTGCTCGCCCGTTCGCGGGGTCATCACAGGTGTCAACCACAGACACCACCAGCGGGTTAGCTCATAATTTAATGATAATAATAATATCACAGGAACAATACACACAACAGATATAAAGAAGACATGAGAAACTCAATTTAAAACCCATCACAATTAATTATATAACCTAGTATGATGCATGTCGCTCACAGTTCACTCTCATGCCATGTGGTACCATCAAAACAACTGAGCGATGGTAGGAGTACATGTCACCTCTGACACTCTCACTAGAAATACTAGACAGTTACAGTCAGGGCAATCAGTGTTGCAACGAGAGTTACTTCCCACTCATGGTGATCAGTCATAGTGGAAGCTTTCCCCACTGCGAATACCCTCAAAGTCCTAAGCCATTACATCGACCTGTCAGGGACCAACCAAACTAGTTCCATTCATCCTCACCTTTCGAAAACATTTTCATACGTTTAGCATTCATAATAATCTCTCTCTTTTTAAAACACCAAGGGGCAACCTCATTGATCATTCTAGAGTAGGCATCCATCCCTCTCATCAAAACATTTAGAATAGATTATCATGAACCTAAACGACTCATAATGCAATATGACCCGCAAAATTAATCTCTCAATCCATATCAATCATCCCACATAACAAAATAACAAAAGGTATTAAGATCAACATATAGTTAACTAAACATAACTAGCATCATATAGCCAAAAAGGACTAAACACTAAATAAACGGTAATTATCACAATGTAATAAATCAAAATAACTTATAAACCAAATAAATCGTCATCTAAAGAATTACCAAACAAAAGACAAAACGATACAAGGAAGGATGAAGATATTAAGAAAATAATAAAATAGTAATCAAGGGAAAGAATTAAACTTATTGAGATTTTATTAGAAAACACAATATAACTAGAAGAAATCAATACTAATTAAGTAATAATTATCACAATATAATAATTAATTTAAATAAATCATGAACCAAATAAATAAGATGGAATTAAATGATACATAAAAAATATCAGTAAAATAATAAATAGTAGAAATAGACCACAAAGCTTAATAAAAGACAAAAGAATAAATTCTAAAACTTATTGGTAATTAATAACCAAGAATATTCACTAAAATTCCAAAAATTCCTTTTAAATATTCACTCTTTATTTCAGAAATTATTCTATAACTACTTTCTAAATATGCATAAGTAGACAAAATAATTATTTAGAAATTGCTTGTATCCATTCACTGTTACGAGGACTTTTAAATAACATACATATAAAAAAAATATTAAAATTAGCTAAATTCTTATTGAAATAAACAAAGTATCATCCAAATATATTAATAGAGTCATTGAAAAATCCAATACCTCAGCCAGATAATATATATTAAAACCTAAACTCAACTCTTCATATAATCTATCCAGAGCAATAGCACACTGATCCAATAATCGAACCAAACCACAAGGAATTTATTTCCCTAATTTGCGTCACAAAGCAATCCAACTTATATTCACAACAGATGCACACATTGATTTGAATATCTAAAGGTTCAATCAAAGCTTTTGAAATTTGAACGGGAACAAAGAAAAACTTATATTCCAACACATCACCATATAATACTAGTCAAATAGGTTTGCGAGTTGCAACAAAACAATTTACAGTTAGAGCGAATAGAATTGGAATCAAAAACTACAGACAATCAAGCAGCCATGGCAAGGTGTTGTATATAAGAAACATAATCGTGATAGCATGAAAAACAGGAAGAATTTATTATTATGATTAAATTTGAAACTACCCTAACCTGGACATGAGTCGATCACACGCAAGGGGAAAATTGAGATTAATAGGATCGTGGTCACTGCTCCCAATCGAAAATTTCACTCTTTTTATTTTAAAAAAGGTTTGCAACACAGGAACAGGCAAGGAATATCATAGGAATATCAAAGTGATGGAGGAAAAGATATAAAAGAGATTTAAGTAGATTTTCTGGTGAGAATTTGCAACAACCCATTCACCCACTCACCTGAACTCCTTCAAGATATTTTCTCTTATTTTATCTATTTTATTTTAAAAAATTGGGTTGTTACAGTTTGGCCTTGATCCTAAGATCGAGAGAACAACTTGCTCACTCTCAAGAGCAACAAGAGAAGCACAAGCACAATTTTTTGCATCCCTGAGGAGTCATTATTTTGATCACTTTCTCTGCAACTTTTATATCCTAATACAGCATGATTAATGGTCAATTAGCATGATTTTATGCATTTATGAGTTTGGGCTCAATTGTGCCTAAGTACTTATTTTTGTTCTAATTCGCTGAAAATTCCAGTTTTGACAAGGTTCACTAAAACGAGCATAACTCTCACCACAGAATTCTGTTTGAGCTCCATTATATGTCAAATTAAAGAGGACTCGAAGAGCTACAAAAACTATGAAGACATGAAGAGCTAATTCGTATTGCATCTGGGATGAAAACGGGCTCAAAAGTGACGCACGAAGCCTGTTACGAAATTCCAGCGGAAAAGACTTTGTTATGCCCATTTTAAATCATGTAATTGAACCATTTAAATGTTTGTTTTGAGTGAGTTTCGAACCCAGCACCTTGAGACACTTAAAGGTTCATGTGCTAGTCACATGACCCAACTTTTAAATAGGGAAAAACCCTAAATCTGAACACACTTTTTACCTTTTAATTAATTTCAATTTTCAGCATTGCTCTTTTACTTACAAGTCGCTCTGCTAGGGTTTTCTAGTTTTCCATTCCAATTCTCGTTCTCTCTCCCTTCTTGCAATTTAATTCTTCTATTATGCAATCCTGATTTATCCTGATTTATGCTTAGTCTAATTTCAATTATATGCAACTAATTTCATTAACCAATTCGATTTCAACAGGATCCCTAATTTCTTTAGGTTCTCCATTTTCAATTGCATGAGCACTCGTTTTGGATTCTATAATTTTGATTTCATTATGTTGATTAATATTTTGGATTGAGATTGTTGATTCTATCATTTTATCGTTTTTGATTGATAATGAATGCAGAGAACTAATTATATGATTCGAAACCAAGTTGTGTGCTCTCAAGCGATCGTGTGAGTTTAAAGGCCACCAAGTGTTCGATGATAATTCTCTAAGATCTTTGAACGTTAGTTCAGTGTTGGGATGCAGAGATTTCGGTTTCAATGCACTGCATAAATGAGTGTCTTTATTTTGTTGAACCAATGAGGGAAATTAGGATCTCAAAGAGATCATATTAGTGTCTTTTACTCTTTTTAATTATTGTTTAATTACTGTCATTGGTTAATTTTTACTCTTTAATTGTCTTTAATTTTCCCTCTACACAAAAACCCCCAAAAGTTGAATTTAAAATTTCGGCTACAGAGAAATAACAAAGTAATCCGTAGGGAAACGATCCGAGTCCACTATTACTGCAAAGTAGTAGCTAGACTTTGGTATTATTTGACGCACGTTCGGTGCGTGTGTCAAATTTGGTGTCGTTGCCGGGGATTGCTTTGTTAATTCTCATTGTTTATATGCATTTTTATTTTATTTTTACTTTTTTATTATTAGACATAGGATAGGTTATTTTACATTCAATAAGTTCTGTAGTATACTGATTTCATTCTCTGTTTTGCACTTGTTTGGCTTAATATATGTTGTTTGGTCATCTGATTTTGGATTTTTAGATCTGTTCGGTCATTCTAATTACCTCTCCTGAAGTAATTTGGCCTTCTGAAAAATTGTGTTAGTTTTGCCAAATTCTTTCTAGATTTTGCTATTTTGCAATTATTTTGGTCCTGCGGGGACACAATGGGTATTTTGAATTGTCAAACTAACGTCGTTGGTTTTGAAATTTTGCAAGTTGGTAATTCTTGAGGAATTGAGTATAACTTCGTGCTTTGCACGGGGCACCACCCTATTGAGGCCAAATTCCATCGTTTAGATCCTCTTTTTAATTTTTAAAAATTTTACACTACATTTTTGGGGTCCCGGGATGGTTTAGAATTGCCCTGTGGCAGTCCAATAAATTTTAAAAATCATTTGATACAGTTTTGTAATTTATTTTGGTTATTTGGTGCATGCTTCCAACAATCAGTATAGAGCTCCCTTTCAACAACATAGGGAGCCACCACAGCCTGCACCTCAGCCTGCATCCAGTGGTCCTTCTTTGGAGGAGTTGATGAAGCAGATGGCCACTAACAACTTGCAGTTTTAGCAGAGGACTGAGACTACCATTCAGAGCTTGCAGACACAGATTGGCCAACTGGCCAATGCTATTAATCAGAACCAGTCCTCTGCATACTCATCCTCTACCTTGCCTTCTCAGACTGTGCCGAATCCAAACTCACATGGCAAGAATGTGAGTTCCATTACCTTGAGATCTAGGAAGCAAGTTGACCCACCTGAGAGGCTAGCCATTGAAGCACCACCACCTGCAGATGAAGCTAGTCCATCGATGCATCTTGAGCACATTCCACCACTTGTAGTTCCCTTCCCTCACAGACTGGCACATTCCAAGAAATAGGCTGAACTTGCATTAGAAAAGGAGATTCTTGACACCTTCCGCAAGGTGGAGGTTAACATTCCTATTCTAGATGTCATCCGCCAGATACCCAAGTATGCCAAGTTTCTGAAGGAGTTATGCACCAACAAAAGGAAGCTAGCAGGCCATGAGTGAGTTAGTCTCAACAAGAATGTGTCTGCACTCATTCAGCCCATGCCACCAAAGTGCAAGGATCCAGGGACGTTTTCTATTCCTTGTATTATTAGAAATAATAAATTTGATGATTGCATGTTAGATTTAGGAGCTTCTATTAATGTCATGCCTACATTTGTTTTTAAGTCTCAAGGATTAGGACCTCTGAAAGCTACTGGTGTTGTGATACAGTTAGCTAATAGGAGTAATGCACACCCTGCTGGTTTAGTTGAAGATGTTTTAGTTAGGGTGAATGAATTGATTTTTCCTGCTGATTTCTATATTCTTGAGATGGAGGGTGAATTAGGTTGCAATAGCTCACCCATTATTCTTGGTAGACCTTTCCTGAAAACAGCTAGGACTAAAATTGATGTGCATTCTGGTACCATGTCCATGGAGATTGGTGATAGCATTGTTAAATTTAACATTTTTTGATGCCATGAGACAACCTATGGAAGAGCATTCTGTGTTAAGAATAGATGTTATTGATAACATGATAGACGAGTTTCTAGAATCTATGCATGATACCTGTTTAAATGATGATTCATCTTGTGAAATTGATTTGAAATTATCTGAAGCATTTGTTTTGAGTTGCGATTGTGATACTCGTTCTTGGTGCCATGTTTGTACTGATTATCCTGTTATGCCCATGCATGAGTATGCTATAGCTGTTGCATCTGAATTGAGTTCATCTGGTACTGATATCTCTACATCTGAATGTATGATTGATGTGAACAGTGAAGTCAATCTTAATTCTGATTTTGGATATGATGCTTTGTATAGACTGCCTGAAGCTACTTCTTACCCATCTGATCATTTTGTAGGCACCACTAGCTCTGTTGAGTTCCTTAACTCTACCACCGTCAAACCTTCCATTGAGCAACCACCCGAGCTAGAACTCAAGACACTCCTTGGGCATCTCAGATATGCATACTTAGAGGAGGGCCAGAAGCTACCAGTAATCATAGCCCAAAACCTTTCATCTGATCAGGAGGCCAAGTTACTTGATGTTTTGCGAATTCATAAGAAAGCTATTGGATGGACACTTGCAGACATTCCTGGCATTAGCCCCACCACGTGCATGCATCGAATTCTGCTAGAGGATGGAGCTAAACTAGTTAGGCAGCCTCAGAGGAGACTTAACCCACTCATTCTAGATGTTGTGAAGAAAGAGGTCACCAAGCTTCTTCAAGCTGGCATTATATATCCGATCTCTGACAGCCGGTGGGTAAGTCCAGTGCAAGTTGTACCAAAGAAGTCTGGAGTAAATGTGGTGGCAAATGAAAAGAATGAGCTGATACCCACCAGAATCCAGAACAGTTGGAGAGTCTGCATTGATTGCAGAAGACTCAACCAGGCTACCTGCAAAGATCACTACCCTTTACCTTTTATTGATCAAATGCTTGAGCGGTTAGCTGGTAAATCTCATTACTGTTTTCTTGATGGATTTTCAAGTTACTTCCAGATGTATATAGCACCTGAGGACCACGAAAAGACCACCTTCACATGTCCCTTCGGAACCTACGCATACAGAAGGATGCCCTTTGGACTCTACAATGCCCCCGACACCTTTCAGAGGTGCATGGTAAGCATCTTTTCTGACTTTTTAGAAGAGTGCATGGAAGTTTTTATGGACGATTTCTCTGTTTATGGCTCTTGTTTTAATGATTGCCTGAGTAGTTTAGCAAAGGTCTTGAACAGATGTATTGAAAGCAACCTTGTTTTGAATTATGAGAAATGTCATTTTATGGTTGAGTCTAGCATTGTACTTGGGCATGTTATTTCTAAGAAAGGAATTCAGATAGATCCTGCTAAGATAGAGGTCATTTCTGCTTTACCTTACCCCGCCTCTGTGCGGGAAGTTTGCTCTTTTCTTCGTCATGCAGGTTTTTATCGACGATTTATTCAAGACTTCAGTCGCATTGCCCAGCCTCTCACCAACCTACTCCAACATGATGTGGAGTTTTAATTCAGTGACTCTTGCAAGGCAGCTTTTGACCAATTGAAGAAGTGCTTAACTACTGCTCCAATCATCCAACCACCAGATTAGACCCTCCCCTTTGAATTGATGTGTGATGCTTCCAACTATGCAGTTGGTGCAGTCTTGGCTCAGAGGCGTGACAGGGCTTCCCATGTTATTTCATACGCCTCCAAGACCCTAGACTCAGCACAGTCCAATTACACCACCAAAGAGAAGGAGCTTTTATCTGTTGTATTTGCCTTAGATAAATTTCGGTCTTATTTGTTGATTGCTAAGATTGTTGTTTTCACTGATCACGCAGCTTTTAAGTTTCTTCTAAAGAAGGCAAATGTTAAACCCCAACTCATCAGATGGATGCTTCTGCTCCAAGAATTTGATATAGAGATTTAGGATAGAAGCCAAACTCAGAATTTGGTGGCTGATCATCTCAGCCACATCCACCTGCCTACCACACTCTCCCCCATTGCGATAACTTTCCAGATGAGCAGCTTTTACAGCTGCAAGGTAAATTCTCATCCCCTTGGTATGCTGACATTGTAAATTATCTGGTTGCTGGTTTAATTCCTGAAGATTCTACTAGGGCTCATGCATTGAAACTTAAGAGTGATTCTAAACACTATGTATGGGATGACCCCTATTTGTGGAAATTTTGTAGTGACCAAATTATTAGGAGATGTGAGCCTGAGTATGAGTTTGCATCTATTCTTTCCTTTTGTCACGTTTTTGCCTGTGGTGGTCATTTTGGACCTAGGAGGACTGCTAGGAAAGTATTAGATTCCGGACTGTTTTGGCCTTCTTTATTCCATGATGCTTATGAAAATTGCAAATCTTGTGATAAGTGTCAAAAATTAGGAAATATTTCTCGAAGATATGAGATGCCTCAGCAACCCATATTATTTTGTGATGTTTTTGATGTTTGGGGCATTGATTTTATGGGACCATTTCCTGTTTCATTTGGATTACTTACATCCTGCTTGTTGTTGATTATGTTTCTAAATGGGTTGAGGCGAAAGCCACTAGGACTGACGATTCTGCTGTTGTAGTAGATTTTGTTTGTTCCCATATATTCTGCAGGTTTGGTATTCCCAGAGCCATCATCAGTGACCAGGGCACACATTTCTGCAACCGGAGCACGGACCTTTTACTAAGGAAATATGGAGTACTCCATAAGGTTGCCACTGCTTACAACCCCCAGACTAACGGACAAGCTGAGATCTCTAACAGGGAGATCAAGCTCATTCTGGAGAAGACTGTGAGTTCCAACAGGAAGGACTGGAGCAAGCGTTTGGATGACGCTTTATGGGCCTACCGAACTGCTTACAAGACCCCGATTGGGATGACTCCTTACAGGCTGGTCTATGGTAAGGCCTGCCACCTCCCTGTGGAACTTGAGCACCGTGCTTTCTGGGCAGTCAAGCGGCGTAATATGGACTTGGCAGTCAAAAGAGGAAACTGCAACTCCAAGAGTTAGAGGAGCTGAGATTGGAGGCTTATGAGAGTTCACGCATATATAAAGAGAAGACCAAAGCTTTCCATGATCGGCAAATCCTTCATAGGGAGTTTTTAGTTGGACAAAAATTTTTCTCTTTAATTCCCGCCTCAAGCTTATGCTTGGTAAACTTAAATCTAGGTGGGATGGTCCATTTGTGAATGCTAATGTTTTTCCCTTTGGTGCAGTTGAACTTAAAGATGATCGAACAGGGAATACATTCATGGTGAACGGGAAGCGCTTAAAGCACTATCATGAGAGCTCCATCGAGCAGCCTGCAGAGCAGGAGATTTTCACACTTGCAGACGCACTGCCGCTTTGAGCGGCCGAGGGAGTTTTTCTTTTCTCCTTCCACTCTCTTTCGTTTTGTTTTCATTCATTTCCTATCTTTCCACCTTCTGTAATTAGGAGTAATTAGGATTTCCATGCTTTATTTAATTCATTTGATTCTGGTCTGGTTATTAGTACATCTACATTATGGTTTACATGTTGGGAATCTGAACTGAAATCTGAGGTGAGTTAATTTTTGGATTATTTTGTAGTGTTGATATATTCCTCTGATAGATTTTAGACTAGTTTGTATGAATGGGTTATGTACTGGTTCTGATAAGCATTTGGGAATATTGAACCTGTGAGTTTTTGGGCCTGTTTTGAATGGATTCATCTACATGCCATTCTCTTTCTTTCAGTGTGATATATGTCATTTGTGGATGTTATTTTTCAGAACTTGCTTTTATTCTTTTCAAAGATGCATTTTATCACTTAGTACATGATCATGATTGAGACATTCATTTCTATTTTCCCCACTTGACCAGATAGCCTACCTGACATTTTATCCCTTGCTAGCCCCTTTGCGCCTGAAACCTTTTCTTTCACTACTTGCATTACAAGTCTTAAGAGTAAAACAATGTTGTCCTGATTTCATAGATATTAAGTAATTGTCCATCTTTTGGTTATGTGAAGCAGATAAGTGTAGGGGTGTCTGCTCGGGACGTGCAGAAAAATAAGTGTGGGGTTGGAATATTACAATTAATATGATTTGGGTCTGAGTTTTAGAACTGATACATTTTGGTTGCTTTTTGATCAGCACACTTGTGTAAATGCTATCTTAGTGCTATTTTGCTATTTGAGTCTGATACAGCTGAAAAAAAAAGTACCAAAAGTGGTTGATTGCAAGTCCTATTGAATCATGCATGATTGTGATTGTTAGTGGTTGATTGCAAGCCTATGATAAAATAATGTTCATTTTAATGGTTTGAGAGTAAACACTTGCCTGATACACTTGAGAGTTTGAGTGATACACTTCTTGTGAGGCTATTGCTTATAATTGTCTTGCATGATTAATTCACTGTCTAATCGGTCTTATCTGAAGCAGGAATTGTTTGACACTGTAATATGTAATCATTAGATTGATTGTGCTCTGGTCGCTATATTCAATTCTGAGGCATTGATGACTGTTTTGGAGAGTATGAAATAACTTAGACCAGATGAAATTTTGCATCTAATTTCACATTTTAACTAGGACTTAGTTTTGCCCAGTAATGCAAAAGGATAAGTGTGGGGGAATTTGATGAGTCATTATTTTGATCACTTTCTCTGCATCTTTTATATCCTAATACAACATGATTAATGGTCAAATAGCATGATTTTATGCATTTATGAGTTTAGGCTCAAATTCGTTGAAAATTCGAGTTTTGACAAGGTTCACTAAAACGAGCATAACTCTCACCACAGAACTCTGTTTGAGCTCCATTATATGTCAAATTAAAGAGGACTCGAAGAGCTACAAAAGCTATGAAGGCATGAAGAGTTAATTCGGACTGCATCTGAGATGTAAACGGGCTCAACAATGACGCACGAAGCCTGCTACGAAATTCCAGTGGAAAAGACTTAGTTAGGCCCATTTTAAATCATGTAATTGAACCATTTAAATGTTTGTTTTGAGTGGGTTTCGAACTCAGTACATTGAGACACTTAAAGGGTCATGTGCTAGTCACATGACCCAACTTTTAAATAGGCAAAAACCTTAAATCTGAACACACTTTTTACCTTTCAATTAATTTCAATTTTCAACATTGCTCTTTTCCTTTCAAGTCGCTCTGCTAGGGTTTTCTGGTTTGCCATTCCAATTCTCGTTCTCTCTCCCTTCTTGCAATTTAATTCTTCTATTATGTAATCCTAATTTATGCTTAGTCTAATTTCAATTATGCGCATCTAATTTCATCAACCAATTCGATTTCAATAGGATCCATAATTTCTTTAGGTTCTCCGTTTTCAATTGCATGAGCACTCATTTTAGATTCTATAATTTTGATTTCATTATGTTAATTAATATTTTGGATTGAGATTGTTAATTCTATCGTTTTTGATTGATAATGAATGCAGAGAACTAATTATATGATTCGAAACCAAATTTTGTGCTTTTAGACCAAGTGTTCGATGATAATTCTCTAAGATCTTAGAGCGTTAGTTCAGTGTTGGGATGCAGAGATCTCAATTTCAATGCACTACATAAATGAGTGTCTTTATTTTGTTGAACCAATGAGGGAAATTAGGATCTGAAAGAGATCGAATTGGTGTCTTTTACTTTTTTCAATTATTGTTTAATTACTATCATTGGTTAACTTTTACTATTTAATTGCCTTTAATTTTTCCTCTACACAAAAACCCCCAAAAATTGCATTTAAAATTTCGGCTACAGAGAAATAACAAAGTAATCCGTAGGGAAACGATCCGAGTCCACTATTACTGCAAAGTAGCTAGACTTTGGTATTATTTGACGCACGTTCGACGCTTGTGTCAAACCCCTACACACCTAAACATGGATCCTCAACCGAACAATCAACAGAGGTCCCTTGCTTAGTTCAGTAGGAGCAATCTGAGAATTGGCTCACCTATATTAATACCACCGGGAATTACGTATGGCGAGAATGCGCATCTTATTCCATATTCAATTTCAAGGTCTCTCTCATGAGGATGCAATCGATCATATCAGAAACTTCCTTTACGAGTGCAACCATGTAGTTGGAACAGCAAAACTAGAGGTCAATAGATTGCGGTTTTTCCTATACACACTCCATGGAGAAGCCAAAATCTGGTTACAAACACAGCCTACAGGTAAGTTCTTGACCTGGACTGACCTAGAAACAGCTTTTTTGAGCAGGTTCACGAACGAAAGTAGGCGAGGCAGCCAATCCTGTGCCATACATGCCTTCAAGATTGAGGATGATGAAAACTTCGCAAAAGCTTGGCATAGATTCAAAACCCTAGAGGGTTGCATGCGGTATCAACTGAAACCTCCCTTGCAGCCAAGTTAGAAGCATTGACGCTAAGCTATCAACGCTTGGAGAAACAATTGGCAGAAAACGAAGGAAAAACAACACCTTCTACCATCGAGCATTCACCACAAACTCAACCATCCATGATCTAATTGTGGAGGTAATCTTTACTTTTGTGTTTGTTTTTCAGCTAATGAAACTGCTAATCATGTAGGGCAACAACAAAAGTTTGGCTACAATAACAACAACTTTGGGAGCTCCAACTATAAGAACCATCCTGGTTTTTCATGGAAGGACAACACTCAAACCCAATGACCTCCATTTCAACCGCAACAAGAGAATAAAAGCGAGATGAAGGCATTGACCAAACAGCTTGCAAACAACCATAAGATGATTATGGACTCTCATAAGTTACTTTTTTACTCTCACCAATCATTCAAGGAAGATATAAGGAGTCAATTCCAGGATGTCGCCGCTTTCCAAAGGAACCATGAAGCTGCCCTATGCAATATGGAACACCAAATAGGTCAGATAAACCAGAAACTCTGATGCAATCCTCAAAGAGAATAGCATATAAGTTGCGGATCTTCATGCTTCAATGGAGGCTTGGAAAAATGAAGAAGAAGCTCAAGGCCTCAAGGAGAAAAAGAAATAGAAAACGGAAGGAGTTTAGAGATGGAAGCGCCATGGCAAGTGCCAATAAGCTAGAGGTGGAACCGCCACAATGGACAAGGAAGCCATTGATGAGATTCAAGGTTCTTCACAAGAACACAAGAGAGAATACTCTCAAAGAATAAGCTCTTAGCTTAATTCAATATTCAGAAAATTTTATCAAAAGTGTATGAATTACAAAGGAAATCCTATTTATACTACTAAGGTGTGGTGCTTAGCTTGCTATGGAAGGAACTAATGTCCACCTTGGATTAGATTCTAATCTAATGGCTATGAAGGGAAGCTTGTGGTGGAAGCTTGATTAGCTTGGAGGACAAGGATCAATCCTCCACCCTTGGATGTAGATCCTCATCCAACGGTTATGGCATCAAGCTTGCACTCCAAGCTTCTAAGCTTAGCCCTTGGATTAGTATCCTCATCTAATGGTCATGGTGCCAAGCTTGCACTCCAAGCTTCTAAGCTTAACCCTTGGATTAGAATCCTATCTAAGGGTCACTAATTATTTGTTTATTACAAGTTTAGGCTCAAATTATATCCTTAAAACAATTACATAATTGAAAGAAAACTACTAATAAGCCTAAACATTAAAACATTTCGCTGAAAATTCCTGGAAGCATTCCAACGCTAACTTCAAGCTCATTTTCCAACTAGTTGCAGTTCGAACTGGGTTTTGGTGTCTTCATAGCTTTTGTAGCCCTTGAAGTCTTCTTTAATTTGGCACCAAGAACGCCTTAATTGGACTTGTGTAGCTCGAGTTATGATCGAAATACTGAAACAGGTCAGATGAAAAAATCAGCAGCGAATTTTATTAGAAGCCCAAAATTGAAAAGTAAGGTTGGAGAGTTTGGTTGGGCTTTTAGAGATGGTCCTCCATCAAACCCTCCTTCTTATGGTCAACTTGTCCCCAAGTTGACTTGAGCTCCACCTACAAAAAAATTCCACCCGGATCAAAGATTAAACACACTTTGTCAAGTTTTATATTTAATATCAAAGTGTATTTCCAACTCATTTTATTAACACAATCAAGAGAATAAAGGAAAGCATATAAATGTTGTTTCTCGGTATGATAGAATTTCCAAATGATTCCTAGTTTCTCATTAAGGTGTGGTGATATTAGGAAGCTTGCTTTAGGTGTAGGACTTTGTGATGGTCCCTCCTTCTTAGACTCCTCCTTCCACCTAAAAAAATACCCATGAGAATAATCAAACAAGGTTCCTAACTTAGTATTTTCCCATACTTTCCAAGACCTAAGGTCTTGAGAACCTATTGTGTCACAATTATTTTTGTGCATAGTAGGAATAGCAAAAGGAGTAAGAGTTAAAGAAGTTTCCCTTTTTGATAATACACAATTCCCTTGTACTTCTCCTCCTCTATCCATGTTGTTCCAAGGTTCCTCCACACACAACACTTCATTTGGAATCACATCAAAAGGAAGTTTGTAAAGATGATCACAAGAATCTTTGATTAAATCATTAAGTACATTCCTTTCAACATCTTCACACAAGAGGTGATCAATTTGCTCTTTGGAATCCTCCTTTGGAACAACACCTACAACTTCCTCAAGGTAAGAATCAAAAATGTCAAATGAAGGGTTAGTATTAACAAGTAAAAAATCATTTTTCTCCTTCATTTGTTTTTCCATCAACTCTATTTCCTTAGCTTCTTTTTCTCTTAATTCTTTTTCTCTCAACTCATTTTTCTTTCTCACAAGCTCGGTATAAATCCTTTCATTTTGTTCTATCAACTTTCTTTCTTTACTTTCCCTTCTCTCATGCTTTTCTCTCAAGGTTTTCTCCTTCCTCCCATGATGTTCACGATTTCTACTAGCCTTCTCAAGGATCCTCTTATCATGCTCCTTTCTCAACCTCCTTTCCTCCTTTTCTCTCCTTCTTTGGTCGAATCTCTCTTCCAAAGTTGTGTGAACCATGGTACTCATCAATCCCACCATCTTCTTTTCTTTAGGTGAGAGATCATTCCATACACTAGGAGAACTTTCCATGGCTGCACAAAGAAAGGTTAGATAACAAGTACAAGCATATAAAAGATCCTTGCCACTCTCTAAGTGTTTCACTCTAGTAGCACTCGTGTATCACACTTTCAAGACTCTTTCTCAAATGTTCACTCTTGTCTTTTTCCACTCAACATCTCTTTATACTCTTGTTCAAACCTCTAATCAATCATTCAAGGTTCAAGTATCCAAAGTGAAAGAGGAACGGTTCTAGAGTCAAGCTTAGGAATTCCAAGAAATACAAACTCAAGATAAAACCTTAGGAGTCCAAGAAGACAAGCAATAAAAGGTACTCAATGAAAGGAAAATTAGGCTACTCAAATGAAGAGTTTAGTATGAGACAATGGCACCTAAACTACTGCACAAAATATGCTTTCAATTTAAGGCACAAATCTGGAAAATTTGGACAGCAACTCAAGTACACAATTCAAGCCAAATTAGAAGTAATTTGAAGCCAAAATAGAGACCGAATTTTGGGGTAAATTCCAAGTGATTTTGTGAAATGATTTTAGGCAATTAGGTGCAGTTTCTCACCACTGTACAGCCAATTAATATGCTCAAAATACAGGGAAAAAACAGAGTTTCAAGTTACCAAGCATATCATACATCACAAGTTCAAGAATCTAGGCTACTAGCAAGCTAAACTCAAGTTTTAGTGATAATGCTTAGTCCTAAGTGTCTCTAGTACTCTAAGTCCTTTGAACCACTAAGTTTGGGAGTATTTAGAGGCTCAATTAGTCAAGGTACTGCACTGCACAATTAGGCTTTAATTTCACTAAATTCACTTTTCATTTGCTCTTTTTCTATTCACTTGAATTTTCCACTAGTTTCTCTTTTTCTAGTTTTCTCTTCTCTTTGATTTTTCTTGTGATTCTTTTCTTGTAATCTTTCTTTTGATTTTCTTTTTCCTTTGACTTTGTACTTCTTTTTCTTGACTTTCTTTTGCTGGACCAAATTGAGAAAAACCTAAGACTAAGGCAAAATTAAGTCTAAAATTACTAGTAAGCTAGATTAAGCATGGTGAAAGCTACTTGAACTTGTAATGCACAAATCTTAGCACTTAAAAACGTATGAACAGCACCTCAAACACATTCAAACCAGTAATTCACGGAATAGCATGGATTTGGCACGGTTCATATGAAGCAAAAGCAAGAACACATGTGAAAAATTACTAGAACAAGCTTAGAAAGAAAATTAAACGGTGAAAACACAAGGAATTGATAGGAATTTTAGATCTAGGAATTTTTTAACATGAAAACTCAAATTCAAGATGAAGACAACTCAAGGAACATTTGAAGAACTCAAGCAAGTTCATACAACACGAAACTACACAAAAAATTGAAGAGAAAAAACGAAATTCAAGGTAAGGAAAATTCAAACCGATAGAATGCTCCAATTGAAGTAGAACAAGCTCTAGATACCAAATTTGATGCAATCCTCAAAGAGAATAGCATATAAGTTGTGGATCTTCATGCTTCAATGGAGGCTTGGACAAATGAAGAAGAAGCTCAAGGCCTCAAGGAGAAAAAGAAATAGAAAACGGAAGGAGTTTAGAGATGGAAGCGCCATGGCAAGTGCCAATAAGCTAGAGGTGGAACCGCCACAATGGACAAGGAAGCCATTGATGAGATTCAAGGTTCTTCACAAGAACACAAGAGAGAATACTCTCAAAGAATAAGCTCTTAGCTTAATTCAATATTCAGAAATTTTATCAAAAGTGTATGAATTACAAAGGAAATCCTATTTATACTACTAAGGTGTGGTGCTTAGCTTGCTATGGAAGGAACTAATGTCCACCTTGGATTAGATTCTAATCTAATGGCTATGAAGGGAAGCTTGTGGTGGAAGCTTGATTAGCTTGGAGGACAAGGATCAATCCTCCACCCTTGGATGTAGATCCTCATCCAACGGTTATGGCATCAAGCTTGCACTCCAAGCTTCTAAGCTTAGCCCTTGGATTAGTATCCTCATCTAATGGTCATGGTGCCAAGCTTGCACTCCAAGCTTCTAAGCTTAACCCTTGGATTAGAATCCTATCTAAGGGTCACTAATTATTTGTTTATTACAAGTTTAGGCTCAAATTAAATCCTTAAAACAATTACATAATTGAAAGAAAACTACTAATAAGCCTAAACATTAAAACATTTCGCTGAAAATTCCTGGAAGCATTCCAACGCTAACTTCAAGCTCATTTTCCAACTAGTTGCAGTTCGAACTGGGTTTTGGTGTCTTCATAGCTTTTGTAGCCCTTGAAGTCTTCTTTAATTTGGCACCAAGAACGCCTTAATTGGACTTGTGTAGCTCGAGTTATGATCGAAATACTGAAACAGGTCAGATGAAAAAATCAGCAGCGAATTTTATTAGAAGCCCAAAATTGAAAAGTAAGGTTGGAGAGTTTGGTTGGGCTTTTAGAGATGGTCCTCCATCAAACTCTCAAGCTGCGAGTAAGGAACTTTGCCTGGAAACACCACTCTAAACCCAAACGAACAGGTAAAAGCTATAACTTTGAGAACTGGTAAAGAAATTCCTAACCTTCTGCAAAAAGTATAGCACTTATCCAAGGAGAATGGGAGGAAAATTCTGCTGCTGAATAGACAGACACGTACACGATTCCCCAAAAGCGGGGAGATACAAGCAAAGGCAACTAAGAGGAGACACCTAGGGATGAACCTCCAGCATATGTGCCCCCAATTCCGTACCTGAATAGACTAAAAAAGGGCAAGCAAGACAACCAAGAGCAGCAATACGCAAAGTTCTTGGACGATTTCACCAAAATTAAGGTAACCATTCCGCTCCTTGAAGCTTTACAGCTAATGTCGGTACTGCTAAGTTCATGTAGGAAATATGCACTAAAAAGAGAAAGGACTATTATTATTATTATTATTAGAGTGTGAACTCCTTACTCCCTAAACAACAACAACAAAGGATAACACCTAAACAATCCCAAACAATAATAATGCACAAGAGTGAGAAAGGAAAAATTAACATTCAGCCAAAGGAAAAATATTTAGTCCAAATAAACAAAAATAAGGGAAAGGATAAATAATTCATCATTATCATTTAATTGAGAACTTCACTAACTTGAACTCGAGACACTCTATGTGAAGAAAAATTGAAGATGATAGAGTTCCATAATCAATTTTCATTATTCATTATTTGTATTATATTGAAACGTTATAATTCAATTATTATTATTAATATTATTAAAATAAGACGTTGCACAATTAACTATTATTATTATTAAAAAAATGGGCTGTTACAGTGAGTGACATGCATCATGCGAACACCAAGAACATAGGCTGGGAGAAGAACCCCAATTATCTGAAGATTTGAGCTATTATTTTTATTTCAGTTTTGTATTTGAGTTATTGTTGTTATTTAGGAAGTTTATAAACTTAAAGTTTCTTATTACATATTAGAAATTTTAGTGGCCGAGACATTGCGGAGAAATATACAATTATAGATTTTATTTTAAATTTTACTCTATGTAATGAAATTCAGTTCACATCATCAAATAATTTATTTCTTTTTCATGGATAGAGAAATTAGAATGTTATAATGGTAAGAATTGAGATTTTTACACTTTTCAGGTAATGGTCTCCCTCTAAGATACAAAGGTTTTGTTGCTATTACTTGATTACGTCAGTTTTTGCTCTAGGTATCTTTCAGCGGACCAGTTTCTCTTTTTCTTCGTCAATGACAACTATTCTTGACTTTGCATTCATCTAGGCTAATAGTCTCATCCAACAAAGTATGCGTCGTATCTAGAACCTTGATCATCTTGTTTTGGGGCAAACCATCCGTGAATTTGTCAATGTAGATTATTGATTTATTGTGGACACATCCTTGCTTCCAATACATTGAGTGCCATGCTTGTGACAAATTCGGACGGAACCCCGGTAAACATTGTAACACTTGTACTTGTTGGATGTGGAATTCTTGTTATCTCCATAGAGGCCATAGGCATCACAATTGTCTGTTGTGATGGAATTCTATATATCCTCCAATTTAGATCACCTTCCACCCACACATAGTGGTCGAATTTATTGCGTGTTTGGTTTAGGACAGTTATGCTTAGAAAATTTTATCCTTATTGGAAACATATTTAAAGCCAAAGATAGAGTTGCGTTGTAAACTTGGTGTTCCAATGAAATATTGTCCATTCCAATGTCCAATCTTGAAAACCTTTCCGTTCCCTTCATCGTATAGAACTCGAGATAGTTATAGAGTTTTAAAACCTAAGATATTTGAATTTTTGTAAGTTTTGACACTTCCACAAAGTTAAGGTCCAATATATACCAAGTTGAGGGTTATTTTCCTTCTTCATCTCTTTCAATGCGGTATTCGACAAAAAGTCAAAGTTTTGCCACAAATATTCTTTTGGGTTTGTTTCTCCCTCATTTCTCATTACAAGATTAACACTATCCAAGAGCCAATTGATTCTTCACTTGTTTCAAGGAGGTTGTATTCCACACAACTGTGTCGTTTTAAGTGAGTACAACGTTGCCTGTGGTCTTCACTGTGAACATGCCAAAACCACTGATATGGACATCCCTGTTTGCAACCCACAAAAGCAAGTGCAGAAGCAAACATAATCATCAGTAAACGAAAGTCCATTAAATTCCACACCTTGTTGTTCTATGTGTACGGATGAGCAGATGTGTCATTAATGTGCAGAGACAGAGAAACACTCTGATTACTCATTCCGGGTCATGTATGGCTGGCATTTCGTAAACTTTGCTCGCTATAAAAAAATTAAACTTCTAGTTGTTTTCATTAGTTTATCCTGAGCGAGGTCTTTTAAGTCTTTTGCTTGCTTAGGCAATTTAGAAAGTCTTTCATGCTGATGTGTGTGATAAAAATTTTGATCCAAGAGTTTGAATGAAGGGAAGAGAAGAGTAATGACAGCATTTGAATTTATTTATTTGTCAATAATTAGCTTGGATTGATTCTCTGGTAAAAGAGTAGTATGATTGACCGGCCCCTCTCATAACTTTTTAAATTATATGTCACATGAGATAAGGGCTGCTGCTATAGTTCAACCTATGCTGTCCTTATCTGGTATAATGATCTTTTACAAACAATCAAAATTCTACGATCATTGTAAGTCTTCATCTGAATGAACAGAACTTTGTTATGTATTTTATGTATTTTTTTCTTACTAGAACTGAAGTTACACATTCATAACTCATAATGATCTTAAATATGTTTTTTTTTTTTTTTTGTGTGTTTTACTTTATTGAAATTTTAACTTTTAATTAGACAGCAATACTAACTAAAGAGTAATGTTAGAAATACATTTTCTTCCAATTGGGTTTTCTTGAAAATTATTTAATGAGAGTAGACAGTCACTTTGATTCCTAATATTGTAAACCACTGTAATGTTAGTAACTGAAAGTAATAAATTTTTTGAACACAATCCATGAAAGAGTGATACAAACAGATGTCCATGGATAAAAATTCAAATAAAAAAGAGTGCAAAATAAATAAATATAGAGAGAGAAATTAAAAAGTTGTCTCATGGTGATACAAATAGTGATTTACCATTTCCAATAAGAGTTTGGAGGCATAAGATCAACTAAATGGAAAGAGAAAATCATTTGTAGGTATAAAAAGAGAAACATTGTGTCAATGTGTACTCAGGAACCAACAAACTATCAAGTTATAAACATTCTTAGTTCAATACTAGTACTATAAATCCAATGCAATCTTTGGCTTCAACCTTAAAATTAAAAAGCACATAAATCCAATATGAATGTGAATTAAATGAAAAAAGGAATATTTGACCGAGACAAACCAACAACTATGATCCGTAATATATATTGTAGATTAATAAGTGGATGTGACAGATAAGGGTTTGTCTCTCTCCTTGACCAAACTATATGACTTCAAAATAAAAAATAATAAATTCTCTGTAGTTAGCCAAATTTGAAAGAAAAAAATAATGAAAATCCATGAATAACGGAAAAGTTAGCATCAACTTCATCCGTTGTAGAAGTTATAGATTTTGTGTTATCATGCACTAACTTCTGTTTCTATATATACAGCGGTCACACTTTTCTTCTTCACCTGGAGAAGTTATAAACTCTATTTTCAAGCTTATTTAGAACTCAATGAAGTTTACTCTTGCTCTTTTGAATATCATAGTCTATACACTGTTTGTCTCTTCTCTTGTAGTTTACATAGCAGCAGAGACATCATCCATTTCAAAATCACAGTCCCTCAGTTATGGAAAGACCATAGTTTCTTCACCACGAGGAATCTTTGAGCTAGGTTTCTTCAATCTTGGAAATCCCAACAAAATCTACCTCGGAATTTGGTACAAGAATATTCCACTTCAGAATATTGTTTGGGTAGCAAACGGTGGCAACCCAATCAATGATTCCTCTGCCGTCTTGAATCTAAACAGTTCTGGCAATTTGGTCCTAACACACAACAACACGGTTGTTTGGTCTACAAGTTATCAAAAAGAAGCACAGAGTCCAGTGGCAGAGCTCTTAGATTCTGGCAATCTTGTCATAAGAGATGAGAATGCAACAAAATCAAATCAAGATGCATATCTATGGCAAAGCTTTGATTACTCAAGTAACACATTGTTGCCAGGAATGAAGATTGGATGGAACCTCAAAAGAAAAACCAACACTCAACAGATAGCATGGAAGAGTAGTGATGATCCAACCCCAGGATACTTAACTTGGGGTATTGTTCTTCACCCTTTTCCTGAGATCTATATGATGAATAGAACAAAAAAGTATTACAGACTCGGTCCATGGAATGGTTTGCGTTTCAGTGGCTTGCCAGAGGAGACACCTAATCCGATTTATATTTTCGAGTACGTGCACAACAAGGAAGAGCTTTATTACACATGGACTCTTCAGCAGTCAAGTTTGAAAACAAACGTTGTACTTAACCAGACCACACTAAAACGTCTTCAGTATGTGTGGTCAGATGTTGATGCATCATGGATGTTATATTCATCGATGCCAAGTGATGACTGCGACAATTATGGCTTTTGTGGAGCCAATGCATATTGCAGCACTTCTGCTTCACCTATTTGTCAATGTTTACAAGGTTTCAATCCCAAGAATCCTGAAAAATGGAACTCCTCGGACTGGTCCCACGGATGTGTACAAACACATCCATTAAGCTGCACAGATAACTACACGGATGCGTTTGTCAAATATGTACGCCTAAAAATACCAGATACTACACATACTTGGCTGGATGAGAATATTGATTTAGGTGAATGCAAAGCCATATGCTTGAAGAATTGCTCTTGCACGGCCTTTGCTAATATGGACATAAGAGGTGCAGGTAGCGGTTGTGTTCTTTGGTTTGGCGAACTATTTGACATCAAACAGCTTCAAACTGGTGGACAAGATCTATACATCCGGATAGCTGCTTCAAAGTTAGGTAAGGACTATTAATCTTTCTTCGTAAATTAATACTTCTATCATTCATATTATCTTGGATAACTCAAGATCATTCTTTGAATCAAAGGATTTAATTTCATGTTCTTGTTTGTTTGTTTGATCAATGTCAACCGTGAAGAGCAACATGGGCACAAAAAAAGAATTGCAATAATAATTGCAGCCTCAATTTCTGGAATTGTTGCAATACTTTTATTTTGCACATTTGTCATATACAAAGTCAGAAGGAATATTGCCGGTAAATTATTCACCCCGAAGTCATGATCATTCATAATAGCTCTTTTCTCTATATAAAAATCATATGAAATATAAAACTCGAAATACTTCAAATTATAAGGAAGAAATTGTAGTGTGGACTTAGATTAACATGGAATTTGAGGCCAAGTGGCATTTTGACATAGCCATGGATGGCATGAATTTAATAATGATCGTAGTTTCAACTTGCTATAGATTAAAGAAATTGAGATCACACAACATATTTTCTGTTTCCTTCCCTAATTTAATATTTTTGCATATTTTCTATTTAAATTAGTTCCAGTACTTCTCACGTTTCATAACATTCTTGAATCCTTTATTCCGTTGTCCAGAAAAGTCAATGACCAGAGTGAACATCGATAGTCAGCTACAAGATCTTGATCTGCCATGGTTTGATCTGCTAACAATCACTACTGCCACTAACGATTTCTCATCGAATAATAAGATTGGAGAAGGTGGTTTTGGATCTGTATACATGGTAATTCAATATTTAATCACCTAACTGAGAAATAACATAACAACTAGTGTCTAGAAATGAATTATTGTTAGGAAAGCATGTTCTCAAATGAAAGCAATCATAATCATGCAGGGAAAATTAGCAGATGGGAGAGAAATTGCTGTGAAGAGACTTTCAAGCAGTTCTGAACAAGGAATAACTGAGTTCATAACAGAAGTAAAACTGATTGCAAAACTTCAACACCGAAATCTTGTAAAGCTTCTTGGCTGTTGCATTCAAGGACAAGAAAAATTATTAATATATGAATACATGGTTAATGGCAGCCTAGATTCCTTCATTTTTGGTATGTAATATGAAGTGTTTAAATTAAGTTCACTTGTGTTGTTTCACGTCATTTATATTTGGCTTCTTATTGATTAATCTTAAACATCTAGTATTGAACAACTTATTTGCTTGTAAAAATACAAACAGATCAAATAAAAGGTAAACTACTGGATTGGCCTCGACGCTCCGACATAATTTTTGGAATTGCTAGGGGACTTATGTATCTTCATCAAGATTCTCGTTTAAGGATAATTCATAGAGACCTCAAAGCAAGTAACATTTTACTCGATGAGAAGTTAAACCCAAAGATATCAGATTTTGGAATGGCTAAAGCTTTTGGAGGAGACCAAATTGAAGGAAACACAAATAGAGTAGTTGGGACTTAGTGAGTATCTGGTTTATGTACTACACCACATTTATTTTTTATTTTATATTTACCCCATGTGAATTTTTGGTCTAATTTTTTCTTGCAGTGGATACATGGCCCCAGAATATGCGGTTGATGGTCTATTTTCAGTAAAATCGGACGTTTTCAGCTTTGGTATTTTGCTTTTGGAGATTATATGTGGCAACAAAAACCGAGCTCTTTTCCACGGAAACCAGACTCTTAACCTTGTTGGTTATGTAAGAACTCAAATAACTTTTTTACTTTTCTATGCTAAAGTTTAAACATGAAGAACTATATAATTTCTTTTGTTCTTATATGTTTCAGGCATGGGCACTTTGGAAAGAACAAAATGCTCTACAGTTGGTGGACCCAAACATAAAGGAGTCATGTGTTATATCAGAAGTATTACGATACATCCACGTTAGTCTCTTGTGCGTGCAACAAGACCCAGAGGATAGGCCAACCATGACCCTTGTGATTAAAATGTTAGGGAGTGAGATGGAACTGGTGGAGCCAAAAGAACCTGGTTTCTTTCCAAGGAGGATTTCCATTGAAGAAAATTTGATCTCAAGTCATCACAGGAGCAGGGCTTCAAATGATGAATTTACCATTACTACCTTACAAGGTCGCTGATTCAGTCAGCTTCACATGTATATTATATTGATGCATATTTTGCATTGCAAGAAAAGTTTTTGTTACGTCCCTAAATTGTTGGTTTTACTTCCTTTAATTATTTTTGGTCAAGTTTTCATTACTTTATTTATTTCTATCTCGGCATTTTTAGTCGTACAAAAAGATTTTTTTTGGTCAACTTTTTAGTTTAATATTTAATCCACATTTTTAGTCCATATTTTCAGTCGGAGGAATCACGCACACTTCCATATCAATATTTAATGATTTAATTTAATGTTATAAAAAATGTTATAAAATTTAATGAGGAATTAAAATTTTTTAAAAGAATAAAAATTGAAAATTGAAATAGCCAAGAACTTTTTAATAAGTATAAAAATTTAACCACAAATTTTTTAAAAGTGATCGATCATATATATTTTTATTGTCCATGGGGCAAAAATCTGATATTGGTGTTAATGGCATTCTTGTTCTATACAATAAGAAGTTCATGCAAGATTCTTGTTATAGTAAAGGTTTAACTCTCCCTTCAGACTCCATCACTACGTGGGAAGAGCATAGCCACAAATTCCATGTTGTTTGTGTGATCTTTTGTCAGAATTAGGGTTTTACCTAATCTGTACTTAAGTTTTCTCCAATGAAGAATTGGTTAAGCATTAATTAAGAACTTGTCTTTATTTTTTTCAATGAAGATTTCAGATAAAAAGAAAATCGAAATGCTTAATTCCGTCACTAGAAATGCTTTTGCATTACCTTTAATATGCCTGTTTGGCATTCCTGGTGGAAATCTGAATAATTACAAGGCTGAAAAACTTTATTTATTTTCAAATATCAATTGCAATTAAATGAAGTTATATTTATTATTTTTTATATATATATTTTTAAATTTTAATTTCATATTTTACCTACATTTTTTAATGTGTGCTTGTTCAACAAACCCCATTTAATGTATGTGAAAAAGAAACTTTAACTTGCAGTTTACATTAGTTTTGTTTATAATTAAATACAAATGAAAATAAATTAAATACAATATTAAATAACCCTACACACGTATAAAAAAAAAAGTGAATGAAAAAAATAATACTCTAATGGCTTGGATGTTAATAGCCTAAATTATTTTTTCATTATACTAAATTAAATTATTACGAAAAAATATATATTATTTGTAAGGTACTTTCTGTAATTAATGTTGTTTTTTTATCTCTTTATATCACGTTATTCATTATTTCATCAAGCTTACTCAAATAGACCTTTGAATTGCCAAGTTTTTATTAATTTTTAAGAAATTTTCTAGTCCTAGGCGTTTAATAATTTTTAATCAATTTTCTGTCAAACTTTATGCCAGTCAAACACCGGTGCTAAATGTTAAGTTTAAATATGAAGAGACGTAATTCGTATATTTTAAAAGTTGAAAATAACTACATGCATTATATTAAAGAACAGGACTAAAAAAAGTTTGACCGAAAGTTCATGCACCAGAAACAAATTTTATTTTTTATGCCAATGTGGAAATATTGAAAGAAGAAAGTCTTTTTTATTACAAATGTATAAATTAATGACATGATATTATCTTTATATCATTAATTCATAATTAAGGAAATTATTCTTATTATATATAATTATGAAAAGGTAGATGAGATTTTGATAAAATTTGACAGATTAATCAATTATTATCCATACATATCCTATTTGAGAGATATTTATGTGTTTGGAGATTATGAATTTGTTATCATGTATTTTATTTATAATATTAGTGTTATGCATAATTAATGAGACTATTATGGATGAAAATAAATTTTCTATAATTAATACAATTATGTATATAGAACTTAATATTAATATCTCTTATTAAATATGTATTTTGTATACCAATTGAAACATGCGCTCAATGATTAAATATAATATATATATATATATATATATATAGTAAATAAAGTGAAATAATTATAAAATTAAAAAATAAATAATAAGAAAAATAAAAATAAGAATAATGAATAAATAATAATGAAAACTAAATAAAGTAACTTGCAAAGGAAATTAATAGTTAGAGGTAGAAAAACAATGATTAAATAGAAAATGTAAAATAAATTTAATAAATAAATAAAAATTGAAATAAAATAAATTAAGGGCGTAGATATTACTTAGGAAGTAAAATTAACAACTAAGAAAATTAACCGGATTTAGTATTGGGCCATGTTATTGGGTGAACTTTTTTTCTTATAATGTTATATATAAAGACAAACTCCATCGCAAATTAAGAACAAAGGATATTTTTTCTAAAAAACCTAGTATGGTAGTATATGTACATACGCAGGGATGAATTGTAAAATAAATTATTATTTTTTGAATTACGAAAATAGTAGTATATATTAAATGTGGCATGTAAATATTTGGCATAGCCGAATGATTATGTATTTTGCAGGTACTGACGAAGATATGACGATAATAATTCCTCAGAGAATGATAAAAGCAGTGTATTTGGTAGGTCAAAAATCGAACATAAAAATTGTTCACCCAATCCTTCGTAGTCAAAAATATTAATTAACCGAACCTAAAATAAATGATTTCACGATTGTCCTTCTTAGAGTCTTATGTAAAGACAAACTCCTTCCCTCAATTTTTTTTTTTAAAAAAAAAACAGAGAGAGAGAAACTGAAACCCAGACTCTCTCTCAGGATTTGGGCCAGGCCCATAATTTCCTTTGTCCTTTGTGGCATTGTTCTGACTAATGAGTTAAAAGGGGTGTAGGAGATAAAATGATTTTAAATTGCTGTACCAGGTCATTAAGGTTTTTTACTTCAATTTTGCTAGGTGACCCACTCTAATTACGTATTTGTGTACTGACCAGATTTATAAATATACGAAGAGAGAAATATGTATATATATAAAATATGAAAGATGTTAAATCCTGTATAAAAAAAAAAAAAGTATGCAACTATTAGATTTCGGTAATTGGCTAGTATCAGAATTGATCACTAAACAAATTCCATTTTAATTTGCCACAGCCTCAATGGTGATCCATCAATTGCATTACGAACGCAGTTTGAAACTACACAGAAAATAGAAACAAACAAGACAAGCTAAAATAAGACACCATAAAATTTGAACAACTAACATGTTACCAAATTGAAGGTGAATGCAAAACCACTGTGTGTGTACAAAGACCAAGAGAACATATCTGAGCCAGAAATCAGGATAGCTGATGTGTACGAGCCTATCTAGTAGTTTAATAGAGAGTATGAACCTATAACGCATCCAAGTAACATATAGCAATGCATTACAAAAGTATAGTAATACATTTTATAGTAACAGAATTTCCTTATTACAACTGTTCAATCGAGCTCCGCTTCCAAGATGGACTTTACAACGTGCCATAAAAGCCTTAGTGCAATGTTAATTTTATTAAATGAATTTCATCGCGGATTTATTAAGGAAATGGTCATTTCATTGGTTGAACTCTTATCCCTTTGATTTAATTGTAATTCTACTTCAGTTGAAACACTATTTGAAATGAAACCAGGTTCTTTAGGCTCAACCAATTCCATCTCACTCCCTAACATTAGGATCACAGAATGCATGGTAGGCCTATCATCTGGGTGCTGCTGCACGCATAAGAGACTGACATGAATGCAACGCAATGCTTCCGATACAACGTATGAGTCCCCTACGTTTGGATCAATCAACTCTATAGCTCTGTTCTCTTTCCACATCTTCCATGCCTGAATCATAAAAGAAGTTAATTATTTATAATATTTTTCTGATAATCATGGTATTGAAGTGTGCATTGTTGACAACAGTAACTAAATTCGTCGAGAATGTTAATGCACACAACATGGGTATTCCCCTCACAGCATAGGCTATTTTATATTCAAGTTAGTCAAGATTTGATTACTGATCTACTTAGTTAAGAGGTACAATTTGGTATCTCTTGTGCCAACATGTGTTGGCTAATTATTTATAGTGTTTCAGCATGACAAAAAAAATGACAAGTAATTTATGCTCTTACCTGACCAACTAGGTTAAAAGTGCCTCCTGTGTGATAATATGCTCTATTTTTATTGCCAGATACAATCTCCAGCAGTAAAATGCCAAAGCTAAATACATCAGATTTCACTGAGAACAATCCATCAAAAGCATATTCTGGTGCCATATAACCACTGCAAGAAAAAATTAAGCCACTAAAGCAAAAATCATTCACATATATGAAAAATAATAAGTGATGATGGTTTGTTGGAAACATACTAAGTTCCAACTATTCTATTTGTGTTTCCTCGACTCTGGTCTCCTCCAAAAGTTTTAGCCATTCCAAAATCTGATATTTTTGGATTCAAATTTTCGTCAAGTAAAACATTACTTGCTTTGAGATCTCTATGGATAATCCTTAGTCGGGAGTCTTGGTGAAGATATGTAATCCCCCTAGCAATTCCATAGATTATTTGAAACCGCTGAGGCCAGCTGAGTGATTTGCCTTTGGTACCATCTGATATATTTAAAGAAAATGTTATGTTATGCAATATTAAATATTCAACTATAGCAATCTGTATATTTAACTGAAGTCAGGATTAAAAACTAGTGCAACCAAATCTAAGCTTGATTCTCCTTACCAAATATGAAGGTGTCTAGAATTTTCTCTTGTCCCTGAATGCAACAACCAAGAAGCTTTACAAGATTTCGATGCTGAAGTTTTGCTATCAATTTTACTTCATTTATGAACTCTGTTAATCCTTGTCCTGAACAACTTGATAGAGTCTTTACAGCAATTTCTTGCCCATTCTTTAATAACCCCTGCATACTCACACTCATAAGTAGATACTTTTAATTAATATTCACATTTATGTAGCTACTTTTTGCTTTAGTAATAATAATAGTACTCAATGATGATTACCCTGTATACAGGTCCAAAACCACCTTGTCCGATCTTATTTTTAAAGGAGAAGTTATTAGTGGCAGTTGCAATTGTTGGCAGATCAAACAATGGGATATCCAGATCATTTACATGACTTTAATTCTTTTGTTCTATCAACAATCTCCCTACAAAATGGAGGAGTGGCTTCAATAATATTGTGAAATTAGATAATATCATTTCATTTTATACAATATCAAATGAAATCTATATCATAAATCAATGTATAGCGTGTTGAAATGCTACTTGACCTGCACTTCATTGTTACATGATGATAAAACCATGAGAATCTCCAAATGGTATTTTTAACTAAACATATGAATAGAAAAGTGCAGTTATTTTTTATTTTACCAGAATTTTTCCTCCGGACTCTCCAAATTAAGTAAGTAATCAGTAAAAGAACCCCAGTCCCACAAATTGCAGCAATGATGGCAGCAACTATAGTTCGGGTTTTCTTTTTGCTCCCATGTTCAGGTTCTGAAGAGTTTGGAACAAAACAGTAACATATAAGTAATATTGAGTTTGCAAATATGCAACCTTTAACAAGAAGAACAATGGTATCATTACTTATCAAACAAAGTTCATAATCCTTACCTAACTCTGAAGCTGGCATCCGGATATATAGATATTGCCCTCCAGATTGATACTGTTTCATGTCAATCAATTCGCCAAACCACATGACACAACCACTACCTGTTCCTCTAATATCTGAATTAGCATAAGCCACACAAGAACAATTATTCAAGCACTTGACTCTGGATTCATCTAGGCCAATAGTATCATCCAACAAAGTTTGTGTAGTATCTGGAACTTTCATTCCCTCATATGGAACAAATCCATCTGTGAGTTTGTCACTGCAGTTTAATGGTTTATCGCGAACACAACCTTGAGTCCAATCTGAGGATTGCCATGCTTGTTGTGACTTTGGACTAAACCCTTTTAAACATTGGCACACTTGTAGTTGTATGGATAAGCAGTTACCATAAGCTCCACAGAGGCCATAAGTGTCACAATAGTCTCCTGGGAGGGAATTATATATCTTCCAATTTCGCTCCCCTTCCATCCATACAGTGAGGTAATACTTATTGGTGGTTTGGTTTATCACAACTCTAGAGATGCTAGACTTGTTGACAAGGCTATATGCATAGTAAATCTCATCCTTGTTGCTGACATACTTAAACTCAAAGACAGTGTTTGGTCCGAAATTTGATAGTCCACTAAAATATAGGCCATTCCATGGTCCAACCCGGTATAACTTCTTTGTATCCTTTATCATATAAATCTCAGGGTAATCATTAAGTGCCATACCCCAAGAAAAGTTTCCTGGAGATGGATCATCTGAACTCTTCCACGACGTTAATCGCCATTCCATACCAAGTTTGAGGTTCCATCCCAACTTCATCCCTTGCAAAAACGAATCCGTTGGATAGTCAAAGCTTTGCCACAAATACTCTTCTTGGTTTGCTTCTCCTTCATTTCTCACCACAAGATTGCCACTGTCCAAAAGCTCTGCCACCGGATTCTGTGCTTGTTTTGTCGATGTTGTATTCCAAACAACAGTGTCATTTTGGCTAAGTACAAGGTTGCCTGCAGTGTTTAATGTTAACTTTCCTGAGGAACCATTGATGGGTTTTCCTCTGTTTGCAACCCAAACAACGGTTGGAATTGGAATATTCTTGTACCAAATACCAAGGTAACGTATGTTAGGATTACCTGGGCTGAAGAAACCAACTTCAAAAATTCTATCTTTGGACAGTAAGGCCTCGCCGTCACTGATGGATTGTGACGCACGAATAGACTCATCTGCTATGGAAAATCTGAGAGAAGCAATAAGTACAGAAGCAAGCATGATCTTGAGAAAAAGAATGTTCATCAAACTCAACATTTTGTGGTTCATGCATATTTCTATGGTGATCTAGCTGAAATAGAATGTATCAATTATTATATTACATGATCAACAAAAACTGAGAAAACGGCCAATTGAATCAAAGAGAAAGCTAATAATGGTGTGTGCGGTATTTGTTGATTTTTCAGATACACGGATTATTGATTTTTCAATGGAATGGATTGATCATTGTAGCTGGTAAGAGATATATATGACTATAGTTTAGTCATATATATTCACATTGGAAACATGATATTCACGCTACATGACTTAACTAATGGAATGGACTGTTTAAATGTTTGAATTTTAGTTCTCTACCAAATTCTTAATATTTTTAAGATATCGCTCAAATAAAATCACTCACTGAGAATGAACATAAGGGACATTTTTGCATCATATCTGCTATAAGTTTGAAACAATATGTAGTCTTTAGGAAATTTCGGCAATAAAAAAATCCAATAAAAGGTCACACTGAAAATAAATATGGACCTAAGTAAAGATATTAAACATAAAAAGATTTTGTTCTTCAAGAAAATAAAAACTAATTTTTCTTTTTAGTAAAAAAGTAATCAATATAAGATATAATTTTTTATAAAACAAGTCGTATAAAAACAAAGACAAACAAATTTCATAAAAATTTCAGGATGAAAGTAGTACTTTTGATTCTTTGACCAAATATTTTAAGATCACTGTGAGTTTTTATTCTATTTACAAGAGCGTACATATTATAAATATATTACTAACTATATTACACTTGTCCTCTCTTGACAGTGGAACTGTTCCTTTCAAACATCGTTTCTGCGTTTTTGTTTATACAATAGTTAGATGCCATATCTTTAGTTTCAGACAATTTATTTATCTGTGTCAATTTATCGTATATAAATACGTATCTCTGATTTATTTATTTTTTTTATCAGATAATTATTTAGTTTTAGTCAATTTATTTATCGTATTTAAATATTATCTTTGACTTGTTGCATTGCATAAGTATATTTCAAAGCTTTGCTGAAAGACCTTTAAAACATTGACTTTGAATTGACGTAAGACAAGTTAAAAAAATTATTAAGAAGGAAAGATTTTTATTTACGAAAATGAGTCATACACGAATATAATAAGGAAGAGAAATGCCATACCCTTTAAAAAAAAGCTTGGAGCTGAGTCATCCTCCTAAACTTGACATGTGTCAATTATTTTGATGATACAATATTTATGTAATTTAACTTTTAAAGATTATGTCGTTTCCAATCTTACCCCTTGACCCAAAAGACTAGTAAGTACTAAGCAATAACCATTCAATCGTAGAACACAGAAGATTTGAAAAATTTGGTGTGCCCAATTTGAGAGAACAAGATCTGTATGTAGAGCAAAAGGGTAGTAATGAAAAGGAAGAAGAATGGAGGAGTACTGGAGAGGATTTATTGAGGGTTGTTAGAGAAGATAGGATGAGAACAGGTGGAATGCACAAATAACAGTAAAGAACACGATGAGAGTGATGGATTTGAATATGTTATTTGAATGTGTTACACATAAATTAATTATTACGTGGTGGATTTTATAAGTAGGAGAAATTGAGTTAAAACAGTCCTAATAATTTGTTTCAAAACTTACCTATTAGATAATATGTTTTTAAATGACAGCCATTTCGGCATTAATTTTGTCATACTTCGAGGACTAGAAAAAGGAGTTTTCCGGTATTAAAAAATCAAAATTGTTGTATCTTCAAGCTCACTATTTTAATACACGTGAAACGCTACTAAAAATAAATTAAGAGCTTGAATTAGACTCTAGTATAGAAGGAGAAATTAATATATTCTTAAATTCAAGTGTACGTGGAATTTAATGATCTAAATTATAAACATTGAAAGAGTCCATGTTTACTTAGTGACTTCTTTTAAGGAAGAATTAAAAGATTGGTTCACTGACAGAGAAAACGTCCCGAGTTGAAATCCTCCCACCAATAATTAATGCCACTAACAATTTCTTATTCAATAATAAAATTGGTGTTAAATGAATGCAGTTATTTTTGTAATATTAATATTTATATTCAATTTTTTTATTTGTCAATTTTTATAAACAAAATTGTGAAAGTTACTTTTTGGTAAAAACACAGCTCTATACATTGAGTTTGAAAAAACAATCAACACCTTAAAAAAAATTAAAAAAGCAGAAAGATAGTTGCAATAATCACCTTGGTCATGTTGGATGGGTCAATCTCAAGTTGAGTCAAACATCATTTTATTTTTAAAAAAAATAATATTTATTAACCTATTTTTGTGTGACTTTTCAATTTTCACTAGAAAAGAGGGAAAGAATAAAAACAGTAAGTGCATGTTCTCAATTTTTGGAATTTTTGTACATGTGTGCTTATTTGTATTCATCTTTGGGTAAAGCGATTCTTTTTAGTCTTTGTTAGAAGCTTCTTACTACACTCTTTGATATTCTTAGATTACGTACGATAAAGATATTTATGTTTTTCTTGCTACTGTATTTTCATTTTCATTTTCATCAAATTATATCCCATAGTTTCTGTCTCTCTCGTGGGGTTTCTATGTTGAAACTATTTTTTGCTCTGCATTTTTATTTTTCTTACTATCTGAAATTTTAAATTGTGTATATTATATTTCTCTTATTTCAATCAAGTGGAAAAATTTTATTTTTCACCATTTAAATTTGTGTAACTTTCCCACTGCATAATCATGTATTTCCCAACAAATGCTAAAAATGGATTTTACCTGGTTGACTCGGAAGTCAAGCTATAATGAAGAATCAGACACAACTGGGTTTTTTTCGTGTTTATGGCACACGTAAGTTAATTCTCATGACCATTCTACAAATAACAGAGTGCCAAAAGAGACTCAATGAAAACTCTTTCTTTCATGATCATGGTTGCTTGCTTGCTAGTTTCCTCTCTCAGAATTTCCGTAGCAAATGATTCTGTTTACGTGCCCCTTTCTCTGAGTGATGGAAAGACCTTGGTGTCAAAAGGTGGAAAGTTTGAACTTGGTTTTTTCAGCCCAGGCAGTTCACAGAAACGTTACGTTGGCATTTGGTACAAGAATATCCCAGTTCACACAGTTGTTTGGGTTGCTAATAGGGCCAACCCTGTCAATGATTCAAAAGGAATCTTAACACTGAACAGCACAGGCAATCTTGTCCTCACACAAAAAGGGTCTCCTGTTTGGTACACCAACCCTCAGAAACAAGCAAATAATCCAGTGGTAGAGCTCTTGGACAGTGGAAATCTTGTGATAAGAAACAAGGGAGAAACAAACTCAGAAACTTACTTGTGGCAAAGTTTTGATTATCCATCTGATACACTTTTGCCAGGGATGAAGTTGGGGTGGAATCTTCAAACCGGTCTTGAATGGAAACTAACAGCTTGGAAGAGTCCAGATGATCCAGCACCAGGAAATGTATCCTGGGGTCTAATGCTTTATAACTACCCAGAGTTTTATTTGATGAAAGGAAATCAAAAGTATTACCGCACTGGACCATGGAATGGACTTCAATTTAGTGGCTCATCAAATCGAAACCCAGATCAGTTGTACGAATTCAGCTACGTGTCCAAAAATGATCTCTTGTTTGTCTCAAATAAGGTTGAGATGTTCTACTTATATACCGTCAAGAATAGTTCAGTCACCTCGATATTCAAAGTAGATGAAACCACGGCCAGTTTCCAAACCATGATATTTGTGGAAGATGACCAAATTTGGCGAATTTATAGGATTACCCCGGGTAATATCTGGGATACCTATAGGTTCTGTGGAGCTAACGGGAACGGGAATTTCAGGAATACAATGTATCCAAATTGCGAATGTTTAGAAGGATTTACTCCAAAGTCACCACAACAATGGAATGCCTCGGATTGGAGTCAGGGATGCATCCGACGTAAACCATTAACCTGCGGAGACAATAAGGATATGTTTTTCAAATATGAAGGCCTTAAAGTACCAGATACTACACATACTTGGCTGGATGAGAATATAAATTTAGAGGAATGCAGAGAAAATTGCTTGAAGAATTGCTCTTGCACAGCCTATACTAATTCAGACATAAGAGGAGGAGGGAGTGGTTGTGTCCTTTGGTTTAATGATCTAATAGACATCAGACAGTTCGAAAATGGCAGGGGCCAATATCTATACATCCGGCTTTCTTCTTCCGAGTTCGGTAAAAACTTCATTAATCCCTCTCCTTAACACTAGTATCATTTTTATTATTTCGGAAATTTATCAGATCAATATTATTTTCGATCCCAGATTTAGCTAGTGTTATTATTTTATTGTTTTTATCGAAGTCAACGAAGAACATGGACAGAACAAAAGCGTGAAGATTATAATTGCTACAACAATTGCTGCAATCAGTGTTGTAATGTCATTCTGCATTTGTATCATACACAGAGTTCGAAGCAACGTTGCTGGTAAATTATTTACCCAATTTATCGTCATTAAGTCATGGCAGATCTTTTCTATGTATGTCTATTTAAATTGAAAATTGGAAATACTTCACATTATCAGAAATTACTTGTAGTGTAATGTTAGAAGTTGACCTTTTTCTTAGGATTGCCCTGTAGTCTAATGTTACATATGAAGTTAATTTTTGGTATCAGTCACCGTAATGATTTTCTATTGACATGTTAGGTTAGAGTGTGATTCAAAAAAGGGTTTTACTTTTTGTGCATGTATAAACTTCTTAGAAGATCTTTATTCGTAAGCCATTTAGTAAAATATAAAATTTTGAATTCTGCTATTCAGTTTTACTCTCTTGAGTTTCAGTATTTTCTAGTTTTTATACTCTCCCTTCGTCTGTCTACATTTCTGTTCTTTTTGACTCTGCTCACTTGTCTGTTCCTTTTGTCTACTTCTCTATTTTAGCTTTTTACCCCCCTTTTTTTTCTAACCTGTAGTCATAACTTAAGGAATCTGTGGCCAGGTGACTTTTTAACATGGAAGTGAATCTCATGGATTTACTGATGGAATTTCATATTACTACTGAGTGATAAAATTGATTTCACACTATATATTTTGTGTTTCTTTCTCTAATTGAAAATTGCATACTTATATATTCAAACCAGTTCCAATTCCTTCTCATTTTTCATAATATTGTTGAATACCTTAGTCCTTTCATTCACTTTCTAGATAAGTCAAAGATAAAAGAGCACATTGAAGGACAACTAAAAGATCTGGATGTACCATTCTTTGATCTTTTAACAATCACTACTGCCACTAACAATTTCTCCATGAATAACAAGATTGGACAAGGTGGTTTTGGACCTGTATTTAAGGTAATACAGTATTTAAGAATTTAACAGAGAAAGAACAACTACAACAGTCCAGATATGAATTATTAATTGTTGTAGAGACAATCTACTAAAATGAATGAAATTATGCAGGGAAATTTAGCAGATGGGCGAGAAATTGCTGTAAAGAGACTTTCAAGAAGTTCTGGACAAGGAATAACTGAGTTCATAACAGAAGTAAAACTGATAGCAAAGCTTCAACACCGAAATCTTGTAAAGCTTCTTGGCTGTTGCATTAAAGGGCAAGAAAAACTACTAGTATATGAGTACATGGTTAATGGCAGTTTAGACTCATTCATTTTTGGTATGTGATAACAAAATTCCTAGATTAGGTGCTCTTGTGTTTATTTTTTAAAATTTTTTTAATTCTGCTCATATATTGTCTTAATAATCTTTATTATCTTATATTGAATAACATATTTGCTTTTCTAAAATACAGATCAAATAAAAGGTAAATTACTGGATTGGCCACGACGCTTTCACATAATATTTGGAATTGCTAGGGGGCTATTGTATCTTCATCAAGATTCAATATTAAGGATTATTCATAGAGATCTAAAAGCAAGTAATGTTCTACTTGATGATAATTTAAACCCAAAAATATCAGATTTTGGAATGGCAAGAGCTTTTGGAGGTGACCAAACGGAAGGAAACACAAACAGAGTTGTTGGGACTTAGTGAGTGTCTGTCTAACTATACTGCACCACATTTTTTTCTTTCTTTATTTTTCTCCCATGTGAACTTTTTGATTAATTATTTCTTGTAGTAGATACATGGCTACAGAGTATGCTGTTCATGGGCTGTTTTCAATCATATCTGATGTTTTTAGCTCTGGTATTTTATTGTTGGAGATTATATGTGGGAACAAAAATAGAGCACTTTGTCATGGAAACCAGAATCTTAATCTTGTTGGTTATGTAAGCAGTCCAACAATTTATTATTTAGCTATGCCTAAGTTTGAACAATGAGAATTGACTTTTTTTCTTCTTTTATTTCAGGCATGGACACTTTGGAAAGAGGGAAACGCTTTACAGTTAATGGACCCGGGCATAAAGGACTCATGTGTCGTCACAGAAGTACTGCAATCCATTCATGTAAGTCTCTTGTGCGTGCAACAAAACCCGGAGGATAGGCCAACCATATCCTCAGTAATTCAAATGCTAGGGAGTGAGATGGAACCAACTGAACCAAAAGAACCTGGTTTCTTTCCAAGGAGGATTTCAGATGAAGGAAATTTTAACACAAACCTAAACAAAATGTCTTCAAATGATCAGCTAACCATTACCTCATTAAATGGCCGCTGAAAATTATTAAATGCTCTGTATATATTGTAATACTAGTGCATGTCTAAATATTAGTTTATAGGCATTTTTTTTTAATTTTACTTCTTTCAAGAAAAAATATGAATATCTGAAAGCGCTGTATTAGAAGGGTAGTCCAAACTCTGCCACAATATTCTTCCTCGTCTGACGCATTTTTTTCTCTTATCACAAGATTGCCAGAATCCAAGAGCTTTAACACTGGATTCTGTGCTTCTTTTAGAGAACTAGTTCATCAAACAACCGAGTTTTTGTGTATGAGGATCAAATTGCCGGAACTGTTTAGTTTCAATATGACATAGGAAGGGAAAAGTCCAATGTGGACTCTTTTGGCAAAAATTTTACGTTTTTGGGGCGAGTTTGAAGCATATTATAGACAGGGGTTGTTCTTAGTGAAGTCGTCCAAGAATTCAACGACTTCATATTGAAGTCATCAAAACCACGAACGATTTTAGAGGATTTGAGAAAGCCTAAAAAATTCACTTTTTATATTGGTTGTAAAACCAATGTAGAAACTTTATCTATCTTTCTACATATGTGAAAAACTGATGTAGAAAGTGTATTGTTAGGAGAGTAAGAGTGTGCGGAAAAATTGAAATAGAACGCTGTTTACATCAGTTAGATGCACAACTGATGTAGAAAATTTATTCTTTAGTCATATTTTACATCAGTTAGTTTAAACCGATGTAGAAAGTGATTTTTTAAGAAAACTGTTGTCATGTGGCCCAATCACAATGAAGTCATCCACACCTTTGAAGACTTCACTTTTACCCTTTTTAAACTGCACCATTTTTGTTAATAATTTGTAACTGGGTCATTTCAGTTAAAAGCTAACCGAAATGACCCAGTTTGGAGTTTTTCCCGCATAGGAATCATTGATTGGATTGCCACCATTTGCAACACAAAATACTTTCTAAAGTGAAATATTCTTGTACTGATTTCTAAGGTAAACTTTGCTAGGATTTCCAAGATTGCTTCGAGGATTTGGGCCTCAACGAAGTGGGCGGTGTGGGCCTGAGGCATGACGGAGATGATTTCAAATCTAGTTTGGGAATGAGAAGGGAGAAGGGTTTGGGGGACAAGATGGTTCCAAATCTAGTATAACAATGAGAAGGGAGAAGGGTTTTGGGGACGAGGATGGTTTTAAATTTAGTTTGGGAATGAAAAGGGGTAGGAATTTGGGGACGAGAATTTTCAGATTTGGGAATGAGAAGGCAGATCTTGTCTAGGAATGAGAAGGGAGTAATGGTTTTATGATAAAGATTAAGTTTTTCCACGTTGATTGTTGCTAAACCTGGCATGAATATATCTTACCACGTCAGATTCTTTTATAATTGTTGTAGTAAGTTACATCCACGCTAGGTTTAGCAACAATTGTCGTTAAATCTGTAATGATAACGGTTATTTGTCTAACCGACATTATTGAAGTGGTGTTAAAAGCCTTTTTTTTTTACTAGTGAATAGTTCGATGTCAAGGCCATGTAACACAAAATAGGACTTTGGCATGGTTATACCCAAAAACATCGGCTAGTAACAATATATATAATAAACTATCATAGTTTCTCAAAACATTGTAATTTCATTACTAACGTATCCTTACTTAACGTATAAAAGATATGTATAACTTCACTCCTTTGTTTACTTGTACCCCTTTATTCCTGAGCAGCATATACTGGAGTCACTAACAAAAAAAAAAATCTTTCCATCTATATGCAATAGAGTTCTACCAAATGATGCTGGGTAATTTCCTCAATAAGTCAACAAGGTCTAAGAAGTCAGCTATTCTACCACTTGTAAATTTGGAGAAAACATGAAAGAAAAAAGGATAAGTCGTAAAGACTTATTAAGAGCATGGGATACAAGGTGGGTAAGAATGGAGAAAACAATAAAAACACATAAGTTTGTGTTTATATCATGAAAGGAAATTTAACAATTCATTTAATAATCACAAGAAATAAATAAAATCCATCAAATATTATAAAAACTTTCAATCTACCATATACATATATACCACATTATTTATTGTGGTAAATAGTAATTATAGGATTGTGGAATGAAAGAAGAGTTTTAGATCTAGTTTGGTAATGTTACCTCCAGAGACGAAGGGGAAGGGGTGGAACGCCACACACGGGGTTGTTGTCTTTATTGAATTCGTCGATTAGGGTTTCCATGCGAGAGTCTTAGAGCAGGATGACAGTTAAAGTGGAAACTCAAACCCTTCATACAATTACTCTTCCTTTCATCTTGGTTAGCATGTTCTGATTTTCAGTTGAGTGAAGTGATTAGAGTAAGGTTTTGAGGGAAATCAGATCAGAGAAGGAAAAGGATAAAGATAAGCGCTAGCGGAGGAGCAAACGGGGCGAACAGATGCAATAGAGGAGTGAATGGAAGCAACGACGAACGGAGGAGCAACCGGAAGTAAGGCAAGAGCGAACGACGAGAACCAGATAAGAGAGTGAGGCTCAGAGGTTTTTCTCGAGCTGTTGAACTTCAATTGAAATAAATACATAATTTCACGTCAGTTTTATAAATAATCGACATGAATTCTATTATTAACGTCATTTCTGCTTCAGTCGTCGTTATATAGGTGGGTTAATTTTGTACTAGTGCATACATTAGAATAAAAGAAAAACAAAGGTGAGTTATAGGGTTAATGTTGAAGTGTGACATAATATATCATTTGAGAATCATCATCTGATATCATCAGATGATGTGGTATATCATCTGAGAGGTATCATATGGGGGTATCAGATGATGTGGGTCATCAGATAAAGAATAAAGGTATCAGATGGAGTGTGAATATGATAGTATATCGTATAGGTGTAATCTTGTTAGGTAGTTACAATTGTGAACACTGTATATATGGATCCTTGTAACTATAAAGGTTGTATCTCTTGGAGAAATATAAAAAAAGATTTTTCTCACTCTCATAACCTTTCACCTCTTGATTGTTTGTCTTTATTTTCAGTTTTCTCTTTCTCCAATTTTTTAATCTCGTGTCCATTCTTGGTTGTTTCTCTTTATTCCTCCATTTTCACCCAAAAAGTGGTGTCGTTTGTGAGGAATTGGATAGAAGAAGACAAATTATCAAGAATGACAACAAAATTCGATATTGAGAAGTTTAATAGAAGTAGTGACTTTATGTTGTGAAAGATCAAGATGGAGGCAATCTTGTCTCAACAAAGGTGAGAGAAGACGTTGAAGGAGGAAGTGAATATGTCACCATCTTTGACGCAGGTTGAGAAAAATAATATAGTAGAGAGGGCAAGGAGTTCAATCATATTGTGTCTTCGTGATAAGGCATTGAAAGATGTTGTAAAGGAAAAAATGGTTGCTGGTTTGTGGGCAAGTTTGGAGACTTTGTATATGGCTAAGTATCTGGCCCGCAAACATTGTTTTAATCAACAACTTTACTCGTTCAAGATGTTGGAATCAAGAACAGTGGAAGAGTAGTTGACAGATTTCAACAAGATCCTTAATGAACTTGAAAACATTAAAGTGAAGCTTGAGGATATGGACAATGTCGTAATTCTCTTAAATTATTTGTCAAAGATCTTTAAACATTATAGGGATGTGTTGCTATATAAGAAGGATCAGAAAATTATCTTGGAAAAGGTTGTGACCTTAATTCGAACAAAGAAGTTTTATAAACTTCAAAGATTCAAAGGAAAGAAGGTACCAGGTTGGTCTAGCAGCAATGAAAGCGAACAAAAAGAAAATTAGTAAGAAAGAAAAGAAGGTTAAAGTTTACTGGAAGAAACAACAATGTTACCAATGCCTGGAGATGGGTCGTATCAGACAAATTATTCTGAGAATGTGGAAGGATCTCAGTACAAGAAACTACAAATGATGTAGAGGCTTTTAAGAGAAATGAATTTGTTGGGGTTCTTTGAATTTCGTGTGATGACTCAATGAAAATTTGGGTCATGGATTCAAGATGTACATATCACATATGTCTGGTGAAAGATTACTTTGAAACCCTGGTATTAAAGAAGTGTGGAATGATGCTCTTGGGAACAACAAGGCTTGCAAGGTCCAAGGTAGTGGGTCTGTTAGACTAAGGATATTTGACATTAGGGAGTGTTGTTGCAAGGTATAAGGTATGTTCTAGAGCTCAAAAGGAACCTTATTTCCATTAGCATGTTTGAAGAGATGAGGTATTTTGCCAAGGTGGAGGGTGGAATGATGAAGTTGTCCAATGGAATGTCGTAATGTGGCCAGTCAGACCATAATAGACAAGGCAAAATCGTAGCACTTGAGGTAGGGTCATGTTAGCGAGAAAGGCTTGGTGGAGTTGGAGAAGAAATAGTTACAGATAGGGGATAAGCTTCAGAAACTAGATTTCTGTGACCAATCTGTTTTGTAGGAGTTTCATAGAGTGCATTTTGGATAGGTAAACACACATCCAATATACCTTTTGAATATGTTCATATAGACTTATGAGGTTCGTCTAAGAATCAAAGGCAAGGTGAAGGGTCTTATTTTTTGAGCAATGACTTCTCAAGGAAAGTATGGATGGTACATTTTGAGGAACAAGGGAGAGACATTCAAGAGGTTCAAAGAATGACATACTCAGATGGCAATCAGCAAGAGATCAAGCTGAAGGTACTGAGAATAGACAATGGCTTGAAATATTTTTCAAGGGAGTTAGACAACTTTTGTAGAAGATAAGGGATTAATTTTTTTGTTAACTGACCACTATTGAATTGAATATAAACCTAAGGGAACTTCGAGAAAGGAATCTTTAATTATCACTTAGCTACACGTTAGTGATAAGGATAGAAAGTGATGTGAAATCATAACCTCACAAGTTATTTAGGATTCACGGATAATCAACCCTGCTATACTTAGTTTAAATTCAAGAAACTGATAAATCCGGTCTATCTTAGGAGTAGACAAATCTTTTTTGTCGATAACCTCAGACCAATCAATCGAATATTGATTAATATGTAATCGATCGAACACTACTTGAAAACGATTATTCTGCTCAGAAATGAAATAGTCTAAATGTTCTGTATTCAATCCTAATGGGATTAATACGAGGATAGGAATCTTATTCATCTTATTAAGTAAATTGAGTAATAAGATAAGGGTATTTGGATAAGTAGTGGTAGAATCAGAATCCTTATTGTCTTATATTAATTTGAATTCAATCACAATTTTACAATTTGGTTAATTTAATCACAAATCTAAAAAAGCACACACTAGTTTTATACTTGAACGCAATACGGTTTAAATATCCTTGAGGGAACGATAATTCTAATCTTAATTTCATATTTATTACTTGACGATTGTGGTATACTTGTCACACTTGCGTGAAAATATTTCACTCACTCTCGCATGGGCAATCAGTGCCATGGAGGAAGAACTTGAATCGCTGAAGAAGAACAACAATTGGAGGATTGTATACTTGCCCATTGCACAGAGGGTAGTTAGATGCAAGTGGGTCTTTAAGAAGAAAGATAGAATTCCTTAGGTTTAAAATGTTGGACTTAAAGCTTGAAGATACTTGGAATTTCTCTCTTGTTGTTTTGATTTTGATGCTCTGTAATTTTGGTTTTCTTAGAAGGATTGTATTAGAACCCTTCCACGTATTAGTTGTTTAGTTTAGGATTGTTTGTGTGCTTGCTCTTTGTTGATATGTCATGGAAAGCCAAGTTCATTTTGTGTGATTTCTCATGATTCAAATTGGTGAAATTCTCTCTAAGTTTTGTTTTCAAAATAAACATGAGGTAATCAATTACCAACCAAGGTAATAGATTAAATCAGTTTTCAGGTAACCAACTGAGGTAATATATTACTTGAGAATGGTAATCCACTACCAACAGTGGGTAACAAAGTGAAATTTCTCATTTGGCTCTAACATAATCGATTACAACTTCGTGTTAATCGATTATCATAGGTTAAAATCACCCAAAATTGATCTTGCTCTCTGGGATAATCGATTACCCTTATACTGTAATCGATTACCACTATCAGAAACTCAATTGATTGCCTAAAAATGAGTTTTGTTTTAAACTATAAATAACCCTCTTTTTAAAATTCTTTTAACAATCTTGGAAATACACGTTTTGGAACATTTCTAACACTTTCATATTCTCTCAAACTAAGTTTCTATTTTTCTCCGACAAATTCATAAAAAACTTCAAAGTTCTTTAAAGGAAAGTTTATCAAAGAGCAATCTTGATTGAATGTTTTGATTGGTTGACATTCATAGTTCTTATCTTTGATCAGAATCTACACTCTCAGGTATTTTCTAACTGATCTTCTTTGTTCGTTTCATTTTTGGGTTGATTACTCTAGGAGAGAGGTCTCTCTAGATAGAGTAAGTCTCTTTGAGAAGGGTTTTCTCAAAGGTTTGTTCTTAGAGGTGCCAAGATCAAGGAGAACAGTTCTTTGGATTAAAAAACAGGTTGTATTGAGTGTTTTGATTTCGTTTTATGTTGCTTATGCAAAGTGAATGTAAAGTACACAAAGTGATCATAGTGGAAAACCAATTGCAACAATTGTTGGGTTGGGACTAGATGTAGGCAGTTTTCCGAACCAGTACAAATCACCGTGCAATCTTCTTCTCCCTTATTCTCTCTATCTTTTTCCTTACGTTTAATCGGTAACATTGTTTAATCATTTTTTCTCGTTTGGTAATTGATTCAGTAATCAACTAAAATTTGAAACAGTTAGGTACTAATATTATCTTCTCATGTGTATATTGATTTCTAACAAATTTCTTGATCTTTCTTTTGTTCTTTCCGCTATGCATCTTTGATTTATCTTGCTTATCTGTTTTAAGATTGGTTAGGTAATCAAGACTAGTATTTGGTTGAATTGAAAATAAAGTAGAAACGCTCAAAATTTGGGCTATAAAGGAACTAGAATCTATTCAACCCCCCTCTAGATTCATCCATATGGACCATCAGAAAAGGAAAAATTCAATTTGAGGCTTATCACTAGGGTCTGTACACAGGTTAAAGGTGTAGATTATAATGAGATATTCTCACCAATGGTGAAGCATTATTCAATCAAGATTTTGATGTCAATTGTAAACTAGTTTGACTTGCACATGAAACAATTAGATGTCAAGACAACTTTTTTATATAGAGACCTACATGAGACCATCTACATGGAGCAACCAGAGGGATTTGCAGTGGATCAAAGAATGTGTCTTCTTCAAAAATCATTGTATGGTTTAAAACAGAGTCTCAGGCAATGGTACTGGGAGGTTGATGATTTTCTTATCAGGATAGGCCTTAGGAGGATCAGGTATGGCAGTTGTGTCTACGTTTTGAGTGAATGGAATGTTCGTTTGTACCTACTCTTATATGTAGATGATATTCTTATAACTAGTTGAGACAATCACATAATCAATGAGCTGAAGGGGAAGTTCAGCTCTGAATTTAAGATGAAAGATCTTGTGTTGGCCAGACACATTCTTGGTGTAGATGTAGTACGGGACTAGACAAAGGGGTTGCTTCGTCTAACTTAGTAAGCCTATGTGAAGAAATTTGTGAAGGGGTTTAGAATGCGTGAATATAAGCCTTTAGGCACACCTTTGGGGCAACACACGAAGTTCTCAAGTGGCCAAACTTCTTTTTAAGAGGAAGAAAGGAGGAAGATGGAGATGATTCCCTATGCAAGTGGAGTAAGGAGCATCATGTATGGGATGGTTTGCATGAGACCAAACTTGTCCCATGGCGTGAGTGTCATCGGTAGGTTCATGGAGAACCCAGTATAGGCATATTGGGAGGGACTGAAGTGGATGCTAAGGTACCTGAATGAGACTTTGGATTCAAGATTACTATATCAGAGGAGACATCAAGGTGGAGTTGTGATTAAAGGATTCATAGATGTAGACTATGCAGGTTGTGGCACATGGAAGTCCTTATTAGGGTATGTGTTTACTCTATTTGGAACTACAATAAGTTGGAAGGTGAATCTTCAATTAGTAGTAGTACTATCCATAACGAAAGCTAAGTGCAATGTGTTGGTGGAATGAGTGAAGAAAGCGTTGTGGTTGAAGGATATGCTAACTGGGTTAGGAATTGAACATGAGTGTGTTTAGATTCATTATGATAGCCACAAAACTGTGTTCAAATTCATTGTGATAGCCAAAGTGTTATTCACATGACCAACCATTAGGCGTATCATGCAAGGACGAGACACTACTTTGATGTAAAGCTTCACTTTATAAGAGAAGTGGTAGAAATAGGGATAGTAAAGATTGTGAAGATTGCGTTTGAAGACAATCCTATTGATATGCTAACCAAGTCTCTTCCAAGATTAAAGTTTAAGAGGTACTTGAATTTAGTTAACTTTATTCGAGGGAGTTGTAAAGGGTTGATAAGTGAGAAGAGATAAGCATTAGAAATTGTTAAAGTCTTGATGATGGATACATAGAGTTAATTGTGGAGATTGTTAAAGTGCGTGTGACTCATTATATCATTTGAGATGTATCATCTAATGGTATTAAATGATGTGGTATATGATCTAAGAGGTATCGTCTAAGGATACTAGATGATGTGGGTCATTAGATGAAGCGTGAGGGCATCAGACGAAGTGTGAGTTTGATAATATATAGTGTAATTGTAATTTCATTAGATAGTTACAACTATAAAGACTATCTAATGAAATATCAAAACGATTTTCCTTGTCTCTCGTAACCTTTCACTTTCTCTTTTCTCTCTTTCTCTGGTTTAATGTTTTTGCATTCATTCTTGGATGTTTCTCTTCATTTTCCTGTGTTCACCCAATAGTTACAATAAGTATAACATGGAACCTAAAAAGGCGGTAGTCAAAAAGATATTTTAGTCATAAAAAAGATTTTTTTCTAAAAAAATAAAAATTGTTTTTGTTTTTTAGACAAAAAGTAATTAATACAAGAGATAATGTAACGAAATCTTATAAAATAATCTTCTATTTTTAATTAAGTACAATTTTCTTTTTATCTTTCTCACCTTATCTCTGTTCCTCACTCATTTCTCCCCTCACCTTCCTTCTTTATTCTATCTATTATAAATCTTTTGATAACAGCTCAAACTTGTCCTTCATTAATGACTCAACCTATTCTCTATCACCTATTCAAAATAGCATCATCACGGCAAGGTTTATAAACTCTCATTCTTGTATACGACGCATTGCTCAAAATCATCATCAAGGTAATCCTAAACCTTCTTACTCTAATACGAGCTTAAACCCTATTTCTGCTCTTAGCTCAAATCCTTATATCTCATCATCGGCTCAAACCCTCGTCGTGAGCCACTGACTCAGATCCCTGGTCCTGACAAATATTTTTACAAACTGAAATATCAATTCTTGAGAAGGCTTCCCGAAACACAATTTTCTAATATAGAAAGTATTTTCTGGAATATAAAATTGTATAAAGCCTTAAATATGGATCAAAATTGCGAGTCTCTACCACGAGTTTGGATTCGATTGCGCAAAAAAATAAATTGCATTTTATAATAAGGCAAAAATTTGACTCGGCCCACACAGACAAAATTCATGGTCCCTATAATTTATAAGGATATTTTAATCCTTGTAATGTATATTATTTTTTGTTTTAATCCTGCCACTAAGATTTTGATGGTCGTTAATGACATTATCAAAAATTTAATGGATATAATATAAGGTTGAATTATTTTTTCTTCAAAAACATTAAAATTTATATATCTTCAAATTTACTATTTTTAATATATCATAACTTAAAAATAAGACAAGAGCTTGAATTAGATTCTAGTATATAGGAAGAGAAATTAATATATTACTAAATTCATTCTCACAAACTAACATTACTCCAACCATTGACTCTGGCTAGATATCTTCATCGGAATTGTTTTCGTGTCTACCACACAATAGCAACCAATGTCAATTAACATAAATGACATACATTGACAGTCGTAAACTTTATACAAAAGGTTGACTTGGAAAATCAAGTAGTTACAATGAAGAACCAAAACAAACATACCTACGTACAAACATCAAGCACAGTATCAGCTTATACTGAATTTCCCTTTTTCGTGTTTTTGAAATGGACATTCTTTCTTTCCTGATTTTATTTGCATGCGTAGTTGTTTCCTCTCTAAAAATTTCTGTAGCAAAAGATTCTATAACTGTGCCCCTTTCTCTGAGTGATGGAGAAACCTTGGTGTCAAAAGGTGGAAAGTTTGAACTTGGTTTTTTCAGCCCAGGTAGTTCACAGAAACGTTACGTTGGCATTTGGTACAAGAATATCCCTATTCCAACAGTTGTTTGGGTTGCTAACAGGGCCAACCCTGTCAATGATTCAACAGGCATCTTAACAGTGAACAGCACAGGCAATCTTGTTCTCACACAAAACGGGTCTCTTGTCTGGTATACCAACTCTCAGAAACAAGCAAAGAATCCGGTGGTAGAACTCTTGGACAGTGGCAATCTTGTGATAAGAAATGAGAGAGAAACAAACCCAGAAGCGTACTTGTGGCAAAGCTTTGACTATCCATCTGATACACTCTTGCCAGGAATGAAGTTGGGGTGGAATCTTCAAACCGGTCTTGAACGGAAAATAACTGCTTGGAAGAGTCCAGATGATCCATCAACAGGAAATTTATCCTGGGGTCTAATGCTTCATAGTTACCCAGAGTTTTATGTGATGAAACGAAAAATGAAGTATTACCGCACCGGACCATGGAATGGACTTCAATTTAGTGGCGCATCAAGTCAAAACCCAAATCAGTTGTACGAATTCAGCTACGTCTCCAAAAATGATCCCTTGTATGCCTCAAATAAGGTCGAGATGTTCTATTCATATACCGTCAAGAATAGTTCTTTCACCGTCATAGTTAAAATAAATGAAACCACAGGCAGTTTCCAAACCTTTGTACATCTGGAAAACGAACGAAGTTGGTTTATTTATACGACTACCCCTGCTGATATGTGTGATTTCTATGGGATTTGTGGAGCTAATGGTAATTGCTGGATTACAAGGTCACCAGGATGCGAATGTTTAGAAGGATTTACTCCAAAGTCACCACGAGCATGGATTTCCTCGGATTGGAGTCAGGGATGCATCCGACGTAAACCATTAACCTGCGAAGACAACAAGGATGGGTTTTTCAAATATGAAGGCCTTAAAGTACCAGATACTACAAATACTTGGCTGGATGAGAATATTGATTTAGAGGAATGCAAAGACAAATGCTTGAAGAATTGCTCATGCACGGCCTACACTAATTCAGATATAAGAGGAGGAGGGAGTGGTTGTGTCCTTTGGTTTGGCGATCTAGTTGGCATCAGACAGTTCGAAAATGGTGGTGGCCAAGATCTATATATTCGGCGTTCTTCTTCAGAGTTCGGTAAGGACTTCACTAATCTCTCTCCTCAATACTTGTATCATTTTTATTATTTCTGAAATTTATCAGATCAATATTATTTAGATCCGAGATTTAGTTAGTGTTCTTTTTTTTTTTTTTTTTTTTTGATCAAAGTCAACGAAGAACATGGACAGAACAAAAGCGTGAAGATTATAATTGCTACAACAATTGCTGCAATCTGTGTTGTACTGTCATTCTGCATCTGTGTGATACACAGAGTTCGAAGGAATGTTGCTGGTAAATTATTTACCCAATTTATCGTCATTAAGTCATGGCAGATCTTTTCTATGTATGTGTATTTAAATTGAAAAATGGAAATACTTCAGCATTATCAGAAATTACTAGTAGTATAATGTTAGAAGTTGACCTTTTACTTTGGATTTTACTGTAGTTTACTGTTGCGTGTAAAGTTAATTTTTGGTTGTTTCGGTCTGTCACCATAATGATTTTCTATTGTCATGTTAGGTTGGAGTGTAAACCTCTTAGAGGTCTTCATTTGTAGGTCTGTTTCAGTGAAATATAAATTTTTAAAACCTATTGTTCAGTTTTACACTCCTATGAGTTTCAGTGTTTTCTAGTTTTCATTCTCTCCATTCTTCTGTCTCCGCTCCTTCGTCAAACAGGCATAGCTTTCGTCTACCAGGCTTAGATTTTGCCTCTGCTCACTTTATCTGTCCCTTTCGTCTGCTACTCTGTTTTAGCTTTTATATCCCCTGTTTTTTCTAACATGTAGTAATAGCTTAAGGAATCTGAGGCCAGGTGACTTTTTTTAACATGGAAGTGAATCTCATGGATTTAGTGACTGGAGTTTCATTTTACTACTGAGTAATAAAATTGATTTCACACAATATAATTTTTGTTTCTTTCTCTAATTTAAAATTGCATATTTATATATTCAAACCAGTTCCAATTCCTTCTCATTTTTCATAATATCATTGAATGCCTTAGTCCTTTCTTCCACTTTCTAGATAAGTCAAAGACAAAAGATCACATTGAAGGACAACTAAAAGATCTGGATGTACCATTCTTTGATCTTCTAACAATCACTACTGCCACTGACAATTTCTCCATGAATAATAAGATTGGACAAGGTGGTTTTGGACCTGTATTTAAGGTAATGCAGTATTTAAGAATTAAACCGAGAAAGAACAACTATAACAGTCCAGAGATGAATTATTAATTGTTGTAGGGAGCATCTACTAAAATGAATGAAATTATGCAGGGAAATTTAGCAGATGGGCGAGAAATTGCTGTAAAGAGACTTTCAAGAAGTTCTGGACAAGGAATAACTGAGTTCATAACAGAAGTTAAACTGATAGCAAAGCTTCAACACCGAAATCTTGTAAAGCTTCTTGGCTGTTGCATCAAAGGACAAGAAAAACTACTAGTATATGAGTTCATGGTTAATAGCAGTTTAGACTCATTCATTTTTGGTATGTGATATAACAAAAATGCTTAGATTAGGTGCACTTGTGTTTATTTTTTCAAAATTTTTAATCCAGCGCATATAGTGTCTTAATAATCTTGAATATCTTATATTGAATAACATATTCGCTTTGCTAAAAAAACAGATCAAATAAAAGGTAAATTACTTGATTGGCCACGACGCTTCCACATAATATTTGGAATTGCTAGGGGGCTATTGTATCTTCATCAAGATTCAAGATTAAGGATTATTCATAGAGATCTAAAAGCAAGTAATGTTCTGCTTGATGATAATTTAAATCCAAAAATATCAGATTTTGGAATGGCAAGAGCTTTTGGAGGTGACCAAACTGAAGGAAACACAAACAGAGTAGTTGGGACTTAGTGAGTGTCTGTCTAACTCTACTGCACCAAATTTTTTTCTTTACTTATTTTACTCCCATGTGAACTTTTTGATTAATTAATTCTTGTAGTGGATACATGGCTCCAGAGTATGCTGTGGATGGGCTATTTTCAATCAAATCTGATGTTTTTAGCTTTGGAATTTTATTGTTGGAGATTATATGTGGGAACAAAAATAGAGCACTTTGTCATGGAAGCCAGACTCTTAATCTTGTTGGTTATGTGAGCACTCGAAGAACTTCTTATTTGTCTATGCCTAAGTTTAAACAAGGAGAATTGACTCTTTTTTCTTCTTTTATTTAAGGCATGGACACTTTGGAAAGAGGGAAATGCTTTACAGTTAATGGACCCAGGAATAAAGGACTCGTGTGTAATCACAGAAGTACTGCAATGCATTCATGTAAGTCTATTGTGCGTGCAACAATATCCGGAGGATAGGCCAACCATGTCTTCAGTAATTCAAATGCTAGGGAGTGAGATGGAACCAACTGAGCCAAAAGAGCCTGGTTTCTTTCCAAGGAGGATTTCAGATGAAGAAAATTTTAACACAAATCTAAACAAAATGTCTTCAAATGATCAGCTAACCATTACCTCATTAAATGGTCGCTGAAAATTATTAAATGCTCTAAATATATTGTAAATATATTGTAATACTAGTTCATGTCTGAAAATTATTAAATGCTCCAAATTTCCGAAACTGTTTAGTTTTAATATGGCAGAGGAATGATTGATTGGATTGCCACCATTTGCAACCCAAACAAGATTCTGAAGAGGAATATTCTTGTACCGAATTTGCTGGGATTTCCAAGATTGAAGAAACCAGGCTCAATAATTCCACGTGGGGAAGAAACTATGGTGTTTCCATAACTTAGGGACTGAAACTGTGAAATGGATGATGTGTCTGCAGCTATGGAAACTACGAGAGAAGAGACAAACAGTATATAAACTATGATACTCATCAGAGCAAGAATAAAGTTCTTTGAGAACTGAGAAAAACTGAAGCCATTGTTGAGGGATAGAGATAGAATCGCGATTCATGAGAAATAGTAGAGTCAAATGCGTGAGCTAGGAATAAACTTCACAAGAGTGGACCAGTCAGTGAACTTGTCTTTCGTAGTTTAGGGGTTTTTCTTCTATGCTTTTCAATAAAATTTTCAGTGGACTTGTATTTTGTAGTTTAGGGGTTTTTCTTAAGTTTTTCTGACACGTGTTTGAATGTTGAGGCTCATAGTCGTTCTCCGAGTAAACTACGAGGAGATTTCTGAAAGTGTGAATGGGTAAATAGTCATTTGAAAAGGGTACTCAAGAGTCAAGACTTTACCATAAATATCCATTTTGCCATGTGACTAAGGGTGGAAATAGCCTGTGCCTGATGGCCATGGGAACCTTTGGCTGCATATAGAATGACTCATTTGTTATAAAGTCTCGGCTACCATATTTTTAACAGTCTGCTTATATAAAGATTATACTCAATCTCTAAAGAAAAGCCTATTAAAATTTTCAAACTGACATGTTTATATATATATTAAAATAATATACATTTATCTGAAAAAAAAAGAAGCAAAATGCTAGAATAGAGAGTCAGGATTAAGAAAAGGGATTGGGGGATTTTAAATCAAAACTGTGTATGAGTAAGAAAACTCAGTTTTGGAGTTGTGTTCACTTTTTCTCCACACAATCAAAGCACACTTAGTTCTCTGTGTCTCTCGATCATGATGTTATTGTAAACTTAAAGGACATTAATTGTTTATTACTTTTTATTTAATTGTTTATCACCTTCGTCACAACCCAAACTTGGTCCACGACCAAGTACAGGCTAACATCACCTTAGCTTAAGAGTATCAACCTCATCAAGAGGTTATAAGAAATAAAAATGAAAGAGACCAGGAGAACCTCCCCCAAAACAGAATAAACCACGTGTTATATATGGGAGGTGATTGGGAACTAGTGGGATTCAAACCTAGATCATGTTGAACTAATGGCTAACAATTTTACCACTGTACCATATAATTTTTAGTGTTTATATTCTCTTCACAAATATATTATATTAAAATTTTGACATCAGTTAAACTAAAATAATTTTAATTAAAATGAGAGTAAATTTCACCCATAATTTAAGACCTTCTACAGCTAAATTAAATAAATTTATAATACATGATTATTTTAGGAAACAAAAAAATATTATAATTCAATATTAATTATATTATATTTTATATAATGATTATTTTAGGAAACAAAAAAATATTATAATTCAATATTAATTATATTATATTTTATATAATAATAATCATAATATGTAAAGTTTATTTACTTTTGCATAAGTTTATTATTTTTTACGTAATACTTATTATTTAAATTTAAATATATTTTTAGTTATAATAAAATTACGTAATACGTAACGTTTATTTTTTATTTTTAAGTAATATTTATTTTTTTATCATAATTAATTTAGTTGTAGAAGGTCGTAATTGGTTTAGTTGTAGAAGGTCCTAGATTCTGCATTGGATTTACTCGCATTATAGTTAAAATTATTTTGGTCTGACTGATGTCAAAATTTTAATATAATATATTTATGAAGAGAATATAAACACTAAAAATTGTATGGTGCAGTGGTAAAATTGTTAGACTTTATATAGTGAGGGGTGAAAATTGGAGAAGAAAATTGGAATATATTTCTCACGTAGAACCGACGTGATATGTCCTTTTTTAACGTCGGTCATTAAAAGAACCGACGTGGACTATATTTTTTACGTCGGTTTTAGAAAGAACCGACGTGATATGTCCTTTTATGTCGTTTAAATGGATAAACGCCGTGAATTTTGTGACATAGTAAATCATTTCTGCACTAGTGATAGGAATAATTCTAAGACCTTACAAGTGTATTATAGGAAAAAGGGAAAAAAACCTATGGGTTAGTTTTTGATTCTCTGTAGTAGGACTATGTTTTAGGACAGGTCAGCTCTGTAACAGATATTGGTTATCCTAATTTCTATAAATAAGACCTTATGTGTAATAGGAGAGTAGTTTTTGGATTAGATACTTGACTGGACAGAATTTCAGTGTTAAAGGAGGAAGCTCCTTTGTGTACTTTCTATTTTCCTATCAATAAAATAATCAGGGACAAATAAAGCCCTTTTCTATTGACTCATTCTTGGGTTCCTAATAATTGGTCTGACCTGCCAGATCCAAATCTGGGCCAAGAAGAAGGGGCTGCCATATCTTGATTGCAATGGAGAACAGAATGATAACAGTGGAGAGGACGACCAGCGCGTTGTAGAGGACGACCAACGAGTTGCAGAAGGATGTGGCAAGACTTCCTCTTGGTCATTGTCCTCTTTTTTTCTCTTCTGACCCCCTTTGATTGTTGACAGATGCTTCCCCTTTGCCTTCCGATCCTTTTTTCTCCTTTTTGTTTCAACACTCCATAATGAGATTTTTGAGTTGCTGTAAATCTGGCAGACGTGGACTATATTTTTTACGTTGGTTTTAGAAAGAACCGATTATGTCCTTTTATGTCGTTTAAATGGATAAACGCCGTGAATTTTGTGACATAGTAAATCATTTCTGCACTAGTGATAGGAATAATTCTAAGACCTTACAAGTGTATTATAGGAAAAAGGGAAAAAAACCTATGGGTTAGTTTTTGATTCTCTATAGTAGGACTTTGTTTTAGGACAGGTCAGCTCTGTAACAGATATTGGTTATCCTAATTTATATAAATAAGACCTTATGTGTAATAGGAGAGTAGTTTTTGGATTAGATACTTGACTGGATAGAATTTCAGTGTGAAAGGAGGAAGCTCCTTTGTGTACTTTCTATTTTTCTATCAATAAAAAAATCAGGGACAAATAAAGCCCTTTTCTATTGACTCATTCTTGGGTTCCTAATAATTGGTCTGACTTGCCGGATCCAAATCTAGGCCAAGAAGAAGGGGCTGCCATATCTTGATTGCAATGGAGAACAGAATGATAACAGTGGAGAGGACGACCAGCGAGTTGTAGAGGACGACCAACGAGTTGCAGAAGGATGTGGCCTACATCAAGGCACACATGCCAGATTTACAGCAACTCAAAAATCTCATTATGGAGTGCTTAAACAGAAAGGAGAAGAAAGGATCTGAAGGCAAAGGGGAAGCATCTGTCAACAATCAAAGGGGGTCAGAAGAGAAAAAAAGAGGACAATGACCAAGAGGAAGTCTTGCCACATTCTTGGTTGAAGAAGGTAGAATTACCCACATTTGAAGGGAACGACCCCTTGGGGTGGCTGGCTCGCACAGAGAAATTCTTTGAAGTTCAGCAAGTCAAACAATCAGAGAAGTTAAAACTGGCATTTATCAGCATGGAAGGAAATGCATGTCATTGGTTCCAGTATTTGAGAGACAAAGCCAAGAATCCTTCTTGGGAGAAGTTTTATGGTGCATTGATGAAAAGGTATGGAGGGAATGGACGTGGGACAGTGTTTGAGAGGCTGGCAACTATCAGACAGACTGGTAGTTTGGAAGAATTTATCCAAGAATTTGAACTTCTAGTTGCTCAAGCAAAACCCACCTCTGAAGATCAAATCTTAGGTTATTTCTTGGCAGGTTTGCACAAAAACATTAAAGGGCAAGTGCGCCCTCATAACCCAACATACTTACATCGCGCTATGGAAATTGCTCGTGACGTAGAAGAAGCTTTAAATGAGAGTCGCAATTACAGAAATTACAGTTCTGGAAATTCTTAGTTCAGATATCAAGGCAGTGAGAGCATTGTGTCAAGGGTAGGGGCGTTTGGAGGCACCAATAGTGCCCAAGCGTCCAAATGGTGGGACTCGTGGATTTCAAGGAGGAAGTAGAACCAATTCTGAATCTTCAGTGGCTAGGACAGGGTGAAATGGTTTTCAAGGAACAAGAAACAGAGTAACTAGAAACCTCCCCTACAATGAATATCTGAAAAAGAGGGAGGAGAATCGTTGTTTCCACTGTAATCAAGCCTTTAGTCCAGGCCATAGATGCCCATAGAAGAATTTGAGGGTTGTGATTTTGGGAGAGGAGGAGCTAGCGAATAGAGAAGGTGACTGTGCTAGATTGGAAGAAGAAGAGGATCAAGAGGAAACCAAGAAAGACACCTTTGTGACGGAATGCAATTGGCTAACCTATCTGTCTGTTCAGCAGGGGTTTTGACACAACCTCAAACCATGAAGCTCAAAGGGAAACTGCATGATTAAGAGGTAACGGTGTTGATAGACAGCGTAGCCAGTCATAACTTTATTTCCAAGAAACTGGTGGAAGGTTTATAACTCCCTGTTGACCCAACAAAACCATATTTCGTGAGGCTTGGAGATGGGAACAGAAAACAAACTCATGGCAGTTGTAAGGGTTTAAAATTACTCTTGGGTAATTATGCTATGACAGGATAATTTTTTCTGTTCGAACTAGGGGGAGTTGACGTGATCCTGGGAGTGGCTTGGCTGCTGACTTTTGGTGAGGTCAAGGTCAATTGGAGAACGTTGAAAATGGTCTTTGAGCACCAAGGGCAGGATATGGAGATTCAAGGGGACCCTAGCTTGTCAAAAGCAATGATTACGTCCAAAACCTTGAGCAAGTTGGATCAAGAAGAAGTGGAAACCATGACCCTATTATGGGTGATTGAGAAGAGTGAAACAACCCCCAAAATTTTATCCTCTCTGCAGGAAAAACAACTACAACAGGTTCTGGCAGAGTTTGCTCAAGTCTTTAGAGAACCAGAAGGATTACCACCTTAAAGGGAAGTTGACCATAGGATTCCTATCAAGACAGGGGTGGAACCTATTAATGTGCGCCCCTATCGATACCCGTATCTGCAAAAGAATGAGATTGAAACCCAAGTGAGTGAAATGTTGGCTACAGGGTTGATTAGACCAAGTAACAACCCCTACTCCAGTCCCGTTATATTGGTAAAAAAGAAGGATGGCAACTGGAGGTTTTGTGTCGACTATCGTGCCCTAAATAAATCAACCATTCTGGAAAAATTTCTCATTCCAATGATAGAGGAGCTGCTGGATGAACTCAAAGGAGCCACTTACTTTTCCAAGATTGATTTGCGAGTCGGATACCATCAAATAAGGATGTATGAACCAAACATCCCGAAGACGGCTTTCAGGACCCACCAAGGACACTATGAATTTCTGGTGGATGCCTTTTGGCCGACAAATGCGCTAGCTACATTCCAAGGCATCATGAACTCCACTTTAAGGCCATTCCTCCGCAAGTTCGCTCTAGTATTTTTTGACAACATTCTAGTTTATAGTAAGTATTGGGAGTCACATTTAGGGCACTTGAGGGCAGTGTTGGCTAAGCTGCAGGAGCATTGCCTATTTGCGAATCAGAAAAAGTGTTGCTTGGGACAAACCGAGGTAGCCTACTTGGGGCATATTGTATCAAAGGAAGGGGTCATTGTGGATCCTCAAAAGGTTGAGTCTGTGTTACATTGGCCCATCCCGAAAAATATTAAGGCTCTAAGAGGTTTCTTAGGCCTCACGAGTTATTATAGACGATTCATTTATAATTATGGCAAGATTGTGAGACTGTTAACCGAACTGCTGAAAAAGGGAAATTTTGATTGGAATGAGGACAATTGTGCTGCGTTCAAACAATTGCAGCAAGCAGTCACAACAGCTCCTGTGTTGTCGATGCCAGAATTTTCTAGACCGTTTGATATTGAGTGTGATGCATCTAGAAAGGGAGTATGGGTAGTTTTGATGCAAGACAAGAAGCCCATTGCTTTTTTCAGCAAAGCGCTGACTGATTCAAACCTCACAAAGTCCATATATGAGAAAGAATTGATGGCCCTGGTCATGGCAATCCAACATTGGCGACCATATTTGTTAGGGCGCAAATTCACCATTTTTACAGACCAAAAAAGCTTACGACACCTGTTGGAACAACGGATTACCACCCAAAGTCAGCAGAATTGGTTAGCCAAACTCATGGGATACGAATTTGATATTGTGTATAAATTGGGGGCTTCAAATTGGGTCGCGGATGCTTTGTCTAGAAGGGATGAGGATAAGGAATTACAAGGAATTTCTAGGCCTTTTTGGCAAGACGTAACATCAATAGATGAGGAAGTACAATAGGATCCAGTGCTGTCCAAAATCAAGGCAGCATTATTGCAGAACCCAAATGCACAACAACATTATACACTAGAAAATGACAGATTGCATTACAAGGGGAGGTTAGTTATTTCAGCCACCTCCGTTTGGGTTCCCAAATTATTGCAAGAATTTCATACTTCTCCGATGGGCGGGCACTCAGGAGTCTACAGGACATATAGGAGAATAGCGCAATCCCTGTTTTGGATTGGAATGAAGGACTCAGTTACGAAGTTCGTGGCTGCATGTTACATTTGTCAGCGAAGTAAGTATCAAGCTTCTTCTCCAACTGGGTTACTGCAACCTCTACCTATTTTCAGTGTTGTATGGGAGGAAATAAGCATGGACTTCATTGTGGGACTGCCCAGGTCTAAGGGTTTTGATGATATCATGGTGGTTGTAGACAGATTGAGTAAGTATGGGCACTTTATGCTAATAAAACACCCTTATTCTGTGAGGGCCATTGCGGAAACTTTTGTTAAAGAGATCATTAGATTACATGGGGTCCCCATTTTCATTGCCAGTGATCAAGATCCTACGTTTATGAGTCAGTTTTGGCAAGAACTTTTCTGCTTACAGGGCACCCAATTGAAAACATCTACAACATACCATCCAGAAACCGATGGATTGACGGAGGTTACAAATAGGACTCTTGAAACTTATCTTAGATGTTTTTGTTCAAAACAACCAAGGGATTGAGTTGATTTTATTCCATGGGCTGAGTATTGGTATAACACAAGTTTTCAAGCCTCGGCCCATTATACACCATTTGAAACTGTATATGGAAGACCACCTCCCTCTTTGGCGAGATACATTCCAAGTGAAACCCAAGTAGAAGCCGTGGCATAGGATCTCATGGATAGGGATGAAGCACTCGCACAATTGAAGTACCATCTAAAGAAAGCTCAAGACCAGATGACATTATATCCAAATGTCCATAGGAGACCGTGTCAATTTCAGCCGGGGGAGTATATGTATCTGAAAATCAGGCCTCATCGACAAGCATCCATGCCAACCAAGCTACACCCAAAGCTATCAGCTAGGTATTATGGGCCCTATCAAATCCTTAAGAAGGTGGGAGAGGTAGCGTATAAATTGCAGCTGCCAAAGGAGGCCAGAATTCATCCTGTCTTCCATGTATCGCAACTGAAGAAGGCCATAGGCGACAAAGTTGTGGAAACCAGTCTACCAGCAGACCTTCAAGGTACGGATGAGGGGTTAGAACCTCTAAATATTTTGGGAAGCAGGGTGATAACCAAAGAATGGGCGGCAATGTCACAGATCCTGGTTCAGTGGAGAGGGGAAACAACCAAAGAAGCTACTTGGGAGGAGAAGGCAAACATTTTGAGCCAATTCCCAGATTTCAACCTTGAGGACAAGGTTGATTTAGAGGAGGATGGCATTGTTAGACATAGGAATAATTCTAAGACCTTACAAGTGTATTATAGGAAAAAGGGAAAAAAAGCCTATGGGTTAGTTTTTAATTCTCGCCACGATACAAGGTATCCACTGTTCTCTCATTTATCTATTTCTCGTTTCTCTCAAAATCACTATGCTTTTTTAGCCCTATTAACAACACAAATAGAACTTGCCTCGTTCGAGCAAGCAGATCGTGATCTACTTCGACACCAAGCCATGTCTGTTGAACTTGCGGCACTAGAACATAACAACACATAACATTTTTCCCTTTTCCTCTAGGGAACAAACCCATTGGATGTTGTTGGGTCTATAAGATCAAGTATCATTCAAATGGAACAATTGAACGCTATAAAGCATGTTTGGTTACGACAGGTTATACCCAAATTGAAGGTATTGATTATCAAGAGACCTTTTCTACCACTGTCAAACTCACTAGTCTCGGTTGTTTGTTGTAAGTTACATCTTCAAGCAATTGGTATTTACACTAGTTTGATGTCTACAATGCGTTTCTTCAAGGAACTCTCCACGAAGAAGTGTATATGACTCCGCTTCCTGACCTTCGCCGGCAGGGGGAGAATCCGGTATATCGTCTTTAAATATCTTTCTATGATTTGATATAGGCGTTTCACAATTGATTTTCCACTTTTGCAAATACTGTTAAGTCTGGTGGTTACATACAATCAAAGACAGATTACTCACGTTTACTAAATCTCAAGGTAAAAAGTTCACTGCCATTCTTTTTTATGTTGGTGATATCCTATCGACTGGAAAAGACTTATACGAGATCAAACTGCTGAAAAATGATTTGCTCAAACATTTTCTGATTAAAGATCTTGGTGAATTGAAATATTTTCTAGGCATTGAGTTTTCTTGTTCCAAAAAGGGTGTCTCTATTTCTCAAAGAAAATATGCTTTAAACATTTTACAAGACACATGATTATCAAGTGTGAAACCAAAATATTTTCCAATGGAGAAAAATTTAAAATTGACAGATAAAAATGGTGAAGTTCTTCATAATCCAAGAAAGTATTGGAGACTGGTTGGCAGACTAATATACTTGACAGTAACCAAGCCAAACATTTGTACACTAAGTCAGCTCGTGAACACGCCTCGGAAGCCGCACTGGGAGAAGCAACATTGCGAGTCCTCTGTTACATTAAAAAGGTAGTAGGTCATGGATTGTTTTTACCATCTGAAAAATAATTTAACACTTAGTGCTTACTGTGATTCAAATTAGGGGTTGATGTTGTACTACCAGGTGTTCTATTTCTGGTTATTGTATTTTTCTTGAATCACCACTCATCTCAGCTTAGAAGTAAAAAAACCTGACAAATGTTTCACGTTCGTCAGCAGAAGCGGAATACACAACAATGGCCAACACTTGTCTGGAGTTGACATGACTTAGATATATACTTCGAGATTTAAAGGTTGATTTGCACAAGTTAGCTTCATTGTTTTGTGACAATCAAGCAACCTTTGCGGCTAATCCAATTTTTCACGAGCGTACAAAACACATTTAGATTGATTGTCATATTGTTTGACAAATATTTTTACAAAAGTTCTTGGCAGAGAGCTGTTTGAGTACTTGTGTAACAAGTTGAGAGTTTCTGATCTACACTCTCCAAAATTGAGGGAGAGTATTAAGGAAAATATATAATAATTATTATGTATTTATCCTTGACTTAAATAGATGATTGTATTGGAGCATAATTAGCCTTGTAATTTCCATTTTATAGCTAAGTTTTAGGAGTTAATGAGATCCACTTTTTGCATATATATATATATATATATATATATATATATATATATATATATATATATATATACTACATTGATTTAATGGAAATCAACACATGATTACAAACAAATCTCTTATTCTTGTTACAAGTACCTCCACAACTCTAGTTGAATTCAATCAACATTTAATTAAATTTACAAATGTTAAACTTTCTTCATCTAAAATCCCCTGCATAAAAAATGCCAAGTTTTTTATGCTTAGTATCAAGCCAGAACTAGTCACCAAGGTGTCATTAACATTCTGAAAATTAGTATCATATTTTTCGCTTAAAAAATGGATTACATTAAAAAAATTGTTAACATTATTTATACATAAGTATGCAAATATATTAGAACAACTAAACAGGTTTTGAAACAAAAATCCTTTGTTCTTAAATGTACTTGCAATGTAAATTGTGCATCTGTGCAATATGTTGAGCTGACTACATAATTTTTTCAGCGTCCATTTAAAGATGTAATGGTTAGTTCATCATTTGAAGTCACTTGGTTTAGATGTGAGCTTAATTTTCCTTCATCTGCAATCCTTCTTGGAAAAAAACCCGGCTCTTGTGGTTCAACCAGTTCCATCTCACTCCCTAACATTTGAATGACCGAGGTCATGGTTGGCCGATCCTCCGGGTATTGTTGCACACACAAGAGACTAACATGGATGCATCTCAGTACTTCTGGAATTACACATGTGTCCTTTATGCTTGAGTCAACCAACTGTAAAACATTATGTTCTTTCCATAGTGCCCATGCCTGAACATATAAGAACAAAAGAAGTTATATATAATTATTCATGTTTAAACTTTGTCATACAAAAATAAATAGTTATTTGAGTTCTTACATAACCAACAAGGTTAAGAGTCTGGTTTCCGTGGCAAAGAGCTCTGTTTTTGTTGCCACATATAATCTCCAAAAGCAAAATACCAAAGCTGAAAACGTCCGATTTTACTGAAAATAGACCATCAACCGCATATTCTGGGGCCATGTATCCACTACAAGAAAAAGAAATTTAGTAAGAAATTCACATTGACACAAACATAAATAAACACATAAATGTGGTGGTGAACTACAACTAAATAGATGCTCACTAAGTTCCAACTACTCTATTTGTGTTTCCTTCAGTTTGGTCTTCTCCAAAAGCTCTAGCTATTCCAAAATCTGATATTTTTGGATTTAACTTGTCATCGAGTAAAACATTACTTGCTTTGAGATCTCTATGGATGATTCTTAACCGGGAATCTTGATGAAGATATAGAAGCCCCCTAGCAATTCCAAATATTATGTGGAAGCGTCGGGGCCAATCCAGTAATTTACCTCTATCTTGATCTGTTATTTTTGCAAAGCAAATATTAGATATACAAGATTACCAAACCGTTCAATATTGCAGAAATAAAAAGCATGTGGCTTTAATCTAAGCATTCTTCCAATAACTGTTAGAAAATAGAGGCATAAAAAACAGAGTATTAGACTAAGAAGTTGGACTATAATTGACGGAATCACTGAGAAGACTAGACTCAGTGGGCAGACTAAGGTTGGTCTTTCAGACTCAGAGAACAAACTAAGTTTATCAGATGAAGTAAGAGATTAAAGATGAAATTGAAACAGTACCACACACTCTACAGAGATCAAAACTCTATAGAGATCAAAAATAGATGATATATTTTCCTTAAGCATCCAAAATCGCATACTAAAATATATAAAGGCATGCAAAATGCATACATGCAAAACCATTCATCAAGGCCTTATATAGGCAAACTAAGAAACCCTTATTGGGAAAACTGAAAAATAATCATTACACCAGATAAAATCTCAATTTCCAACAATAACATACCATAAATGAAGGAGTCTAGGCTGCCATTAACCATGTATTCATATACAAGTAATTTTTCTTTTCCTAGAAAGCAACAGCCGAGGAGCTTTACAAGATTTCGGTGTTGAAGCTTTGCAATCAATTGTACTTCTGTTATGAACTCGGTTAATCCTTGTCCCGACATACTTGAAAGTCTCTTCACAGCAATTTCTTTCCCATCCATAAATTTTCCCTGCATAATTGGATTCATTTTAGGAAATACTTTCTATGACAATGATTCATATCTAGATTCTAGTTGTCCTTTAGCTTTTAAGTTCTTAAATATTGAATTACCTTATATACAGGTCCAAAACCACCTTTTCCAATCTTATTATTTAATGAGAAATTGTTAGTGGCAGAAGTGATTGTTAGCAGATCAAACACCGGCACTTCCAGATCTTCTAGCTGTCTTTCGCTGTTATCTTTTGTCTTTGACATATCCGGATCTGGACAAAAGGAATAAAGCATTCAATAGAATTATGAAACATGAAGAGGGATAGGAACTTGTTTAAATTTATAAATCTGCAATGTTCACTTTGACAAGGAAACAGAAAATATATTGTGTAAAGTCAATTTCTTTAATATGTAGCAAGTTAAAAAGCCATTTATGAGATTCATGACCAAGTTAAAAAGCCACCCGGCCTCAAACTACCTGTTAAGCCGATCTTACACTACAAATCCTTCTTGTGAATTTGTAACATTTCCAATTTTCAATTTCTAAAGATTTATATATATAATAAAGAACTATCATGATTTTGGTGACAAAGATATGTGTGAATAATTTACCTGCAATGTTCCTTCGGTTGTCTCCATGTTGGGCCAGAGGCTCTAAATGGTTGTTTTCTGCATTTACCTTCTCTGGAAAAAGAAACAAATATTAAATGCATTCACCTTATTTAACTGTACAACCATGCAACTGTGTCCTTGAGTAACAAAACCGAACCCTGCTACTAAGGCTACGAATTAGAACTTGTAAAGAGAAATGACAGATAGCAGAATTTTCATTTAAAATATAATACACAGAACAATTTATCCTTATTTTAGTGACATGGGAGAAGAAAAGAAAAACTTTACCCGCGATGATCCTTCTGTAGATGAAATAAATAGCAAGTATAACTCCTAAAGTTGCAGGGATGGATGCTACAAAAATTATTTTAGAATTCTTCTTGTCCTTGATAGACTCTTCACAGTTGAATTTGATCAAAGAAAACAACAATGGTTAAATTCCACATTGAAGGACCAAGCTTAAATTCTTAAAGACAAGATTGAAACTTCGGTGTTAAGAACGATAAAATTATTTACCTAATTCTGAAGGATTCACCCTTATATATAGCCGCTGCCCACCTTTTGGATCAGGAAACAGTTTGATGTCATATAAATCACCAAACCACATGACACAGCCATTGCCTTCTCCATATACATCTGAATTTGCATATGCCATGCAGGAGCAATTATTCAAGCACTTGGTTCTGCACTGCTCTAGATCAATACTGTCATCAACATATGTATTTTCAGTATCTGGCACTTTCAAGTAGTCCACAGCAGCAAACACATCATACTTGCAACTCAATGGACTTTTCTGGACACAACCTTGGGTCCAGTTCATAGATTTCCATTCTTCCGGTGACTTAGGCTTGAACCCTTTTAAACAATCACACATTGATGATGCAGTACTGCAGCAAAACGCATTGGCTCCACAAACACCATAATTGTCACACTTATCTCCTGGCACTGGCAATGTTGAATTTACTATCCATAACTTAGCAGTGTCTGACCACACATAACGAATATGTTCTCGTGTGGTTTCATTAAGTACAACTTTTGATAATAAACTAGTCTGCTTGAGGATCCATTTGTAATCAATCTCTTCCGTGTTGGAGGCATACTCATAATGGTAAAACGGATTTGCAGAAGTTTCTGGTCTGAAACCAACGAAACGTTCACCATTCCACGGTCCATGTCTGTAATACTTTTTGGTTCCCTTCATCATATAGAGCTCCGGGTAGGGGTGAAGAGTAATACCCCAAGATAAGTCTCCTGGTGAAGGATCATCATCACTCTTCCAAGCTATCACGCGAATACTAAAATTTCTTTTGAGGTCCCAACCAACCTTCATTCCTGGTAAGATTGTATTAGAAGGGTAATCAAAGGATTGCCACAAATATGCATTTGGATTTGCTTCATTCTGATCTCTTATCACAAGATTGCCAGAATCTAATAACACTGCCACTGGATTCTGTGCTTCTATGGGATAATTTGTGGTCCAAACAACCGCGTTGTTTTGTGTTATGACCAAACTGCCAGACTTGTCTAGTTTCAAGATGGCAGAGGAATCATTGATTGGTGTCTCTCTGTTTGCAACCCAAACAATGCTCTGAAGTGGAATATTCTTGTACCGAATGCCGAGGTAGATATTTTTGGGATTTCCAAGATTGAAGAAACCAAGCTCAAAGGTACCATGTGGCGAAGAAACCATGGTGTTTCCATAACTGAGGGACTGTGACTCGTTAATGAATGGTGTGTTTGCTGCAATGTGAAGTACTAGAAAAGTGAAAAACAGTAAATAAAGTATAATACTCATCAGAGAAACAATGAACTTCATTGAAAGAGAAAAGCTAATGCAAGACAAACAAATTAACGAAGTAAACTTTGCGAGATTAGTTAGCATCACAATGTTGAACAAAGACAAGTCACTAGTGCGTGATGCAGAATAATGTGTGATCTAAATTTTATTTTGACTTGAATATTGCAAATCTTAGTCATTGGTGTAACCTACCACCCTTTGAACCTTGAGACATCAGAAAAAGACAACTTTAGAAAGTACCATGGAATGTTTTGGTGTAACTTACCACCGTTTACCAAAGTTGTGAAAGGCTACATTCACATTCAACTTGGTGCCTTTTCTCAACTCTATGATTAATCTATTCTTAGATATTATAGATTTGAATTTGCATCATAGTAGTTATTTTTCAACGAAAATATTCTTTTATGTTTTACGTAATAAAATCGTTTTCAAGAGTTGCTATTACTCCAGTTAAATCACATGTTTTATCCCAATGGCATTTCTTTTAAAAATATACATTTTGATCATTTTCATTTTTTTTCTCTGTAAAAAAATTGTTTTTTTTAATTCTTAACCTTTTATAATGTTTTTCTATATTAATTTATTTATATTCCATACTTAATCCTTGTATATAAATTACTTTTTTCTCATTTTTAATCCTTAATAAAAATAATTGACAAGGGCTTAATATAAAAAGTAATCAAATTAATTATAAGGACATAACATGAAAAACTAATGGACAGAAAATAAAAAATAAATAAAATACAATTACAAAAACCCAAATGTTTCGAGAGATTATGAATAAAACAACAGATAAAAACTATATAAAAAATTAAAATTAAATTAAATTAGAAGGATCAGTACGTATGTGTATCAAGTCTTATTTTTTGTGTAATTATGTTACTGACAATTGAACCTAGCTAAGATCTCATGAATGTTATTTAAATTCAAATTACTATGTTCATTCTAGTAGTTCATATCCTAATGTCATATTTGAATGTTAAAAATACATCAATTTTTTTTTTGAGTTTTTGTAACTATTAATTATTAACTATGTTTATTATAAAATTAACTAGTACCGTGAAAAAATATATATAAATCGATATATAAAAATCAATGTGAAAAATGGTAGTTATATATACAACATATGCACATAACCACATTCGATTGTCTCATATTAATATTACTACGAATCAAGTAATTTTAAAAGATAATGTAAAAAAAAAAAAAAAGCACATACAATAATTAATAGACTATTTCTATTCTTCTTTTCAAAATATATTTTTATTTAGAAAGAAAAACATAAAATTAATTGGATATAATACTTAATGAAAGATATGAAGAAATTTTAATGTTAATTAATTGATGATTAGTTTTTTTCGTAAAAAGGTTTTGTGATATCTATGATGGTAAAACCTAATTCATATTTATGTAAATTTTTTTACACCAGGGTTAGTTTTTACCATTAGAGATGAGTATTGAAGAAAAAATCATGAATAGAAACAGGGTAACAAAGCATGGAATAAGCAACAAATCAGCTTTTTTCTGTTCCCTGTTATTTAGATATCCATAATATGGAGGATTCAGTTAAACGTGTCATAATTCTTAATTATTCGAGCGGAGACTATGGTTCTTCATTCCGACTTAGTCAAATGTACCTACGCGCTTTGCCCAACACGTGATAAGTTACTTATTTGGTGACATTATTATATATCTACCATGTTTATCAAGTAGATTATGTGGATTAATACTATATTATATAATTAAAATATATCAAATTTTATATTTTTATTCCTAGAACAACTTTTCATTGTGAAGATAATTTTTGAGATAAAAAATTAATTGGAAAATACAATTGAAATAAAAAATATTTTTCTTAAAAGATTAATTTAAAAAATAAAAATATATTGATTATTAATCTTAAAAGAGATTCGGTACAATAAAAGAGATAGATATTAAAAGAGTTTAACAAAAATCAGAAAAAAAAATAATCAAAGTTATCTAGGATAAAAATAAAAGAGATGAAAGTTTCAACGCAAGTAAAAGAGAAAATAGTTTAACACTTGGTCCTAAAAGAATATTTGAATGAGAATAATAAAAAAAAAACAAAACAAAAAAGGAAAGAGGTTTCTAATATACATAAATTGATTGTATTATGTGATACTCGTACGTTACTCGTGGTTTCAAGTTCGAATTTGGCAAACATGGACTCCCTTAATGGCATGCCTTCTTTCTTTTTCCAGGACACAGGTCCACTTCAACTAAAACTAAGTAATTTGAGCGTGTGTAGTTTTTATATTTCATCATTCAATGCATTTAAAAAACGAAACGGCTTAATTAACTTTTTTTCCTCACTTAATTACTAATTGTTAGGTGTTAACATCTTTCTTAAGTGACTATGTAACCATTTAACGGTTCTAATTTAATAACATAGATTAAAAATGGAAAAAATAAAAAAGAGACCAAAATTTGTCAAATTTTTTAATAGGAATTAAAAGTCAGAACCCTATAAGAACAAGAAAAAATGGATCTCCTCTATATTTTCCCACTACCTCTCAAATATTAAATACCCTACAAAAGAGGAGCTTTTTCAAATAGATAAAAAGTGTATTAGAGAAGATTTTGATGCTCACTACAATAAAGATTTAAGGCAATGGTTCTTTTCTAAATTTTCACGACATGATACAAAATTATTCAAATAAACATGTTACCAAGAATTAGAAGAAAATGAAGTTAAAATATATTTCTTTAACTGATTTTCTCATTTTTGTAAAAGTCATAATTTAGAGTACCCATTTAATGAAATAAAAGAATTAAGTCCTTTAATAAAAAATTCAATATCGTGGAAAACTTTGAGTGATAAAATCATAGAGGCTGGATATCCTTGTTTAGAAGGAATAAAGATCTAAAAAGACTATTGAAATCAAGGCAACTCTTTTCAAAGATGTAAACGCCAAAGAAAAATAAATCAATAAAAAAGATGTTAAAATATTACATCAACAATTAAATTATTCTAATATTATGCTACATATTATGGCAAAACAACCAACCAGAATAAAATTATTGAAATACCAAGTTAACCTTATTGTTTCTAGTTCTCTTTTTGGAACATTGTGTAATGTATATATTGGTTTTATAGGTGGCCTTATATTCGTGTTTAACGTTGAGGAGCTTAGCAACATATTTTCTTTCTCGATGATGAGTATAGGCAGAAGGTCTGGTTTTTTCTTGATAGGTTTGGTCTAGATGTGATGAAGAGGCTTTGCCTTTTTAGATATCTGATGATTTAATAAAGTGTGATGGGATGAAAGGGGAGTAAACCTATTGTAACGTGGGATTAACGGGTCTTCAGATACTATAACTTTTTATTCTATCTTTAATGGTAGATTTTTAACAGTTTGAGATAGCGTTATTAGTACAAGTTGAAGTTGAAAAAGGTATTGGTGTTAAAGGATGGTGTAGTTTTATTATATACAATCTCATGTAATTATTGGCTTCTCTAGATTGTTATTTTTTAATTTTTCTTTTATGATTAGCACTAGGTGCTCTGGCTGTTTCTACTTCATATTATTGGCAGAAGATATCTACTTCTCTCTTATTAGTTAATTTCTCTTCATGAATTTTTTAGTGACATTCATAAAACATTTAACGATATCATGACCATTTAGCTTTTCAAAAAGCATCTAAATGAGAATCAAATCACATTTAAAATAAAACCATGTATATTTCGTTAAAGGTAATAGTTTTATTCAAGTTGGATATATATAATTGTTGAATATAATAAGACTACACAATCGAGAAAGCAATGTGTGTAAAGCGGAAAAAAAAATAATGGAAGGTGGAATTATGTTAAAAAAAATTTAAAATATTCTCTTTTTCAAATCTTCAGTTTTAATTATTTATATAGATAGAAAGTTTGAAGTAGTTGTTATTAAGCAGCTTCAAAGTCTTCCATTCATATGTTAGAAACATGTACTACATTCATATGCATTAAATACATTTACATGGACCGTCATATCACTAACAACACATTTCTTCAACAAGAGAAGCATAGATGCTGAAAAAAGTTGTCCCCTTTCTACATTAGATCATTGTGTCAAAAAACATCCTTTTTATTCAATCTTGGCTCATATTTTCACAGAGAAAAGTAATTGACTTCTATAACACCTCAATTTTTTTAAAAAAATATAATTAATTAAAATAAAATATAAATAAAAAATAATAAAGGAGTGGTAACTGTGCAGAGGAATGAGTTATGTGAGTGGACTGTGAGTTGGAAATTATAAAACGATAACCCTATGCACATTCTCTGTATCATTCAATCGAGAAACTACTTATTTTTCTCATTCTTCCTTTTTCTCTCACTCTTGTATCTCTCTCACACTCTTATGTTGGTAAATTTTCCTAAGAAAGAGACTGAAGTTCCTAATTAGAGTGGAAACCTGAACACTGCTCATTTCAATATTCCTTCACACAGGAATGTCTCAAATTCAGGTTAGGGTAGCTCTTAAATTGATGATAATAATGAGTATTTTCTATAAGAGTGATTAATTATTTCAAACTATCGTTATTGTGATTTTTTATGATTGAATTTACTAAATTTGGGTATGATGATTGTGGTTCTACTATTAGACTATTGCTTTTATAAGTTCCAATGGAGTGAGTATTGTTAGTTTTGACAATTGTTATTGTAAAAATAAACACAAAAGAAGAGGGGTTAAATTGTGTTAATTAATTAGAAACTTTTTCAGACAATGCACACTAGTACACTTTAAGCATACTACGACGGTTCAAAAATACACACTACAACGGTTCCAGAACCGTCATTGATTCCGGTGTCGTAGTCTGTTTTTACAGACTACGACGGTTCACTAAAACCGTCGTAGTGTGTAGTTATAGACTACGACGGTTCTACATTAAACCGTCGTAGTCTGTAGTGTAATAATGGAATTACAGACTACAGACTACGACGGTTATAGTGAGAACCGTCAGTAGTCGTAACTACACACTACGACGGTTCTCGTTAAAACCGTCGTAGTCTGCTAATTTTTTTTTTAATATTCTGTTTATTTTAACGTTTTTCCCAAATTTATTGTACCTGTTTTAACAAAGATAGCCATACATATACAACCCAATAATTTCACAATTGAGAATAAATAAAATGGTTCATAATTGAAACTTCAAAATAAACCTAAAGTTATACTTTAACTTAGAAACTATTCTACATAATAAAATTGTAATAAACTAAAATGAATGTAATCAATTAAAATGAATAAGGCTGTACACAACTAAAACTCAATGAAATGAGTATATCATTCTAATCCTACAACTAACAATTAATAAATTCATAAAATTAACATCTAAATTTCTAATTATCATCATCAAAAGAATCAACTGTGTTTTGTTGCTTACTACAATATACCAAAAATGTCGCCCATTGCTTGCGAGTGTAGTCGATGGCTTCTTCGGCAAATGACATTGAGTCACTAAATGTCTGGAAAGGAATGAATAATTATTAATAACATGTTTCATTAATTAAATTATGAAAATGATATAGGTTAAATGTATGTACCTCTGTCCAATTTTTTGTTATGCCCATCCGAATTATGTTTTCCATCCACTGCATGACATATAAACCACATTGCGGGCGATGCGTTTGTTTATTAGCCTACAAAGAATAGAATGATTTATCATAACACCTTAATTGTATTAGAAGTCAAGTGACATAATGTTGTATTACCAGATTCCTAAGAGAAATTTTTTTACCTTTGTTATTACAAAATCAAGTCTTGGTCTTGACCAATTATTGCTTGTGAGCATATGATGTGCAACATGAATACTGGTAAAATAAATTATACATTAATGTCATGTTATAATAATTAAATATAAGTCAAATGAAAGATAACAATTATAAAACATTTACAAACCCTTCAAGCACTTTCTTCAACTTCGGAGGGAGAGGTTTGTGCAAGGAGCAGAAGAAGACCGCCAGATGATCCATTGGGCAAAGCACTAAAAGTTGCCAATGGCCACTACATATAAAATAAAATATTGTTATAACACCGCATTTTAAATTTTAGTATATCAATACTAATTATACTTACTTGTGAAGGTATGGTGCAAGGTACATCCTCTTTTTCGATTGGCCAATCCAATCCATGATATATGACTTGGCATCAGCTGAATTATCTGCCAAGCCCAATATCGATTGTGGCTCAAGGAATCCATACACATCGTTGTTTCCCATTTGAATCGATACATTATTCAAATACCTGAATCATATTGAAATTCATGTTAGAAACTGTAATAAATTTGAAAACTAACATATTTAATTAATAGTTAAAGTACTTACAAGATCCAAAATTGCATGTGAGTTAGGTTCATCTCGTCCATGCATGCATACATCTCCATGTAATCTGACATGTGAATGTACAGAGGCATGTTATTGGCTCTACCAAATATTTTTGGATCCCAATAGAGCTCCAAAGGTCTGCTCCTAATCGTATTGGCCAACTCCATCAAGCTTTGCATAGGATCTTCACTTGGCTCTGGCTGTGGTCTAGGTTTCCTGGGTGTAAGTTTCTTCTTTGGCGTTTTGATCTAATAATAAAATAAATTGTTAGAAACATGATAAATAAACATGATAAATATTAAATAAATAAAATTTGATTACACACCTTTGCACCCAATTCATTAACAAGGTGTTTAGGCCATGCAATGAAAGTACCAAGAGCTTGGCCTACCAATTGCACCTCTTTAGTGGGCAAGGGAACTGGAGCATCCGGGTCATGTGCCTCGTCAACGGTGACCCTGACCTCATCATCTCTCATGGGTTTACCATGTATGGTTGCTCCTCCCCCCACTACTCTTCCGGTGGCCACCAATCTAATAGGGTTTTCTTCAACATACAACCTACATTGAGAAGCATTGGTGGGGCTTCGTCCATCTGGTGAGCAACTCAATTTGGTGCTCACACCAACAGCCTGCATCACCTCTGTGCCACTTCCTACACACTGCCCATGTAGGGCTAATTGCTGCATCACCTCTTGTGTAATTTGTTCCCTCAAAGATTTAGTAACCTCTGCAGTGATATTTTACCGGAGGGACTCTATTGTTTGTGGGGTGATATCGGATTCATGACATCGATGGTGTGAAGATTTTCCAAAGTATGAAACAATCCCCACACCCTGACCAATGCCACGAACATGCCCTGGGTGTTCTGGTTTGCCAATGGCAGATGAAAGGATGTCATCCCTTCCCTGTGGCACAAATGAGTCCTGACTGCTCTGCTCAACTAGAGAATCCTGCAATACCAGGAATAGTAAATAAACTTAATTAAAACATGCAAATTTTTCAATTTGCCTTAATATCATCAATTAATAATGTTAATTAACTTACAATTTTTTCAACAACACGCTGAGTAGATGAAGATGTGAACTCCCCTGAGTTCTTGATCCTTGCTAACTTCCATTTTTCATGCCTCTTTGGTGGGGATGGTGGACCATCAAAGGATAATGAAGGATCTGCTGCAGTTGCTTCTTCCCGCATCCTTTGCTTCTGAGTCAATATCCTTTCCTCTAATACTTTATAACCACCCCGAGACAAAAGATGAGGATAATCATTTCTTGCTTGACATTCCTTTGCCTTATTCCTCTTTGCCTGTTACACAAAATTAACATTTAGTAATGGTTCAACACTAGAAAATATCATTTCAAACTAACCTGCCACTCAGGAGACAAACATATCTGAACAAACTTTTCCCATGTTTCTTCATCTATGCCCCTATAAGTAGGTATAGGAATGTTGCCATCTTCTTTATTATTATCATATATGTACTTAGTCAGTTGAGACTTCCATTGCCTAAACATGGTAGCCATAGATGACATGACCTTCAGCCTGATGGACTCCACATTAGGAATATCAAAAGTCACCTACAAAAAACAAATTTTAGTTTAGTATTTTGCAATATACTTAAATGAATACCAAATAATAATGAGGAAATTAATTACCAAATATCTCATAGCATGTTCCACCGAGGCATCTAACATCATCCCAAGTAGGGGTAAGGATAGATATGTGCACACGACAAGGAACCCCAAGTAACTCCTGAATATGGGCCCGTTATCACCACTAGCAATGCCCGTGCGCACATCAACATCAACGTGAGTCTCGTTGACCTTTGCCCGTCTCGATCGTTAATTCCTTCAAACGTGTGGTCTTTTTTGTATACTTTGTTGGGGTCAGGTGACTGATCAGTCATGTTCCTGTTTAAAAAGCAATTGAAAGTCAATAACATAATCAACATCAAAATTACAAATGAAAGTCAATCCCATAATAATAATAAAAATTACAATTGAAAGTCAATAACATAATCAAAATGAATATTAAATTAGTCAAATAATCAAAGTAAAATTGTAACAAAAAATTTATATTACTTATAACTTTTGCACCTTTAACTATCAAACATATATTCCTTCATTATGATCATGACGAATTGCATGGACATCATCAGCATCAATTTCCTCGGAAATAACTGGGATATCAGATGAAAAACCAGGAATATGATCATTGTTAAGATTGTCTGTAACTTCAAGTTCGCTGGTTTTTCCATGCATCACGATACAAAACATCTCATTTGAAGGATCTTTGACATAGAAAATTTGTCTAGCCTGTTGGTGCCATTATGAAGGTTCATCCTGGTAACCAACTTTACTAAAGTTAACAAGGGTTTGACCGGAATCATCAATGTGCAAGACCAAGGCGGAGGTTTCTTGATTCACTGTCAAATGCAGGAAACTCTAGATCAATCTTCTTCCATTGTAAGGAATCAGCCACATGTCGAAGCTTTCCATCATTTATCCTTTCATTTGCATGCCATCTAAGATTCTTAGCGTCACCGACGTTTGCAAACAGACGCTTAAATCTCGGAATTATCGGAAGATACCATACCACCTTCGTAGAAGCACCCTGCTTTGTTGTTTCTTCATTATCACAATCACCCTTCTTTTTTTTGTAACGTGAAGTCCCACACCTAGGACACTTGTGCATCGCTTCAAATTCTTTTCTGTATAAGATGCAGTCATTTGGGCATGCATGAATTTTTTTATACTCCATACCCATTGGACAAAAGATCTTCTTAGCGTCATAATTGCGGGTTGGCAATGTGTTACCTTCTGGAAGCATTTCACTCAACAACTCTAGCAATTGAGTAAAGCTTTTGTCACTCCACCCATTTGCCGCCTTCAGATGAACCAATTTTAACACCGCAGACATACGAGTGAAGGTAGAGCACCCTTTGTACAAAGGTGTCTCCGCATCACTAAGCAACGTGTCATATACGTGGGCTTTCAAAAAGTTTTCAGGAACAACATCTTGTATCATGTCTTCAAGTCTCATCATTAATTTCCACCAGCTCCGATGCACGCATTGCATGTTGTGAATGTGTCTAATAACTCCCCATGCCAGGTCCATGTTGTATAACTTCTAAGAATCCCATCACATATCGTGTTCACGAATTTCTTCTTCTTTCAAATTGCCTAATCGCTCAAACAATTCACACAAGGGCAACAAAACTTCCCACCACTACTAAAGTGATCATGTTGCCAAGCAAATTTCAAAAACTCTTCAACTCCAGCCTCATACTCCGTACTAATTCGACTTGCATTCATCCAACTACGATCCATACCTTAAACAAAGGTATGATCACAACAAACATCAATATTCACCATAAATATTTAATGCCAAACTAACTATTTTTTGGTCATGACAAAATAACTAATTTTTGCCCCAAATATAACTCCACGTTAGGGTGTACACCTATATCTATTAAACAACGTTTGAATAAATAATTTTGGTTTAAATATTATTACCTATATGTGCTTGCATTTACTTTTAAAATAGTTTATTTATAGGAAAAAATATTACTAAATTAGTTTAAAAATTATAGTTAAATAATTTATTAAATATTACAAACAATTATATATAATATTTTAGTAACATTTATATAAAAAAATATTTGGTAGTTAAACAAAATTGCATCAAAATTTTACTCATCAATTGCATAAAAATTATTCTCTAAGGTTGTTGTGTACTAATCAATTGCATCAAGCATTGCACTCTAAGGTTGGTGTCTTGGGCATTTTATCAAACACTTGGCATACAACATGAAAATTGAAGAGTAAGTGCATCAAAAGTGAAGAAATCAACCCATTCAATATCAATCAAAATCAAAATTGCATCAAAATCAATCAAAAAGCAACAAATAACAACTTAATGAACCCTAAAAATCCAAAGGAACCGGAGTGTACCTTAAAGTTGAAATTCGCGGAAAAGCTTCAAAATTGATTGTGTACAGGCTTTGGTTTTGCTTGTTCTCCAAAAACGCGTCACAAATGGCTTCAATAATGCTTGAATAAGGATTCAATGGAGGTTCAATGGAGGTTTTAAGGCTAATACCGAGAGGGAGAAGAGAGTTGCAGTGATTTCGCGTAACGGGGACGAAGCACAGTGCTTCGTTTTTAATTTGAATTCATTCAACACACTACGACGGTTTTAGTGTGAACCGTCGTAGTGTGTAAGTGTTATCAACAGACTACGACGGTTATAATGACAACCGTCGTAGTCTGTAGCCCCCAAAAATCACAAAAATGCCACTACTAATAGAATACGACGGTTAAAATGTGAACCGTCGTAGTCTGTTGCCCACTAATTACAGACTACGACGATTAAACATAGAACCGTCGTAGTCTGTTGCCCACTAATTACGAAAATGCCACCGCGTCACAAACCACGACGGTTAGCTAGAACCGTCGTGGTTTGTGCGATGTGGTTTGTGTTTTTTTCACTAGTGGCATTTTGCGTCTGTTGGAAAAAACGTTAACCAGATAGAATATTATTTTTCTTCTCAAAGATTGATTTTAATGAAAGAATTTGTTTAAGTTATTATCCACAGTTAGTTATCAGATAATAAATAATGAAAGCAATAATATTTTTATACTGGTTCGTCTATTCAAGACTATGTCCAGTTACTCAGCAACTTGCTATGGTTCCACTAAGAGTATTGTTTGAACCCAACCACTCTTGGCTAATTATAGATATTGTTTAAACACAGCCTTCTCAGGCTAAACGGTATTCTTTGAACCCAAACTCTGCAGGCTAAACACAAGTATTCTTTGGACTTAGCCTCCTCAGGCTAATTAGAGGTATTCCTTTAACACTTAGCCTCCTCAGGTTAAAATAGGTATTCTTTTGGACCTTAGCCTCCTCAGGCTAAACCTCAAAGTATTATTTAAACAATTAGCCTCCTCAGGCTACAACTACCACAACAGTGGTTTACAATTAAGACCAAATAAAAATAATCCTCTACGCAAAAAGAGATTTTACAATGAGTTTTATTCTAAGTTCAGGGCTAGTGAACTTTTGCTTGAGAGTTTGAGAGCGAAAGTTGAATATATGATCTTTTCAGAATAGTTCGTCAACTTCAACTCGTTGCAATGAAGTCATTTTATAGACGACTTCTTGAAGTATCTGTTAGACTGAAGATTTGAACGTTTGTCCTTTATCTTGGGTACTTTAACATCTTGGGTACTTTAACATCTTGGGTACTTTAAAAAATTTTCCACCTTTAGAAGCTTCTGAGTAACAGCTTGATTTGAATGAATAAACGTGTTACTCAGCGCCTGAACTTCATTAAACTTGATAGACGAATGAACAAAAGATGAGTTGTGTGCTGATTTCATTCGTTTGTCTTCCATCCCCGTCTTCAACTACAGTTTTCATATCTTCACTCTTGAGCACTTGACTTGAAGTTGAGATGAGCTCTCCGTCTATATCGTTGAAGGTTCTTCATTTGATGAGGTTGCTTTGAAGCATAATGACTTGAACACTTCATGTAAAATATAAATACAAAAGAAAGGGGGTTGAATTGTGTTTGTCATTTAAAACTTTTTCAGACGATGTGTTTTGCATCTGTATTGAAATGTTTGATTAAACTTTTATTTCAAAGATTAATTTTAAATAAAGATTCAGTTCAAGTTATTATCCCCTGTTAGTAAGAAGATAAAAATAATCAAAGCAATAATATTTTTATATGGGTCTGTCTATTCAAGACTACGTCCAGTTACTGAGTAACTTGCTAAGGTTCCACTAAGAGTATTCTTTGAACCCAGCTAAAATCCAAATATTCTTTGAACACAGCCTTCTCAGGCTAAACCAGTATTCTTTGACCCCAGCCTCCGCAGGCTAAACCGGTATTCTTTGACCCCAGCCTCCGTAGGCTAAACCCAAGTATTCTTTGAACCCAACCTCCTCAAGCTAACCAAAGGTATTCTTTCAACACTTAGCCTCCTCAGGTTAAAATAGGTATTCTTTGGACCTCAGTCTCCTCAAGCTAAACTCAAGGTATTCTTTAAACAATTAGCCTCCTCAGGCTATAGATTACCACAACATTGGTTTACAATTAAGACCAAATAAAAATTATCTTCTTCGTAGAGAGAGATTTTACAAAGAAATCTATTCTATGTTCGAGGCGAGCGAACTTTTATCTGAAAGCTTTGAGCGAGTAGTTGAATGTAATCTTTGCAGTATGGTTCGCCAACTTGAACTCGTTGAGATGAAGTCCTTTTATAGACGTCTTCGTGAAGTATCCGTTAGACTGTACATTTAAACGTTAGTCCTTTGTCTTGGGTACTTCCACATCTGGTAGAGTGAGCAACCAGAATAATAAATGCATAGTCAGCGGATGTCAGCGTGAGATTGGGCTTTGACTTGATATGCTTAGGGATTTCACTAAAATGTACAACTGTTTTTCGTGTTGCAGAGGTTTATTTTGAAACCTCTCTCCACCTTTAGAAACTTCTGAGTAACGACTTGATTTGAAACGAATTTACATGTTAAACAGATACACGAATGAACAAATAGATGAGTTGTGTGTTGAATTTATTCATCTGTCTTCTTCCTTTGTCTTCAACTTCAGTCTTCATATCTTCGCACTTGAGCGCATGACTTGAAACTGAGGATAGCTCTAAGTCTTGATCTTTGAAGATTCTTCATCTGATGAGGTTGCTTTGAAGCATGATGACTTGAACCTTTCGACTATTGCATATTCTGTTTGAGTGTACATCTTTCGTCTATACTAATAATGATTCGTTTGATCATTCTCCCCTCTGTGGTCTGTGATACATCCATTTGTCTTGTAATTATCAAAATTAAGATGTTAAGTCAATTTGACTTAACACTTCATCTTTTGTGTCTTCTGTTTGAGGGTGCATCTTTCGTCTATGCTGATAATGATCCGTCTGATCATTCTTCCCTCTGCATTTGATGATACATTCGTCTGTCTTGTAATAATCAAAATTAATATTCTAAGTCATTTTGACTTAACAGTGATTAATTGTGTGATTGCTTTATTGAATGGAATTGGACTATTGTGTTCTAGATGTATATTTTGTGATGGAGGGATCGTGTATTGTTGTATTGTGAATGAGTGAGCGAATGAGGGTTAGGAAAACCAAAAAATTTAGAAAATATGGGACTTTTAGGATTTGGGGGTTGACTTTCTGAATTAGAATGATTTTCCACTAAGAAAACTTAGTTCAACCATTTTAGACTTGTGAGAACCCTTGGTTAATTAGAAAATTCTAAGAGTGAGCTTTTCTTATTTAGAGCCCTTTAAATGAGGGTAGTTATAAGAATTCAATGATAATGAGTATGTCCTAGGTGATGACTATTTTATAGATAATTATGTGATTGGTTTGATTACTCGATGTACTTAATTTTCTGATTTTGGTATTGGACTTCCGTAATACCTTATTGCTCACAAGGTTTGAGTAGAGTTGAAAAACGTATAGAACTGTCAATGTGAGTGTTTATTGAAAGGGAACACGATGATTGAAAACATGTCAATATTATTGAGGATATATATATATATATATATATATATATATATATATATATATGGAATGTAAAACGAGAAGGACCTACAATTAAAGGTAGATGCAAACACGATATGAGAACATATGCACAATTGTCACTAACTATATTGATTCAATAATCTAATAGTGTTTTAATTCAAGGTTACTGTAGTATTTCATTTGGTGAGTGAGACATTGTAATTGACGTGATAAGAGATTGGGTGAGAGTACGAGATTAAAAGAATCATAAGAGAAATTAGGGAAAATAACTAGATATTTGGAATTTTGAGGTATGGGGGTTGACTTTGGTAACTCTCTAGTATTTCTAGTAAGAGTGTCAGAGTGACTTGTACTCCTAGATATTGCTCAGTTATTTTGATGGTACCACATGTGAGAGTGAACTGTGAGTGACATGTATCATACTGGGTTGCATAATTAGCTGTAATGAGTTGTAAATTAAGTTTTCCAATGCCTTCTTTGTATCTGTTGTGTGTATTGTTCTTGTCGTTCTTTTAATATTATCAAATTGTAAACAAACCTTTATTGTTGTGTCTGGGACTTGACACCTGTGATGACCTCTCGAATGGGCGAACAGATGGATAGTAGGTGGGAGGCTGAAGAAGCTTAGGCTAAGAAGTCTTTGGACTATGACCTCATTGCATTAGAGACTTGACTTATGCATTTTCTTTCTTGGTGTTTGATTTCATTACCGTTAATTTTGTGAATTAGGAATTTGAGATTTCATGTTAGTTCTCGTTGCTAGTAGATATATTACAATATTATTTTTGAGTTTGAACAGTTGTAGACAAATTTTAAAATTTGCTTCATGAGTAAAATTCAATTCTAAGTGTTTAGTGGCTATTTATTTTTCCACAAGCTATAGAAAAATTAGGACATATATTAGTAGAAGTTGAGGTGTTATACCCTTCGTGCTTGATTGAGCAACAAATTTCTCAGTAAAACCAGCCGAAGAAATGGTTATATTTATTAGTGTATGTATATATAAAAGTAAATGTTATAAACAAAATGATGTTCTGTTTGTTGACTTCATTCATATGTTACATCTTTACTCATCTAATAGCTTCAATCATATGCTAGGATTCAATCTATATGTTAAGACTTCATTCGTCTGCTAGTTTTATTTTTTGATAGATGAAACTTTTGCTTTAATCGTATATAATTATAAAATTGAAGGTTATAATTTAACTTTCAAACAAATTTGACTGAAAAATATTTTTTACAATTCCAGGATTACTTCAAACATGGGTCATGCATCTCGAGAACTATTTGCTCCAATGTTGGTGTGAAAAGTTTGAACGTACAAGTACGACTATTGAATAAAGAGTAAATGAAGCAAACAAAATATAAAATCTTGAGATATTTTCACTTTTCATATTTTATTTTCAGATATAAATACCTTATTTTCATTTTCTTTTTTCTTTTCAAAATTTTGTACAGGAAACAGTGAAAATGGAAATAGTAAATTATTAAAGTAAATTAAAATCCATTGATCTAATAATCATGAAGAGCTTTGTTTTACGGAATCATGAAGTTATTTACGGTAAAATAACTCACCTTTTCTGTAATAATTATTTTAAAATTCACAGATTTCTAATTTATTAGGAATGGAAAAATATTTTTGTACACCCAAAAGCTAGTAGAGACCTAGTAAGAGAGGAAAAAATAGAGAAAAAATATACGTATGATAGGTATATGTGAAAAGGTTAAATTAACACAAGAAGACGAGGGTTAAATTATGATTATAAAAAAAATTTCTATCTCTTAAAACTTTTCACAAAACAAGTTAGAAAATGCATTTTTATAAGAAAAACCTTGTTTTGAAGGATCTTCCGTGACAAAGTGTAACATAACTGTTTGAAAACAAGTTTAAATTACTGTCCAACAGCTTTTAAAATTAAATAGAGAGAAAGAGACCTTAAGATTTATACTAATTGGCTGAAGTGAACTCTGTCCCACAATCTTCGATACTCTTAAAAAGATTTTCATTAACTAAAAAGTTATAATTATTCTTTATAACAAAGTTACTCTTACTTCAACTCAAATATTTTCTCATAAAATCAATTCTGTCTCACAACTCAGGAGGCTTCGTCTCAAACTTACTGACCTAAGTATTTTTATATCACTTAGATCTTAATACTTAGTTTGTCTTCTTAGAAGTAATATTTTAAGGGAGAAAGAATAAAAAAAAAAAAAAAAAAAAAAAAAAAAAAAAGAGTGAAATGACCCAATACCTATCCCGTCATAATCCTCTTGCAAGGGAAACATGAGCATGAGGGTTACAGAATTGGCTGCCGAAAAATAAAAGAATCCGTGTGTTTAATTTCAACGCGGTAATTAGTACACCTGGTTGAGGCTGGTGGCATGCAAAGAGCAGGGTGTAGAATAGAGGGAGGGGTTACTGAAATGAAAACAAAAGAAGATATATGACAAAACATAAAACACTTGTTTTTGGAAACAATTTCCAACGTTTGATAGATTTGGATCAGAAACTCGATTGCTGCATAAGGGGGGCCGTCGTCCCCCAATTTTTTTTTTTTTACTTATATATATATATATATATATATATATATATATATATATATATATATATATATATATATATATATATATATATATATATATATATATATATATATATATATATATATATATATATATATATATATATATATATATATAAATAATAATAATAATAGTAATAATAATAGCAATAATTATATTATATATAATAATAATATATTATTATTATTATTAATTATAATAATAATAGTAATAATAAAGTTTTAATAATAATAATAAATTTTAATTCTAAAACTACCCACGAGATTTAGCTTGTTTTGTAACCATACAAGTGTTTGATTCATTCTGAAGTGTAGTTCTTTGTGATTTTGACATTCTAATTAAATGATAAACAAGAGAAGTAAGGTTTTCTAAAAAATATATCGTGTTCTTCGTAATAAATTAATTTTATTAATTATTTGAAAGAATGAGGATGAAACCTTCGATTAAGAGAAAAATATAATATAATAATAAAATATAAAAAATTTATTAAAAAATAAAAAAGTAAAAATGAAAATGAAAAAAAATTTAAAAAAAAAATTTCGTCCTCCCAAACTTAAGTCTTGCCTCCGCCTGGCTGCGGGTTGCTGTTAAACTTAGGACAAAATTGTGAGAATAGAATAAACAGGCTCTGTAATTCAGAAAGCAACTCCTAACATGTGCTAACTAAAGACCTATAACTAAAATCATAAAAGTGTGAAATGGCTATAATAGATTGATCTTGCTGTCTAATTTGGTTAATAGTCCTCTCAAAAAGAACCAAAATTTGCAATAAAGCTCCACGGAACAAATCATCATTTAATTGTTATCATATTAAAAAGATTTTAAAAATTCTACTAAATTCGCAAACCAAAGTTTCAAAAAGGCCCTTAAATAGTCATTTTTCCTTTTAAGAATAACTGAAAAGTGGAAGTGTCTATCTAACTTACATATAAGAATGGAAATGGGGGCAGGTTAGGTTAAACTTTAGTGGGCTTTAGTTAAAATCTCCAAATTCGTCAATTTATCTGTGACATAATTTAACAATAATCTTATATTGTTTTTAAGTTGCGTTCTAATAGCTTAAAAAGTTTAAATTAGGCCATTTCATTTAACATTTTACCAAAATAAACTAAATTATAAACCATTTATTAAAATGGTGTTCTTTCACTTTTTACATCAATTCGAACTAACCAATATATAAAATAAAGAATGAACTTTTTATATCAGTTATGCATCTAACTAATATATAAAGTATTATAAAAATTGATTTTTTACATCGATTAGTACAATATACAAAGTAATTTTTAAAAATTTTCCGTTCTAATTTATAATTACAACAAATTAAATAATAAAGAGACAATATAGGCCGTTGTTGTCTCTTTCCAAAATTAGTTATTTCACTACAGGTGACTACATGATCATATACAGAATTATTGACAATGTATCTTTTTAGACTTTTTTAATTTCACAATAATATTAAATTATCTTTAAAATATAACGTTGAGTCTAAATACAAATGAGACGTGCACGGGTTGAATAGAATAACGTTATGATGTATAAATATTTTCTTACCATCCTAATTGAGAACCTTATGATTTTATTTGTCATCATTTTCCTTAATTAGCTATGGTTGTCTTGATAGTTCTTAATTTAACAATGGTTACGTTAAATATGATAATCAATAATATGTAAAAAAGAAAACGTCAGACAAAATGCAAAAATACAATTGTAAACAAGATGAAAGTTTAAATCAATTTTTTTTTTCAAGCTAAAACATTACAATATTTAAATATCATAACCAAAAGTTCTCAATCAAATTGACTAAACAAATAATGAAAAAGTCAGGCATGAAAAGATCAAAAGGAGCTATACTGTAGATCTGCACTAGCCATAAAAGTGAAAAAGGTTGAAACGTACTTTTTAACTTAAAATGAAAGAACATAAATAGAGAAACTAAAAACCCTTTTCTCTGTTAAACCACCAAAACTCCCCAACCCTTTTCTTAATATTTCTTTTAACCAATCCAAATCCTCCTCCCCTACATCCTGTTCCCACATACTCTTTTCACCACCTTCACCCTTTTCTTCTTGTTTTACTTTTTTTATTTTCTTTGCTTCCCTACTTGAAAAATCATCAAATTCCTAAATGATCAGGGTCATAGAGGAACAATACTCGTATCTTTAAAACTTGAGTTCTTGAAGGTAAAATTCATAAACATTGAGGTAGATGAGTAATTTTATGGCACAAATTAGTAATGGGTTGTTTGTGAAGTGTTTGGAAATCAAAATATTAGGATTATTGTGGTTAATTCCGTTAAAACCCATGTTAAATTGGGGATTTTTGCCTAATTTCTAATTATCTTGGTTTTATGTCTTGATTCCTCTGACAGTGTAGTGGCTACTCCTCCTAACAACATTATAATGAGTTCTCTTTGTGAGTAGTTAATATATTAAGTGGCCTTTTGAATTAGTTGTATTTTTTAATTTTTGAGAAACAAGTAAATATTAAAGTTATAATTATTTTGTAATCTTGATTTCTACGAGTACTTGAGAATGAAATATAATAATTATTTATTAACTAAACTTCAGTTTATATAAATCAAAGTATCATGATAATCTATTTTAAATTTAGAAATTTGATTTTATTTGGCTAATTGGTGATATTGACTTCCATTCGTTACAACAAAGAGATAATGTAGCCTATGAGTTGAATACTAATAATTATATATTATTCCATTTGCTACAACGAAGATGTCTGTAGCCCATGAGTTAAATAATCATAATTGTACATATTTTTTCGTTTACTACAACGATGAGACAATGTAGCCAATGGGTGAATCCTCATTCTTATATGTATTTACTACAACAAAGAGATAATGTGATTTATGTGTATATGATAGAATGAAAGTTTTTATCATGCTTGATTATGACTTTGGTCTATATTTTTAATGGATGTATTTATTTTTTGTCTTTATTAAATGTTAGTTAAATTTCCTTTCTTGATATAAAGAAAAACTAGTGGTTGTATTGTTTTCTTATCCACTTTGTTTCTTATGCACTTACTAAGTCTGTATGATTAACCCCTTTTCCTTTCATGTTTTTCGACATTCACAAGTGGTAGATTAGCTGACTTCCTGGGCCTTGCTGACTTACCCAGGATATTATCCATCTTTTTGTAGGACTCTATAGCATATGATGGAGAGGTTTTTTTTTTTTTTTTTTTTTTTTTTTAGTGACTCCAGTATATGCAGCTACAGGGTTAGAGGGGTAGAAGTAGATAGAGGAGTGAATTGGTATATTTTTTTATACATTGTATAAGGATATGTTAGTAATGAAGTTATAATGTTCTGAGAAACTATGACAGTTTATTATGTAAATTGTTACTACCTTTTGTTTTTCGGCATAACCATGCTAAAATCCTATTTCGTGTTGTGTAGCTTTGACATCTGACTATTAGATTTATATATCTACATGTATATATGATTTTACAGGTACTTTATATGTAGTTTGGTCCTGCTTTTAGGGGAGGTTTTCCCGAATTTTTGGTAGCATCTTTGGTTCTTATCTTGGTAAGGTTTTTACTCTTAAGCTAACCAGGCTAAGGTGATGTTAGTCATGGTCATGGACCAAGTTTGGCTCATGACAAAGGTGATAAACAAATATATAAAATTAAAAAAGTAATAAACAATTAATATACTTGAGTCTAGAATAACATCATGATCGAGAGACAGAGAAGGAAGTGTGCTTTAGTTGTGTCAAGCAAAAGTGAACACAACTTCAAACTGAGTTTTCTTACTCATGCATATAGATTTGATTTAAAATCCCCTTATCCCTAATTTTTAATCCTGACTTTCTATTCTAGCATTTTGCTTTTCTTGTAATAAATAATTATTTTTTTAATAGATATGTATATAAATAAATAAACATGTCAGTTTGACAAATTTAATAGGTGTTTCTTTAGAGATTGAGTATAATCTTTTTGTATGAACAAACTTTTAAAAATATCGTAGTCAAGACTTTATAACGAATGAGTCCTTCTATAAGCAGCCAGAGGCTCCCATGGTAATCAGGCACAGACTATTTCCACCCTTAGTCACATGGTAAATTGGATATTTGTGGTAAAGTTTTGACTACCCTTTTCAAATGATTATTTACTCGTTCACTTTTTCAGAAGTCTCCACGTAGTTTACTCGGAGAGTGACTATGAGCCTCAACATTCAAACACATGCAGAAAAACATGAGAAAAACGTACCCCTAAACTACAAAATACAAGTCCACTGAAAATTCTATTGAAAAGCATAGAAGAAAAACCCCCTAAACTACGGAACACAAGTTCACTGACTAGTCCATTCTTGTGAAGTTTATTCCTAGCACACGCATTTGACTCCATTATTGTTCATGAATCACGATTCTATCTCTATCCCTCAACAATGGCTTCAGTTTTTCTCAGTTCTCAAAGAACTTTATTCTTGCTCTGATGAGTATCATAGTTTATATACTGTTTGTCTCTTCTCTAGTAGTTTCCATAGCTGCAGACACGTCATCCATTTCACAGTTCCAGTCCCTAAGTTATGGAAACACCATAGTTTCTTCCCCACGTGGAATCTTTGAGCTTGGTTTCTTCAATCTTGGAAATCCCAGCAAAGTCTACCTCGGAATTCGGTACAAGAATATTCCTTTTCAGAATGTTGTTTGGGTTGCAAATGCTGGCAATCCAATCAATGATTCCTCTGCCACATTGAAACTAAACAGTTCCGGCAATTTGATCCTCATACACAAAAACACGGTTGTTTGGTCCACTAGTTCTCTAAAACAAGCACAAAATCCAGTGGCAGAGCTCTTGGATTCTGGCAATCTTGTGATAAGAGGAAAAAATGAGCCAGACGAGGAAGAATATTTGTGGCAAAGTTTTGACTACCCTTCTAATACAGCGCTTTCAGGAATGAAGATTGGATGGAACCTCAAGAGAAATCTTAGTATTAGCGTGATAGCTTGGAAGAGTGATGATGATCCAACACCAGGAGATTTATCTTGGGGCATTACTCTACATCCTTATCCTGAGATCTATATGATGAAGGGAGCAATAAAGTACCATAGACTTGGACCGTGGAATGGGTTGCGCTTCAGTGGCATGCCGGACATGAAGCCTAATCCTGTTTACCGTTACGAGTTTGTCTCCAACATGGAAGAGGTTTATTACGCATGGACCCTGCAGCAGACTAGTTTAATAACAAAAGCAGTACTTAACCAAACCACACAAGAACGTATTCGATATGTTTGGTCAGAGGCTGATGAATCATGGATGTTTTACGGAATGATGCCAGGAGACTATTGTGATCGTTACGGGGTTTGTGGAGCCAATGCGTATTGCAGCATTACTTCATCACCAATTTGTGAGTGCTTAAAAGGGTTCAAGCCTAAGTCTCTTGAAAAATGGAACTCAATGGACTGGTCCCAAGGATGTGTCCTCAAACATCCATTGAGTTGCAAAAATGATGGGTTTGTTCTTGTGGAAGGCTTGAAAGTGCCGGATACTAAAGATACATTTTTGGACAAGACTATTAATCTAGAGAAATGCAGAACAAAGTGCTTGAATGATTGCTCCTGCATGGCATATACAAATTCAAATTTAAGTGGAGCAGGCAGTGGTTGCGTCATGTGGTTTGGTGATTTCATTGACATAAAACAATATCCTGTTCCTGAAAATGGGCAGGGTCTATATATCCGATTGCATCCTTCGGAATTAGGTAAATGCTTCCTCAACTTCTCTAATTAATCCTTTTACTATTGTTCTCACCAGATTTTCAATTCTGTTTTTGAGAATTTAAGCGTGTTCCTTCAATATGCTATTTAACCATTGTTGTTTTGTTTGATCAAATTCAACCGTGAAGATTCTTCCAGACGCAAGTACTCTAAAATAATATTAGCAACCACCATCACTGCAGCTTCAGGAATGCTTTTACTTGGTATTTATTTTATCTTCAAAATATGGAGAAGCATCGATGGTAAAATTATTCTCCTTTTCTCTCATATTTCAGTTTAGAAAAGTCCGAATAGCTCTGTGTAGTGGATTTGTTGAAGTGGGCAAATGTATAAATGAGAAAGTAAAAGTGTATACACCCTTTTGTATTAAAATATCTGATATATTTAACCCTCTTTTGAATCAATGGTTGACCACTCTGACTTTCATATAATAAATGGAAATTCTGCTACTTGCCAATTTGTTTGACAATTACAGTTGTTATAAGTTACTGTTTTTTCATAGTATTTACATTGTACTGTTGTAGAACAATCATTTTAATATTTTGTTTGGTGACCTATTTAGAGGGCCCAGTTCTGTGTCTCATTTTGTAGTAGTAGAGTTTACTAACTTGTAAGAGGCAAATAATGATTCACATGACACTATTATGTTTTATTTTCCCTTTGGGATCAAATATATTATTTATTTTTAGCAGTTTCATTTACCTCTCTAGTTTTGTAATTTATATTCCTAAAGCACTTTTCCCCATTTCAGAGAAGTCAAAGGGAAAAAATAACTGTGAAAGATATGTGGATGATTTGGATCTCCCATTGCTTGATTTGTCAAAAATCATTGCTGCCACTAATAATTTCTCAGAAGGGAACAAGATTGGAGAAGGTGGTTTTGGACCAGTATATTGGGTAATTCAATATATGGGTACTAATACTTAAGAAAACTAGAGAATTATTAATATTTGTAAGAGCCTCTATTCATGAATATGATTATGCAGGGAAAACTAGTGAGTGGGCTCGAAATTGCTGTAAAGAGACTTTCAACGAGCTCAGGACAAGGAATGACTGAGTTCATAAATGAAGTAAAACTGATGGCAAAACTTCAGCACCGAAATCTTGTAAAGCTTCTTGGCTGTTGCATTCAGAAACAAGAAAAAATATTAGTTTATGAATACATGTGTAACGGAAGCCTTGATTACTTCATTTTTGGTATGGAATATCAATAATATCAATTCCACATATTATTACTATAGTGATAATTATTAGCTTCTTATGCAGAAACATTCAATATTTGATAATAGATTTGCTATGAAACACAGATCATACCAAAGGTAAATCACTTGACTGGCCAAAGCGCTTCTGCATAATATGTGGAATTGCTCGGGGGCTTATGTATCTTCACCAAGATTCTCGACTAAGGATTGTCCATAGAGATCTCAAACTAAGTAATGTTTTACTGGATGATGATTTCTATCCAAAAATATCAGACTTTGGAATGGCTAGAAATTTTGGAGGAGAGCAGATTGAAGGAAACACAAATAAAATAGTTGGAACATTGTGAGTATATTACTGTTCAGAACCTTTTTCATTTACTGACATGTCATGAAAGTATCATTTTTCTCTCAATGAAATATTTCAGCGGGTACATGGCACCAGAATATGCTTTTGATGGCCAATATTCTGTAAAATCAGATGTCTTCAGCTTTGGTATTTTACTTTTGGAGATAATATGTGGGAAGAAAAATCGAAGACGGTATCACGATAACCAATCCCTTAACCTTGTGGAGGATGTAAGAACTTTTCTAATTTCTGATCTTTTCGTCTTACAATTGACATGATATATATACATTTTCTTGATAACAATTTTCTTTGTTTTTGTTTTAGGCATGGACAAACTGGAAATTGGACAGGACTTTACAAATAATTGACAAAAACATAGAGGATTCATGCATTGCATCTGAAGTGCTGCGTTGCATCCATGTTGGGCTCTTGTGCGTGCAACATTACCCAGAGGATAGGCCTACAATGACCTCGGTGGTTCTAATGTTGGGGAGTGAGATGGAATTGAATGAGCCTAAAACACCGGGTTTCTTCACAAAGAAGGAATCTGCTGAAGCAAATTCATGCTCAACTAGTTCAATCAATGCAGTAACCATAACCTTAAGTGCTCGGTGAAAATGAATGAGATAGATGCCCATATTGCATTCTTTAGTATATACAATCACTACTATAACGGACCAGTGATTTTAAATTGTTTACATGTTCATATGTTGTACAATCTACACTTCTGTAAAAGCTTAAAATAAATTTGATTAATTGAATAGATTGTGAAACTTCTATTCTATTGTATGCATAAATGTAAAAAGTTCATGAAAGATAAATGTTCATTCGTGACAGAGTCTATCAATAGATTTTGGATATTCCCTGTATTTTGTTATACATATAGTCTTAACTCTTACACTGACAGTAATCTTTTCTTTTAATTTTTTATTTCATGTCAAATCTATAAGATGTGAATGTGACTGATTCTGAAACTTTTATCATAGCTAAAAGGATGAAAATCTTTTGTGCACTCGCCACCAGCCCTGATTAAAGTGCTACTCGTATATTATTGTTTTCATTTCTTCTAATAAATAAGTGTTTTTTCACTCCAGTATTAAGAAAAAAAATCATTTTCGTATTTAAGTAGCATTTATTACTAATGTAATGGATTGCAGATATACAATTCTTTGAAGTCAGATTTAGTATGCAGAAGTAAATATCAAAAGTATCTCCATCTAATGAGATTAAAATGCTAGTTGACAAATAAGAGAAAATCTTAGACACGTTTCATTTTTATATTAAACAAATCTATCCCATGCCACAGTCACAAAAAACTCTATCCAAAACACCTTCCGTTATATAGATTACAAATCATCTTTTTTGTAACACTGTAATTAGAGCCTTTTGGCTCCTGGTATCTTCACAAGGTTTAGTCCTTTGATCGGCAATAAGACTAAAACTTGGTCTGGAATTTAGTCTCACCTAAACTTAAATGCCTTTATTTTTTTTTACAGATGTGTTTTGCAGGAACTAAAATTAAATCTATATAATTAGTTTGTGTTGACAACTGAATCATACTCATTGTATAGATTTTAGATCATCAGCTCATAATAATGCCCAAGCATCATTAATTATTCCCTGTTAAATGCTTGATCAACATATTAAGTTCTGGAATTGCTTCTAACTGGGGACTAGTTTAACATGGAAATTAAATTGAAAGTAGTCAACAATATTTCAATTTAATACCATATTTTTCTCCAAGGAAAATAATATTATCACTTTCAAAAACTGTGAATAACTTTTTATACACAGCTTTGTGCGTTAGTACAATATGTGAACCTGAGTCAGTAATTTTCAGCGGCCATTTAATGTGGTAATGGTATATTCATCATTTGAAGTCATTTGGATTGGACTTGAGCTGAAATACCCCTCAGCCGAACCACTTCTTGGAAAGAAACCAGGCTGTTTTGGCTCAACCAGTTCCATCTCACTCCCTAACATTTTAATTACCGAGCCCATGGTTGGCCTATCCTCAGGGTATTCTTGCACGCACAAGAGACTAACGTGGATGCATCGCAGTACTTCTGGGATAACACATGACTCCTTTATGCTTGAATCAATCAACTGTAAAGCATTTTGCTCTTTCCAAAGTGTCCATGCCTAAGATGAAATAAGAAAAGAATGTTAATTACTCATGTTAAAACTTGATCATATATAATCTCCAACAATGTTAGTTGAGAGCTTACATGACCAACAAGGTTATAAGTCTGGTTTCCATGACTGAAGGATCTATTTTTGTTCCCACATATAATCTCCAACAGCAAAATTCCAAAGCTGAAAACGTCTGATTTGATGGAAAATAGTCCATCAAAAGCATATTCTGGGGCCATATATCCACTGCAGGAAAAGTTGGAGCAAAGAATTAATATGATACAAAAATGAATAGATAAAATAATTGGTGCCGTGGTATAGTAATACAGACACTTACTAAGTCCCAACTACTCTAGTTGTGTTTCCTTCAGTTTGGTCTCCTCCAAAAGATCTAGCCATTCCAAAATCTGATATTTTTGGATTTAAATTTTCATCAAGTAAAACGTTACTTGTTTTGAGATCTCTATGGATAATCCTTAATCGGGAATCTTCATGAAGATACAAAAGGCCCCTAACAATTCCAAATATTATGTTAAAGCGTTGTGGCCAATCCAGCACTGCCCCTTTTCTTTGATCTGTTTTTGGCAAAGAAAATATGCTGTTCAAGATTAATAACCTCTAAATATGACTAAAGTAATACAGCACAAGTTCACCAAGTCTAAGCATTTTTCATATTACGTACCAAAAAGGAAGGAGTTCAGGCTGCCATTAACCATGTATTCATAAACTAGTAATTTTTCTTGTCCTTGAATGCAACAACCAAGAAGCTTTACAAGATTTCGGTGTTGAAGCTTTGCAATCAGTTTTACTTCTGCTCTGAACTCGGTTATTCCTTGTTCAGAACTGCTTGAAAGTCTCTTCACAGCAATTTCTCGCCCATCTGCTAATTTCCCCTGTATAATTGCATTCATTTAAAAAAAAGCTTTCTATAACAATAATGCATCTCTGGACTATAGTTATTCATTTTATGGTTAAGTACATAAATATTGAATTACCTTATATACAGATCCAAAGCCACCTTGTCCAATCTTATTATTCAGTGAGAAACTGTTAGTGGCAGTAGTGATAGTTAGCAGATCAAACAACGGCAGATCCAGATCTTGTATCTGTCTTTTGGTGTTCTCTTTTTTCTTTGACTTTTCTGGACACCGGAAGAAAGGAATAAGGCACTCAGTAATATTATAAGACTGATTTAAATAAATATGCAATATTCAGTTAGGGAAGGAAACAGAACAAGCATCTGAGATTCATGGCCATGTTAAAAAGCCACTTGGCCTCAAATTCTCTGTTAAGTTCATCTACAATACAAGTGCTTCCTGATAATTTGAAGTACTTCCAATTTCCCATTTCAAAAGATATAGATAGAAAAGGGTGTAACATAATTTAAGTGATAATATTAATGTGTGGGTGAATAATATACCAGCAATGTTCCTTCTGACTGTGTATGCGACTATACAAAATAAAAGTATTCCACCAATTGCAGCAACTGTGGTAGCAGTTATTATTGTCACAATCTTGTGCCCATGTTGCTCTTCACGGTTGATTTGATCAAACATACAAACAAGAACAGGAAATTAAATCCTAAATTTAAAGAATGATCACGTGTTTCCCAAAATAATAAGAATGATAGAAGTATTTAGAAAAAAAGATTAATAGTCTTTACCTAACTCTGAAGCAGGTATCCGGATATATAGATCTTGCCCAGCAGCTTCAACCACTTTGATGTCAAATAGTTCGCCAAACCAAATGACACAACCGCTACCTACACCTCTTATGTCCGAATTACTATATGCCGTGCAAGAAACATTATTCAAGCATTTGGCTCTGCATTCTTCTAAACCAATATTCTCATTCAGCCAAGTATATGTTGTATCTGGTACTTTCATTCCTACATATTTCACAAACTCATCCGTATATGTGCTGATTTGTGGATGTTTCAGGACACATCCTTGGGACCAGTCCAATGAGTTCCAATTTTCAGGAGACTTAGGTTTGAACCCTTCTAAACATTCACAAATTGGTGACGAAGAAGTACTGCAATATGCGTTGGCTCCACAAAAGCCATAATAATCACAGGTTTCATTTGGCAACGCTGAATACTGCACCCATGATGCATCAGTCTCTGACCACACAAAATGAAGACGTTGTAGTGTGGTTTGGTTAAGTACAGCTTTTGTTATCAAACTTAACTGCTGGAGGGTCCATGTGTAATAAACCCCTTCCTTGTTGGAGACATACTCGTAAATATAAACTGGATTTAGTGTCAGTGCCGGCAAATCACTGAAACGCAAACCGTTCCATGGTCCAAGTCTGTAGTACTTTTTTGTTCCCTTCATCAGATAAATCTCAGGAAAAGGGTGAAGAACAACACCCCAAGATAAGTCTCCGGGGGTTGGATCATCATTACTCTTCCATGCTATCTGGTGACTATTGAAATTTCTTTTGCGGTCCCATCCAACTTTCATTCCTGGCAACATTGTATTAGAAGCGTAATCAAAGCTTTGCCACAAATACACCTCAGTATTAGATTCTGTTGCATTCTTGTCTCTTATCACAAGATTGCCAGAGTCTAAGAGCTCTGCCACTGGATTCTGTGCTTCTTTAAGAGAACTTGTGGACCAAACAACCATGTTGTTGTGTGTTAGGACTAAATTGCCAGAACTGTTTAGTTTCAAGATGGCAGAGGAACCATTGATTGGGTTGCCACTGTTTGCTACCCAAACAACGTTCTGAAGTGGAATATTCTTGTACCGAATGCCAAGGTAGATTTTGTTGGGATTTCCAAGATTGAAAAAACCAAGCTCAAAGATTCCACGTGGAGAAGAAACGATGGTGTTTCCATAACTGAGGTTATGTGACTGTGAAATGAATGATGTTTCTGCTGCTATGTAAACTACGATATAAGAGACAAACAGTATATAAAGTATGATACTCATCAGAGCCAGAATAAACTTGATTGAGTACTAACTAAGCTTGAGAGATAGAGTTTAAAACTTCCAACACTCAAGAATAAAGAAAACTGAAATAACTGAGTAGAAAGAATCTTGTGCAAAACAACAAAATTTACAACAAAGTGAGTAAAACAAAGTAATGCATGGTTTTCATGACTGGAATAGTCAGTGCTGAACAATAACAAGTGACTTCTGCCGTGATGCCAAAGGCATAGATTAATGCGTGATTGGACCAGAAAACCTTAATATTTATTATAAATGCCACACTAGTAAGCTTTACAGAAAAAATTTGAATCAAATTCTATCCACGGTTTATGGGTTCCTAGATGACGGCTAGAATATCTGATTTTCGCAAGTTGTCAGATATCTCACATTAAATACTGATATGGGCAAATCAATATATTTTAATAGGATAAAACCCTTATCTAACTAACCAATAGTCATAGTTTGACCTTTCTAGCCGCCCCCAATCGGGACATTTTAAGAGAACCATGTTTCATTCTCCAAATTTTAGACTAGAGGTCAATTTTCAATTCCCAAAGGCAATTATTAATAAGAACCAATAAATGTTTTTTTAAGAAGAACGTGACCAAAATAACTATAGTTTATAGTTCAAACAATCAGAGCATTAATTTTCCTTCACCTATACAGTTTGAATTAGGATTTATTCAACTCCATTCATTAATTCACCTATTGAATTAGCTGAGTTATTTAATATAATTTTCTTAGATAAACAAATATTTAATATCTGACTACATTTTTCTTTGAAGCCAGCTGATCCTCTTCACAATCAGCTCCTGAAAATCACCCAACGTATAGAATTATGAATCATTTGAAAATCTTAAACAATTAACTTATCCGAACCAAAAGTTTCATTGTTTGAATATTCAAATCAGTCTTATAGGTATGATATGTGAACTTAGTCCACTGTTACTACCAGGGAAAATTCAAATGAAAGCAAAATTTCAAGGACTTTGTTAGAACGAGGTTTATGTCCGGACGCAAGATTCTGTTCATCTACAGTACACACCAAAAAAAAATATGTTTATCTACCATGGATCAAAGTCAACACTGACATCACAACAAGGTTGCGCTGAGTTCAAGATTGTCGTGCTTGATTTTCAAGGACTCGAAAAGGAGCACAGCCATGCTAACTTAAAAATAAGGAAGGATGTAAAGAACAAAAACGAAAATAAGAGCATATATTACACAAACCAGTAACAGATTCTCTCTTTTTCTCATTTTCTTATGTATTTGATTGTAATTTGGTGTGTTCCTTCTTTCTTGACTAGCTGGGGTTATGATGTGGATTGTGCTTGTAAGAACCCTAATTCTCTATTTTAATTGGATTATTTTGTTTTACTTAGTTAACTGAAATTCCCTGCCGTTTTAATTGATGTTTCCCCTAATTGATAATCCCAATCTATCATTTGTGTATGATATCAAGACTCAGTTTACTATTACTACCAAGATAGGGTGCGCTTGGCCTTAAACGTATTCTAGAGATATCCAAACACTTAATGAGCTTATAACAAAAAGCTTGAGGCTCCATGATACAACCACCCTTATTAAGTGAGATTCTAAAAGTAATTTCTGAAGTAGACCATATAAATCTGCCACTGCAGGGTTCTCAAAGGAAAGATAAACTAGAACAAAAATGGATTACCAGAATCATCGTAGGTACTTATTTATCTCTAAAACAAAATTATGTTAATTTCAAGGGCTCAGTCCACAAACTTTAGTAAAGAAAAACAGGGATGATAACATTCCTTCCTTATAAGCAATTTCGTGTCTGCTCTGTTTCCAAGGATAAGGACACTTCTCAAGAAAATTGGTTCAATTTACCTCAAAATAAGGAAGCCTGAACATGGATTACTTCTCGCTTCAACCAAGGTTGGCCAGAGTCAACAAAGAAGCACTAAATTTTGTTCCAATATAAAGGGTTAAGCAAATCAATTTAGTTGTTCATCCCATTAAGTGTCAATGACAAACAAGATGCAAGTATCTCAATAATTACTGTGGGAGAACTGATGGAATTCTGCAGCTCAATTACAAAAGTTATTGATGGTGAGATTAAACTTCCATCATCACAAATCATCTTCCAAAAAATACAAACCAGATGTCATTAACATTAGTTTCATAATGTTCGCCAAAGGAACACATGTACTAATATACATATCACTTTTAAAACTTAATGATTAAGTTTTTATACATATGGAATGGGCAACAAAAGTAATGCTAGAGGTTTTATACTAAATAACCTTTGAGATCACCACAACTGAACAGGTTTCGAAGCAAAAATATTTGGTCTTGATTGTATGTATGTTATGCTGAATCAATAGTTTTTGGCGTATGTAACACCCCTCAACTCCTCCAATACATAGAAGAGAAAAAAACAAGATTCAACCAAGCCAAAGAGAGCAATAAAATTGAAACAAGAGATCTCCATTACGGTAAAGAAAACAAACTAATTCGAAATATTTAATTCACATTAAATAAACAAAGGAAGATGTAGGAATAACCAATTATTATTATTAAACAAAGAACCACCTTAACCTGGATGTGGGGAAGTTGAGATGAACAGACTCTTGATCTCTATTCTTAGTCAGAAGTCTCGGTATCTTTTCGGGAAAAGTTTAAATATAGAACTGAGTGATATATTAGGCTGACGGAAAGAGAGAACAGAAAGGTTTAAATAGATTTTCTGGGGAGGAGAAATAGTAGACACTTTGTTTTGATTTCCTTCATCTGAAATCCTTCTAGGAACCAAACCAGGCTCTTTTGGCTCGACCAGTTCAATCTTACTCCCAAACATTTGAATTACTGAGGTCATGGTTGGCCTATCATCCGAGTATTGTTGCGCACACTTCAGGGATAACACACGAGTCCCTTATGCTTGAGTCAATCAACTCCAAAGCATTTTGCTCTTTCCAAATTGACCATGCCTAAAATAAAAGAAGAAAAAATGTTAATTACTAATGATAAACTTGGGCATGGGTAAATAATAAGTCATTTCAGTGCTTACATAGCCAACAACATTAAGAGTCTAGGTTCCATGACAAAGAGCTCTATTTTTAATGCCACATATAATCTCCAGCAGCAAAATAGCAAATTCTGGGGGCAGATATCCACTACAAGAAATAAATAGAGCAAAAATTTCACTTGCCACAATATTATGTAATAAATAAATGTAGTAAAGTATAGTAAGACAGGTACTCACTAAGTGTTAAGAAATTTGTTTTTGGATTGCACATATCATCTTTATTTTTACCGTTGTCAATTTTCATTTTATTTTAATTATTTTGTTCTAGTCAAAGTAGTGGTTCCTAGACTTTAGGAGAAAGTATTTTCTTTTTAATTAGTGATGTAGTGGTTCAAACTTTATGAGAAAGTATCACTTAGTGTTGTAGTGATTCCTTGACTTTAGGAGCAAGTATTTGTTTCTCTCTCACTACAATCATTATAAATATTGTAATTGGCAGCTGAATAATATCAAGCATTCAACACAAATTGTCTCTTCTAAGTTCATAGATTCTCTCCTTCAACATTTCATTACTTTGTTTCTTTTTTATTCCGTAAAATCAACAATTGATATCAAAGCCTTTTTCTTACGGATCTGTGAAAATGGATGTTGAACGAAATTTTTCACAAGTTGCACCTCCAGTCTTTGATAGAAAAAACTATGATCTTTGAGCTATCAAAATAGAGACTTACCTGGAGGCTTTGGATCTTTGGGAAGGTGTAGAAGAGGATTATGAAGTGCTTCCGTTGCCGGACAATCCCACCGTGGCCCAAATCAAGAATCATAAGGAGAAAAAAACCCGAAAGGCAAAGGCAAAGTCATGCCTTTTTGCTGGTGCCTCTACAACCATTTTTACTAGGATCTTGACTCTCAAATTAGCAAAAGCAATTTGGGATTATCTAAAGACGCAATATGCTAGAGATGAAAGAATTAGAAGCACGCAATTGCTTAACATAATGAGGGAGTTTGAGCTTCAAAGAATGAAAGAGTCTAACACAATCAAGGAATAGTTAGACAAATTGTTGAGTATTGCCAACAAGATAAAATTGTTGGGAAATGATTTTACAGATTCCAGAATTGTTGAGAAAATTCTAGTAAGGGTGTCAGAGAGATACGAAGCATTTATAGCTTCATTGGAGAACACAAAGGATCTCTTAAAGATCACTTTAACAGAAGTGTTGCATGTAACACCCCTCAACTTCTCCACCAAAATATTCTAATTTCTCTATGGTAATTAAATACATCATTCGATAACGAACCAAATCTTATTTCATAAAGTAATTTTCAAAGTAAATTTCTACAACTGTATATTCTTTACAAAAGAAAAATCTTAAACTTCTAACATTACTATATAATAGAAATTTCTCAAACACAAAAATGAAAGCAATAGCATCATGATGTCTTCAACAAACCAGGTTCTCCTCTAGCCTACGACCTGGTGTCTCCAAGCAACTGCTCATCTGCTCGTCCGTTCGCAGGTCATCACAGGTGTCAACCACAAACACAACCATAGGGTTAGCTCATAATTTAATGATAATAATAAAATCATAAGAACAATACACACAAACAACAGATATAAAGAAGACATGAAATTTCAATTAACAAATCATCACAATTAACTATGCAACCCAATATGATGCATGTCACTCACATTTCACTCTCAAGTCATGTGGTACCATCAAAACAACTGAGCGATGCTAGGAGTACATGTCACATCTGACACTCTCACTAGAAATACTAGACAATTACAGTCAGGGCAACCAGTGTTGCACTAGGAGTCACTTCCCACTCATAGTGATCAGTCATAGTGGAAGCTTTCCCCACCGCGAATACCCTCTAAGTCCTAGGCCATTACAACGACCCGTTAGGGACCAACCGTACTAGTTCCCTTCATCCTCACCTTTCAAAAATATTTTCACTACATTTAGCATTCATGATAATCTCTCTCATTTTTAAAACACCATGCTTTACAAGCATGTTCACCAGGGGCAACCTCACTCCTCATCCCTAGGAGCAGGCATCCATCCCTTTCACTTTCAAATAATTTCCACTGATTATCATGAACTAAACAACTCATCAATGCAACATGACCCGCAATAATCATCTCTCCACCCACATTAATCATTTCCCTTAACATTAATAAATGTAATACACGTGTCATTCACACATCATTACAATTGTAATTTATTGCATACAAGAATACAAAGAAGAAAGAATATACTAAAGGAACCTAAAATAATAACTTGTGGAATTCTAAAGAATCAAAATTCAACCTATAGTTTTATTTATTTATTTTTCACATTGACCAATGCTTAACCAATCCCAAATTACCAAAGTCAACCTTCATATCTCAAAAATCAAAATATCTAGTTGTTGTCCCAATTTATCTTAATATTCCTTTCATCTCGCACATTTAGTCAATCTCTTATCACTTTAATTACAATACCTCACTCACCAAATGAAACACTACAGTAACTATCCATATCATGTTTACATCCACCTTTATATACATCTAACCATGTGCTTTTATCCTTAATAAAATTCTGTCATCATATTCCTTTTTACCCTTAATAAAACACCTTTATATACCACCACCTGTGTACTAAACATATTTATCACAATGGTAGGAACACATTGACAGTTCTATATTCTTTTTTTTTTAACTTTATTCAAACCCTATGAGTAATGAGATATCATGAAAATCTAATATCAAAATCAGAAAATTAACTACATCCAACAATCACGTCAATCACATAATTATCCAAAAAGAAATCACCATGGCATACTCGTTATCATTGAATTCTTGTAACTACTCTCACTTAAAGGTTCTAAATAGGCAAAACTTATCCTCTAGATTTTCTAATTAACCAAGGGTTCTCACAACTATAAAAGGGTTTCAAGGTTTCTTAGTATAAAATTATTGTAATTCAAAAGGTCAATCACCAATCCCTAGAAGTCTCATATTTTATAATTTCATTTCTCTGATTTTCCTAACCCTCTTTGCTCACTCATTCACAATATACCAATCCCATCACAAAATCTGCCTTTAGAGCACAATAATTCAATTTCATTCAATAAAACAATTACACAAATAATCACAATTGCCAAAACTAACAGGAACTCAATAATCCAATAGTAAAACCACAATCATCATACCCAAATTTAGTGAATTCAATCATTAAAATTACATAAACAACATTTTGAAGCAATTAGTCAATTGTGTAGAAGGTACTCATTATTATCATCAAATTTAAGAACTACCCTAACCTGAACTCGAGACACTATGTGTGAAGAGAAAAATTGAAGTTGGTAGAGTTCCAATCTCCACCCTCTCATCAGGAACTTCAATCTCCTTTTAGGGGAAAAGACAATACTAGAGCGTGAGAGAAAGAAGGGAAAGAAAGGAAGAATGAGGAAGGATGTGTGTTTAGAAGGTGTAGTAGACTCGCCCTTTTATAGCTGCTTAACCACCCATGGGCATTTATTACCATTAAAATTATAACATTACATAATCAATTTTCATTATTTTGTTGAAGATAATTATTTCCTTAATTAATGCATTCTGTTTCCTAACAGATTTGGTGGTGATTTGGAACAGATTTGTGGTGATTTGATTTGTATCACCTTAATTACTTATTTCTTATTTCCTTAATTAAGTTTTACCTAGTCTATAAATTCATATTATATTCATTCCTTGAATAAGATACAAAAATAATATAAAATCTGTTCTTCAATCTTATTAAATTGAAACGTTATAATTCAATTATTATAATTAAAATAAGACGTTACACAATTAATTAATATTATTGTTAAAATAGACATTAGACAATTTATTATTATTATTCAAAAAATTCGTTGCATGCCTTGTAGGCCCAAGAGCAACGAAGGTTTATGAGACAAGATCGTGTTGTCAAAGGTGCTTTGTCAGTCATGCATCATGGAGTTAAGAAGAACAAAACCTCAAGCAACGAAAATCCAACAAATAATCAGATGAAAGACAAGAGAGGAAAGAAAAATTATCCACCTTGTCAACATTGTAGTAGAAAAGGTCATCCACCTTTCAAATGTTGGAAAAGACCAGAGGCAAAATGCAGCAAGTACAACCAGATAGGGCATGAAGCTGTAATTTGTAAAAACAAAAATCACCATGATGAAAGAGCTCAAATTGCCAATCAAGAGGAGGAGGACCTATTGTTTGTGGCTACTTGTTTCCTAAGCAATAAGTCAAATAAAAGTTGGCTAATTGATAGCGGTTGTACCAACCATATGACCTCTGACAAGACACTCTTCAAAGATTTGAGGTCAACTAAAGTCAAAATAGGTAATGGTGATTACATTACAGTCAAAGGAAAAGGGACAATTGCAATAACAAGCTCTGTAGGCACAAAATTTATTTCTGATGCTCTTTTTGTTCCTCAACTCGACCAAAACTTATTAAGTGTTGGTCAACTAATTGTAAAAGGATTTAAAGTTATTTTTGAAAACAAATATTACTTGATTAAAGATGCAGTCGGTCAAGATATGTTCAAGGTAAAATTGAAAGGAAAAAGTTTTGTTCTAAATCTATTGGAGGAGGGGCAAGCTTTCTCACTCAAAGAAGATGTCAAATAAATCTGACACAAAAGGCTTGGACATTATCATTACCAAGGGTTGTCGCAGTTGAGTCAGAAAGGACTAACACTTGATGTTCCTGAGCTTGAGGATCGAATCTCAAATTGTAAAACCAGTCAATTTTGCAAGCAAAAAAGAAAACATTCCTCAAAGACAACATGGAGAACATCAAGGAAGACGCAATTGATTCACAAAGATGCTGCTGGTCCAAAAAGAACACCTTCATTAAATGGTAATCTTTATTATATTCTTTTTATTGATGAATTTACCAAAATGTGTTGGATCTTCTTCTTCAAGAACAAATCAGATAGTGATTGGGGTGGCTCAACTGATGATATGAGGAATACCAAAAGATGGAGTTGTTATTCATGTTTATTGCAAAACCGAAGATCAAGGTTACAGATTTGTTCACCAAGCCATTGTCAATTAGCAAGTTTGAGTTTCTAAGAAAGAAGATAGGACTTTGCATATCTGAAAGCATGGAAGAGTGTTAAGAAAATTGTATTTGGATTGCACATGTCATCTTTATTTTTATAGCTGTCAATTTTTATTTTATTTTAATTATTTTGTTCTAGTCAAAGTAGTGGTTCCTAGACTTTAGGAGAAAGTATTTTCTTTTTAATTAGTGATGTAGTGGTTCAAACTTTATGAGCAAGTATCACTTAGTGGTGTAGTGGTTCCTTGACTTTAGGAGCAAGTATTTATTTCTCTCTCACTACAATCATTATAAATATTGTAATTGGCAGCTGAATAATATCAAGCATTCAACACAAATTATCTCTTATAAGTTCATAGATTCTCTCCTTCAATATTTCATTACTTGATTTCTTTTTTATTCCCTAAAACCAAGACTAAGTCTCAACTACTCTATCTGTGTTTCCTTCAATTTGGTCTCCTCCAAAAGATCTAGCCATTCCAAAATCTGATACTTTTGGGTTTAAATTTTCATCAAGTAAAGTGTTACTTGCTTTTAGATCTTTATGAATAATTCTTAGTCGCGAATCTTGTTGAAGATACAAAAGCCCCTTAGCAATTCCAAATATTATATGGAAGCGTCATGGCCAATCCAATAATTTACCTTTTATTTGATCTGGTTTTTTGCAAAGCAAATATGTTATTCAATATTAAATATAACAACGGTGCCTATTCTAAGCTTTCTTCATATTACATACCAAAAATGAATGAGTCTAGGCTACCATGAACCATATATGCATATATTAGTAATTTCTCTTGTCCCTGAATGCAACAGCCAAGAAGTTTTACAAGATTCCGGTGTTGAAGCTTTGCAATCAGTTTTACTTCTGTTATGAACTCATTTATCCCTCGTCCAGAACTGCTTGAAAGTCTCTTCACAGCAATTTTCTTGCCCATTTCCTGCATAATGGCATTCATTTGATACGATGCTTCCTATAAATGTAATTCATCTATGGGACTTTGGTTTTTGTTTTCAATATAAGTGATTAAATATTGAATTACCCTGTATACTGGTCAAAAACCACCTTGTCCAATCTTCTTATTGAATAAGAAATTATTAGTGGCAGTAGTGATTGTTGCCAGATCAAACAATGGCAGGTCCTGTTAAGAACAAAGCAATAAATAAAATAAATAAGGAAATAAAGAAGAGAAAAAAATACACGAATTTAACGTGGTTCAGTAATTTGTCTACGTCCACGACTACACTAGGAACAGTTTATTCTTGGTGTGCGTTTCAAGCTTTACAAGAAGTTCTTTATATAGAGACAAAAGACAGTCTCTCTCACTTTTCTAAACGATGTGGGACTAAAGTCTAAATGCATCTTTTTTTACATGATGTGGGACTAATCAAACTACATATACTCCTAACAATTCTCCCACTTGGAGTTTGATTCACATCACAACCTAGTGTAGTGCCTTCGTCATCAATCACTCTCGAAGGCCCGTTGAGGTAACACAAAACCTCAACTTATCAATTGTAACTGTCTTGGTCAACATATCTGCTGGATTCTCTGACCCTGGGATCTTCAACAAAGATAACTCTCCATTACTAATCAAGTCTCTGATAAAATGATACTTTATCTCAATATGCTTGCATCTAGAATGAAGGATTGGATTTTTAGCAAGGTATACTGCACTCTGGCTATCATTGAATAATGGAGCATCATCTTGTTCTTTTCCTAGTCCTCTAAGAAGATTCTTCAGCCATATCATCCCCTTGGCTGCTTCTGAAATTGCCACATACTCAGCTTTAGTGGTTGAAAGAGAAACTCTACCTTGAAGTTTAGACTTCCAACTGATAGTTGTACCACCCAACAAAGATATGTAGCTTGTTGTGCTCTCTACCATCTAGATCTCCTCCTAAGTCTGCATCAGAAAAACCCTGTAAAGTGAGATTACTTCCTTTAAAACATAAGTGCATCCTTGAAGTACCCTTCAAATATCTCAATATCCACTTCACAGCCTCCCAATGCTCCTTTCCAGGACTGGATAGAAACCTGCTTACAACTCCCACTGCATGTGTTGTGTCTGGTCTAGTACACACCATAGCATACATCAAGCTCCCTACTGCAGAAGCATATAGTATTTTAGACATGTAATCCTTTTCTTCATCAGTCTGAGGAGATTGCCTTTTTGAAAGTTTTAGGTGTGTTCCCAAAGGGGTATTCCTGGTCTTTGCATCTCCAACATTGAACCTATTAAGCAATTTTTTAATATAATTCTCCAGAGAAAACTTCAAAGTACCTTCTGATATGTCTCTAGAGATTCTCATGCCAAGAATTTGTTTGGCTGGCCCAAGATCCTTCATCTCAAAGTTTCCTGCTAACTGTTTCTTCAACTTGTTAATTTCTGTCATACTAGACCCTGCAATTAACATGTCATCAACATATAAAGCAAGAATAATATAACTGCCAACACATTTTTTAACATAACAACAGTAGTCTTCTTCACATTTATGAAACCTTGCGCTTCTCATAAATTCATTAAACTTTTTGTACCATTGTATCGGTGCTTGTTCCAGGCCATACAAACTTTTATGGAGCTTGCATACAAGATTCTCCTTGCCTTATACTTCAAAACCTTCTGGTTGTTTCATAAAGATGTCCTCCTCTAGATTCCCATGCAGAAATGCAGTTTTAACATCTAACTGCTCAAGATGAAGATTTTCTACAGCTACAATACTCAAGATAACTCTAATGGTAGTCATCTTTACAATAGGAGAGAAGATCTCTGTGAAGTCGATTCCTTGTTTCTGCTGAAATCCTTTCACTACGAGTCTCGCCTTATATCTTTTACTTCCATCTGGTTCTTCCTTTATCCTATAGACCCACATTTCTTAGCCTTCTTCCCTTCTGGTAGCTTGGTTAGAGACCAAGTTTTGTTCTTTTGAAGGGATTTCATCTCATCTTCCATTGCTTGCTCCCACTTGACGGAATTATCTCCCTGCATAGCTTCAGCAAAATGCTCTAGCTCACCAGCATCAGTCAACAACAGATAATGTAATGAAGGGGAATACCTTTGCGGTGCTACTATCGTTCTGCTTGACCTTCTTACTTGTGTCTCAAAAGGTTCCAGCTCTGTTGTTGGTTCTGGTTCTGTTATTGGTTCTGGTTCAGACTCAGACTCAGTATCCTGCCTTCTATTGACTACGTCCTTTTCTGAGATTTCTTCTAGTGCTACTTTCTCACAGACCACTTTGATTTTGTTTGCGCTTATGGATTCTCAGACTGTCTTTATAGAACACACTTTCATTAAAAGTAACATTTCTACTTCTGATGATTTTCTTGTTTTTGTCATCCCAGAATTTGTAGCCATACATGTCAGATCCATAACCAATGAAATAACATAATTTTGCCTTGGGGTCTAATTTATCTCTACTATTAGAGTCTATCAGAATATATGAGGCACAACCAAAGACTTTCAAATGTGAAAAATTTACCTCCTTCCCAGACCATACTTCTTCAGGTAACTGATAGTCTAAAGGAACCGATGGACCTCTGTTTATGAGATAGGCGGCTGTGTTTATCGCCTCTGCCCAAAACACCTTAGGTAGGCCTGACTGGATTCTCATGCATTTAGATCTCTCATTCAAGGTTCTGTTCATTCTTTCTGCCACACCGTTTTGCTCAGGTGTCCCCGGCACTGTCTTGATCATTCTGATCTCATTCTCTGAACAAAATTCCCTGAATTCTCTGCTATCATACTCTCCACCATTATCAGATTTCGGACTTTTCACCATTAGACTGTTTGATTTTCAACCTCCCTTTTCCACCTTTTGAACACAGAAAGCACGTCAGATTTATTTTTAAGGAAATAGACCCATAACTTTCTTGTAGAGTCATCAATGAAGGTTACATAACATTGTGAGCCTCCAAGGGATTTCACTGGAGCGGGCCCCCAGACATCTGTATGCACCAATTCTAGCCTTTCAACTTTAGATTCTAGCCTTTCAACTTTAGATCTCATTCTCGGTTTAGAAAAACGGACCTTTTTCTGCTTTCCAAAAATACAGTGTTCACAAGGTCCAATATCAATATGCTTTATGTCAGATAACTTACCTCTTGACACCATGAGCTTGATCCCCTTTTCACTGATATGCCCAAGTCTCTGATGCCATAGGCTGGAACTATTGGCAGCCTCTGCGACGGTTACCATATCCTCATCTTCAAGCATATAAAGAGACCCTCGCTTCTTTCCACGAGCAATAACCAAATTGCCTTTCATTACCTTCCAAGAGCCATCCCCAAATGTAGTGTAGTGCCCCTTGTTGTCCAACTGTCCCACAGATATCAAGTTTCTCTTTAAGGCGGGGATATGTCTGACATTGTGCAAAGTCCATAGGGCACCATTAGAGGTTCGGATGTCAACATCACCTCTTCCCACAATATCAAGGGATTTTCCTTCTGCAAGGTAAACCTTCCCAAATTCCCCTGAAACATAGTTATAAAATAGTTCTAAGGAAGGTGTAGTGTGGAATGACGCACCTAAGTCCATTATCCATAAATCAACAGGACTATCTAAACTGCATATTAATGCATCTCCAACAGGCAAATTTTGTCTGTCTCCCTCTGGATTTTGATCTGCCCCGTCCTTGATTCTGACCTTTCTGGCTACTTCTTCCTCGAGTTTCAATACTCAACGCAGAACTGGAATCAGAATTAGAACACTCACCTAAACCTCTCCTGCGAACGTCTTCGCTTAGGATCAAGTCTCGTATATCATCAAGCTTCAACTTGTTATTACTTGTAACTACTAATCTGCTAGATAATGTTGCACTCCAACTTTCCGGAAGGGATGATAATAGAATCAATGCTTTCACCTCATCATCAAAGTTGATCTGCACTGAGGCCAACTGGGCAAGGATTGCGTTAAATTCATTAATATGATTAGTAGCAGAATTACCTTCGCCCATTTTAAGGTTGACCAGCCTCCATATTAGATACACTTTGTTGGCTGCAGATGGCTTCTCGTACATGTTTGATAATGCATTCATCAGACCTACAGTTGTCTTCTCGTTCATAATGTTGAACGCGACATTTTTGGCTAACGTCAAACGGATCACACTAAGCGTCTGCCGATCTAGCAGTTCTTGTCGCTTTCCAAGAAAGCTCCCACTGCTTCTCTACCCTGAGGATAAACCAATCTTTTCTGATGTGGAAGATCAGACAAAGCCGCAACCACACAGCATACTAAGAAATTGGCTCTTGATACCAATTGTTAAGAACAAAGCAATAAATAAAATAAATAAGGAAATAAAGAAGAGAGAAAAAGACACAAGAATTTAACGTGGTTCAGCAATTTGCCTACGTCCACGACTACACTAGGAATAGTTTATTCTTGGTGTGCATTTCAAGCTTTACAGGAAGTTCTTTATATAGAGACAAAACACAGTCTCTCTCACTTTTCTAAACGATGTGGGACTAAAGTCTAAATGCATCTTTTTTTACATGATGTGGGACTAATCAAACTACATATACTCCTAACAGATCCAAATCTTCTAGTTGTCTTTCAATGCTATCTTTTTTCTTTGAGTTATCTGGACAAAGGAAGAATGGAGCCAAGCATTCAAGAATATTATGAAACGTGGACAGAATTGGAACTGCTTTAAATAGATAAATATGCAGTACTTGGACAAAGAAACAGAAAATACAGTGTGATTATTAAATTCATGAGGTTCATAGCCATGTTAAAATCATTAAACTTCAATCATGGTCATATGGAATTCGTCCTCGTTAAGCTATGTCCACACTATTAGTCCTTTCCGATAATTTGAAGTATGTACTTCATTTTTCTATTTCAATATATATATACATATATATATGAGTTATCATGATTTTAGTGAAAATAATAAAATATAGTTGATTAATTTACCAGCAACATTCCTTCGGACTCTGCATATGACAAAAATGCAAAATGAGAGTATACCACTGATTGAAGCAATTGTGGTAGCAGTTATAATTGTGATGCTTTTCTTGTGCCCTTGTTGCTTTTCATGGTTGATTTTGATCAAACGAACAAACAAGAACATGAAATTAAATCCTTATTAAAGAGTGATCTTGTGTTTTGCAAAATAATAAGATTCATGGAAGTATTTACTAAAGAAAGATTAATAGTATTTAACTAACTCCGAAGCAGGGTTTCGGGTATATAGATATTGCCCAGCAGCTTGAACCAATTTGATGTCAAATAGTTCACCAAACCAAAGTACAGAACCACTACCTGCACCTCTTGTGTCCGAATTACAATATGCCATGGAAGACCCATTATTCAAGCATTTGGCTCTGCATTCTTCTTGTTGATGATTTGACTTTTGGAATAGCAAACCAACAACAAAATATTTAGATTTTTATTTTAAAATAAAAAATATACTAACTAATAGGATGAATCCTTTTTAGCTCTATTTGTTAGGAATGAATATGGTTTCTATATTTTAGCAATTCAATTTTCACATATGTTTTATAAATATATGTTTCACATCTGAATAAAATGAGTGTTTTTATGCTTACACTCCTCCATTTATTTTTCTTTTACACTCCAAAAATCAACAAATTGGCATCAGAGCTCCTATATCTTTGAGGGATCTGTGAGTTGAGAGAAACACTAATCGAGGGAGAAACACATTACATAACATGTCCACCACCAATTTTTTATGGTGAGGAGTATGAATTATGATATTTCTGAATTACCTGCAAATTCAACGGTGGCTCAGATGAAACATCACAAAGAAAAAACGATAAAAAAGGTCAAAGCCAAAAATTGTCTCTTTTCCGCTATGTCAAAAATTATCTTTACAAAAATTATGAATTTTATGTCTGCATGAATTCCAAGTCTGCACGAGAGATTTGGGATCATCTTAAATTAGAATATGCTAGCTGTAGAAGAACTAAAGGCATGAAAGCGCTCAACTTGGGTAGAGAATTCGAGATGCAGAGCATGAAAGAGGCAAAAACAATTAAAGACTATGTTGATCGACTGTTAAGAATAGCAAATAAAGTGCGGCTTCGTGGGAAGGAATTTCCTAATGAAAGAATAGTGCAAAAAATTCTGGTTACTGTACCTGAAAAGTATGAATCAAAGATATCAGCGTTGGAGGAGTCAAAAAACCTATGAACCATCACCTTGGGAGAACTAATAAATGCTTTACAGGCACGAAGAATGATGAGATAGGAGGAGGCTATGCAAGGTACTTTTCATACGAAAGCACAAAATTTTAGGAAGAACAAAAAGCCAGAAAGCTTCAACAAGAAACAAAGTGAGACTTTTCCTCTGTGCCCTCATTGCAAAAAAAACAAATCATCCTCAACAAAAATGTTGGTGGAGGTCAGATGTTAAGTGCTGAAAATGTGGTGTTCTAGGGCATATAGAGTGAATCTGTAAGTCCAAACTAGTGGCAAAGGTGACTATGGAGGAACAAGAAGAGAAGGAACTCTTTGTTGCAACATGTTTTGCTACAAGCCACAGTTCCAGTGATTCATGGTTAATAGACAGCGGCTGCACAAACCATATGACCAATTATCTGAAACTCTTTAAAGAGTTGGATAAAAACATTATTTCCAAAGTAAAAATTGGAAATGGTAATTTTATCTCGGCCAAAGGAAAAGGGATTGTTGCTATTGAAAGTTTGACAGGTCTGAAATATATCTCTGATGTTTTATATATGCCTGAAATTGACAAAAATTTGCTCAGTGTTGCACAACTTGTAGAAAAGGGCTGCAAAGTCATATTTGAAGACAATTGGTGCTTAATCAAAGATGCAAAAGGTGAAAACATATTCAAGGTGAAAATGAGAGCTAAAAGCTATGCTTTAAACCCGATGGAGGAGGAGCTTTTAGAATTTACACTGAAGTATCAAAAGGTCTTAGCAGATAGAGATGCAGCTCTTTCTGTCCGTGATAAGCTTCAGTCACTTTGTAGAGAGTTACAATGCCAAAATAAAATGATGATGGAAGAATGCAAGCGAGTATCAACTGAAGGGAAAAACTTAAGGCACGACTCGTCAACCAAATTTCAAGAGCAAAAAGATAAATATATTTCTCAGGAGAATGACATGTTAAGAAACAAGCCAAAATAGTTTGCAGATTTAAAAATGAAGCAACATGAGAAAAAAATGGTTCAGGAACAATCACAAGAGGCATTGTCAAAGAGCAATGAGATTTTTGAAATATTCAAACAAAAAATTAAGAAGAAGGAAAAATCAGTCAAGGAACTCAAGAAGGAGAATCAATTCTTGAAGAGTAAATACGAGAAATTAGATCTGAATAAAATGAGTGTCATTATGCTTAGACTCCTCCATTTTTTTCTCCTTTGCACTCCAAAAACCAACACTTCTAAACAAATATTCACATCCTGCCGAGTATATGTAGTATCTGGTCATTTCGTTCCTACATATTTCACAAGCTCATCTCTGTATGTGGTTTGTGGATGTTTTAGGAGTCAACCTTGGGACCAATCCAATGACTTCCACTTTTCAGGAAACCTAGGTATACACCCTTCTAAACATTCACAAATCGGTGAAGAAAAAGTACTACAATATGCATTGGGTCCACAAATGCCATAATAATCACAGTTGTCTCTTAACAACTTTGAATATTGCACTCATGATGCATCACTCTCTGACCATACATAAAAAAACACATTGTAGTTGTTAGGAGTATGTAGTTTGACTTTAGTCTCACATCGTGTAAAAGATGAGAAAGATTGTTCTTATGTCTCTATATAAATAGTCCTTGTAAAGCTTCTATATACACCAAGAATAAACTGCTTCCTAGTGTAGTCGTGGACTTAGGCAATGCATATTGTATGTCGAACCACGTTAAATTCTTGAGTCTTTTTTCTCTCTTCTTTATTTTTTTTCCTCCTTATTTTTTTTCCTTTATTGTTGCTTTGTTCTTAACAATTGATATCAGAGTCAATATATTGCTATGCTATGTGTAACACCCCGCTCTAATCGTTACTAAAATACTTTCATTTTCTCCATTTATTATTATTATTTGAAAATGTTTCCTTTCCTTTAGATTTCTTTGAATAAAATTTTGAAATATTTTTCCTTGCTAAAAAAACGTCAACAACACTATATATTTAGAAAAAATAAAACATATCACATAAGTCATAACATCACCATACATCAAAGTTCATTTACAAAGTGTAACAAAAATACGTAATATTGTGGCAATTATAACATACACATTATTCACAAATATCCTCATGCTAGTTATTCTTCCTCTACATCTCCAAACAGAATTACTAATCTACCTGTCAATCTGCTCTGAATAAGATTCAGGATCATAAGTGTCAAACCACAAACACAAACACACAAGGATATGTTCTAGATATTAAAGTTCTTGGTTAATATGGATAATAATTTTCAAGGAAATACATACAAAAATATAATTAAATGAATGAATGGAAACTAAATGAGAATTTCCTGTATGATGCATGCTCCAGCCTCAACTTTAAAAATATGCAATGTGGTATCATCTCAGATAACTATAGCATCATCACCACACAACTTACTGACCGGTCAGGGTCTCCTAGTGTCGCGTAGAATATCATAAACAATATGTGATCATCATGAGTCAAATGATTTCTCACTGTCTCAAAGACCCCAGTACTAAGCATCACACTTAGAAGCACATATTAAGTTTATTATCTACGCCTCTTACGAGGCCCACCTTTATTCGAGGCTATGCAAGTATGTCATGATCTTACCTTCACGTTATTAATATGTTTAAAATTCATCAAGCACACAACCTTCCTTGTTAGCAGAGGTACTCAACCTCGAAGATACAAAAATTTTCTGTTAGAGGTACACATCCTCAAACAGAACATTACTATTAATTTTATTAATAATCACAAATCATAGTGTCACAAGTCAAATTCATCAATTAGAACAACACCAACTCACTAGTATTACAAGTTCAATCCATAATCTCAATTGAACCTTTAATCAATCTTAGAATTTTTGTTTAATCATATTAGAATGCATAAGGAGTATAACAATAGTAACAGACATAAAAAATAGTAACAGACAAAATTCAAGGCATCCCAACAAGGTCATTTTAATAAAAATTGTACCTTTGACCAATCTTAGAATATGTTTTTAATCATGTCAAAGTGCATAAGGAGGAATTCTGGCAAAAATTGTGGCTTAAACAGTGAATTGTGCGAAAAAAGTATAGATGACATGAATTTTGATTATGTTGCAATCGATTTCCCATACTTGAATATACTTGATTTTGTTGGAAATGTTGGAAATGTCACATCGCCTAGAGATAGAGCATGTTGAATGTATATAAGTGAGGAACAGTACTCACCATACAACCGGTTTTGTAGGATTTTTGTGTTCTTGTCATTGGGCTACACATGCTAAGTACATGGATGGTGGTATTTATTTGAAAAAAACATGATGATGAAGAATGTATCAATCTTATTGAAAATAGAAGGAAAAATTTAAGGTAGCTTCATGAGTTTAATGTTAATGAATGGTACCCATGTTTTATTATCCTTTTTGGGAAATTGAGTTATACTGTTGTTATTTTATGATACACGGGTATATGGAAAAATTGAGTATCATGATACGTTTGATACATATGCCTTTTGGTCTTACAAGAGGTTAAACAATAGGTATAGGAATAGTGACAAACATAAAAACAATAACAGACAAAATTTAAGGCATCCTAACAAGACCATTTTAATCACAATTAACCTTTAATCAATCTTAGAATATTTGTTTAATCATATTAGAGTGCATAAGGAGCATAAGAATAGTAACAGACATAAAGTGCATAAGGAGAAATTGTGTTAAAAATTGTGGCTTTAACACTGAATTGTGAGAAAAAATACAGGTGACATGAATTTTGATGCTACTCCAATCGGTTTCCAACACATTAATATACTTGATTTGAGCTCCATTTCTTCACAATAGTGGTGTACCGTCACGCTTCCTTTTCATGTTGTCATGAGTGTATAATATATGATCTTATCCAATTCCTGGAAAATCCATGTTGTGTTAATCTGTCAATAATTATTTAATTGGTATGTTATTGTTGTTGAATTGTTGAACTGACTTAATTATTTAAAGTACTTACCATTTTGGTTATAATATTGAATTTTCATGAAATCATGTTGATCTACGGTAATTTGAGTAAATGTTAAAGGGGTATAGAACTGTTAATGTGTTCCTGTCATTGGGCTAGATATGCTAAGTAAGGATGGTGGTGTTTATTGAAAACAAAAATGATGATGGAGAATATACCAATCTTATAGAAAATTGAAGGAAAAAGTTAAGGTATCTTCATGAGTTATTGTTAATTAGTGGTAGCATTTTTTATGATCCTCACTATGAAATTGAGTTGTACTGTTGTTGCTTTATGATATACAGCTATATGAAAAAATTAAGTATGATGATACATTTGATACAGATGCCTTTTGGTCTTGTAAAAGGATAAAATATAGGTATAGGAATAGTGACAAACATAAAAATAATAATGGAAAAAATTCAAGGCACCCAACAAGACCATTTTAATCACAATTGAGCCTTTAATCAATCTAAGAATTTGTCTTTAATCATATTAGAATGCAAAAGGAGTATAAGAATAGTAACCGACATAAAAAATAATAACGGACGAAATTTAAGGCATCCCACCAAGGTCATTTTAATCAAAATTGAACATTTTACCAATCTTAAAATATGTTTTTAATCATGTTAAACTGTATTAGGATGAACAGTGATAAAAAATTGTGGCTTAGATAGTGAATTGTGTGAAAAAATGTAGATGACATGAATTTTGATTTTGTTGCATTCGATTTCCCATACTTGAATATACTTGATTTGAACTCCTTTTCTTCGGAATAGTGTTCTACCCTTCGCTTCCTTTTCATATTATCATGAGTGTATAATTTCTAATCTTATCCAACTCCTGGAAAATTCTTGTTGTGTTAATCTGTCAATAATTATGTAATTGGTATTTTGTTGTGAATAAATATTTCGACTGACATAATTAATTAAAGTAGTTAACTTTTTGGTTATGGTATTGAATTTACATGAAATCTTGTTGTTCTATCGTAATTTGAGTAAAGTTGAGAGGGGTATAGATCTGTTAATCTGTTCCTGTCTTTGGGCTAGATATGTTATGTATAAGGATGGTGATTTTTATTGAAAATAAAAATGATGATGAAGAATATATCAATCTTATTGAAAATATAAGAAAAAATTTAAGGTAGCTTCATGAGTTTAATGTTAATGAGTGGTATCATGTTTTGTGATCCTCTTTGGGAAATTGAATTGTACAGCCGTTTGTTTGTGATATACGGTTATATGAAAAAAAAAATTGAGTATGTTGATACATTTGATATTGATACCTTTTAATCTTATTAGAGGATAAAATATAGGTATAGGAATAGTGACAAAATAAAAATAATAACGGATAAAATTCAAGGCATCTCAACAAGACCATTTTAATCACAATTGAATCTTTAATCAATCTTAGAATTTGTCTTTAATCATATTTGAGTGCATAAGGAGAGTATAAGAAAGAATAGTAACAAATATAAAAAATAATAACAGACAAAATTGAAGACATCCCAACAAGGTCATTGAATCTTTGACCAATCTTAGAATAAGTTTTTAATCATATTAAAGTGCACAAGGAAGAACTGTGGTAAATATTGTTGCTTAGACAGTGAATTGTTCAAAAATATATAGATAACATGAATTTTGATTCTGCTGCAATCGATTTCTCATACTTGAATATACTTCATTTGAACTCCTTTTCTTGGAATAGTTATGTACCCTTACGCTTCCTTTTCATGTTGTCATGGGTGTATAATTCTTATCTTATCCGATTTTTGGACAATCCTTGTTGTGTTAATCTGTCAAAAACTATGTAATTGGTATGTTGTTGTGAATGAATATTTGGAGTGACGTAATTAGTTAAAGTAATTAACTTTTTCGTTATGATATTGAATTTACATGAAATCTTGTTGTTCTATAGTGATTTGAGTATAAAACTGTTAATGTGTTTCTTTCTTTGGGCTAGATATGTTATGTACAAGGATGGTGATGTTTATTGAAAATAAAAATGATGATGAAGAATATATCAATCTTATTGAAAATATAAGGAAAAATTTAAGGTAGCTTCATGAATTTAATGTTAATGATAGGTACCATATGTTATGATCCTCTTTGGGAAATGGAGTTGTACTACTATTTGTTTGTGATATACGGTTATATGAAAAAAATTGAGTACGTTGATACATTTAAAACGGATACCTTTTGATCTTATTGGATGATAAAATATAAGTATAGGAATAGTAACAAACACAAAAATAATAACGGATAGAATTCAAGGCATCCCAACAAGACCATTTTAATCACAATTGAATCTTTAATCAATCTAAGAATTTGTCTTTAGTCATATTAAAATGCATAAAGAGTATAAGAATAGTAACAAACATAAAAAATAGTAACGGACAAAATTCAAGGCATCCCAACATGGTCATTTTAATCAAAATTGAACCTTTAACAATTTAAGAATATGTTTTTAATCATGTTAAAGTGCATAAGGAGGAACTATGGTAAAAATTGTCGCTTAGAGAGTGAATTGTGCGAAAAAATATAGATGACATGAATTTTGATTCCATTGTAATCGATTTCCGATATTTAAATATACTTGATTTGAACTCCTTTTCTTTAGATAATTGGTGTACCCTTACGCTTCCTTTTCACGTTGTTATGGTTATACCATGTAGTTTTGAAGAAGGATAAGTAGAATGAGTAGGTTGAGGGATGTTTATGTTAAGGGGGACACATCTACATAAAATAAGTCGCTATGGATTATGATAATCGTGTTTTGAAAAATGGATAAGGGTGTAGGCCTACTATAGTGAAGTAGTCAGGTTGCCCAAGTTTATATGTGCCAGTGAGGCATAGTTTTGCATGGAAATAGTTTGAATTATTGTAATTACTTATTGAGTGAAAATGTTTTTCGAAAAGTGAGAATAAAAGAAACTAGGATAGTTGGTCCCTACCAGGTTAAGGTAATGGCGTAGAACTTCAAAGTTAACACAACAAGGAAAGCTTCCACATAGTCGATACCCGCTATGGTCACTATGAGTATCTTGTGATGCCATTTGGAATGATCAATGCTCCTGGTGTATTCATGGAGCACATGAACTACACCTTTCACCCTTACCTAAATGATGGTAGTGGTTTTAATATATGATATCCTAGTGTATTCTAATACTAAGGAGGAACATGTTGAACATTTGAGGATAGTGTTTCGAACTCTTAAGGGTAACAAGTTGTATGCCAAGTGGTCAAGGTGCGAGTTTTGGTTCAGTAAGGTGAGTTTGATAAGTCATGTAAGACCTTAAGGTAGAATAATTGTAAATCCTTCTAAGGTGACTGCAGCGCTAAGTGGGAAATCCCTAAGTCAATTTTGAGATTAGAAGTTTCTTTAGTTTAGCTAATTACTATCATAGGTTCATATAAGACATCTTTAGAGTAGTCTTACCCTTGATCACCTTGACTTGGAAAGGTCAACATTTTGTTTGGGATGAGAGATATAAGAGTAGTTTTTGGACCCTCATGGAGATATTTAATACATTCCTAATTTTTTGTATTACCTGACCCTATGTGTGTAACCCATGCTTTCCACAGATAAAATGTTTAATCTTATGAAGATTATTGACCACATATGAAAATTTTGCCATGTATCATATGTGTGCTCAAAGAAGGATGAATAGTTGTCCAGGAAAAAATGATTTTTGGAAGAGTTATAAGTCGTACACTCAAGACTATATCGAAATGACTTTATTGTTAGTTGTAGAATTCTTGAAAAACACAAATGTTTTATGTAGCGAGTCCTTCTTTGACATTTGAGATTGTTAGGAAAAAAGAATAAGCATGAACTTTAGCAGTGACAATAATCTTAGAATTAAAGAATGTTAAGAGGTATAGAATTGTTATAAGGTTTAGATATAAGTTTTGAGAATCTGGAGTTACTTATAACTTCTAGTGATATTATTATTTTTATGAGTTATAGTCAATGTGTTAAAGCCCGTTCACTTTATTCCTATTAACACTAGGTATCCTTTAGATAAACATGCCTCTTTGTATGTTTCGTGAGATTATTAGGTTACATGGTATCCTTTAGATAGACATGCTTCTTTGTATGTTCGTGAGATTATTAGGTTACCTACTAATATATTAGGGTCAGTCTTCTATTACTACCACGTGCGCTTGACCTTAAATGTATCTTGGAAGCATCGAAACAATTTATGAGCTTATAACAAAAGCTGGAGGCTCCATTGATATAACCACCCATATTAAGTGACATTGTAAAATTAGTTTCTGAATTAGACCTTAAAAATCTGCCACATCATGGTTCTCAGAGAAAGGATATATATATATATATATATATATATACGGGCAACAAAAGTAATCCTAGAGGTTTTATAATAAAATAACCATTGGTTTGGGCATCAATGCAACACATTAAGATGACTCGATAATTTTCAGCGTCCATTTATTAAGGTGATGGTTAATTCATCATTTGAAGACACTTGGTTTTGATTTGAGCTTAAATTTTCTTCATCCAAAATCCTTCTTGGAAAGAAACCAGGCTCTTTTGGCTCAACCAGTTCAATCTCACTCCCTAACATTTGAATTACCCCGGTCATGGTTGGCCTATCATCTGGGTATTGTTGCGCACATAAAAGACTAACATGGACGCATCGCAATACTTCTGGGATAACACATGAATCCTTTATGCTTGAGTCAATCAACTGTAAAGCATTTTGCTCTTTCCAAAGTGACCATGCCTGAAATAAAAGAAGAAAACGTGTTAATTGTTAATGTTAAACTTCGGCATAGATAAATAATAAGTTATTTCAGTGCTTACATAGCCAACAAGGTTAAGAGTCTGGCTTCCATGACAAAGAGCTCTATTTTTGTTGCCACATATAATTTCCAACAGCAAAATACCAAAGCTGAAAACATCCGATTTGACTGAAAATAGCCCATCAGAAGCATATTCTGGGGCCATATATCCACTACAGGAAATAAATAGAACAAAAAATTCACATGCCACAGTAATAAATAATAAACAAATGTAGTGAAGTTGTAGTAAGACAGGTACTCACTAAGTCCCAACTACTCTATTTGTGTTTCCTTCAGTTTGGTCTCCTCCAAAAGATCTGGCCATTCCAAAATCTGATATTTTTGGGTTTAAATTTTCATCAAGTAAAACGTTACTTGCTTTTAGATCTCTATGGATAATCCTTAATCGCGAATCTTGATGAAGATACAAAAGCCCCCTAGCAATTCCAGATATTATGTGGAAGCGTCGCGGCCAATCAAGTAATTTACCTTTTATAGGATCTGGTTTTTTGCAAAGAAAATATGTTATTCAATGTTGAATATAAGAAAAGTGAAACAACACAACTGTACCTAATCTATGCTTTCTTCATATTACATACCAAAAATGAAGGAGTCTAGGCTACCATTAACCATGTATTCATATATTAGTAATTTTTCTCGTCCTTGAATGCAACAGCCAAGAAGCTTTACAAGATTTCGGTGTTGAAGCTTTGCAATCAATTTTACTTCTGTTATGAGTTCATTTATTCCTTGTCCAGAACTGCTTGAAAGTCTCTTTACAGCAATTTCTCGCCCATCTGCTAATTTTCCCTGCATAATTGCATTCATTTGATACGATGCTTTCTACAACTGTAATTCATCTATGGGACTTTTTTTTTTTGTTTTCAATTAGTGCTTAAATAATGAATTACCTTGTATACAGGTCCAAAACCACCTTGTCCAATCTTATTATTGAATGAGAAATTGTTAGTGGCAGTAGTGATTGTTGTCAGATCAAACAGAGGTAGATCCAGATCTTCTAGTTGTCTTTCGATGTTCTCTTTTGTCTTTGACTTATCTGAACAAGGGAAGAAAGGAACAAAGCATTCAAGAATATTATGAAACGTAGACAGAATTGGAACTGCGATATATAGATAAATATGCAGTGTTTAATTAGAGAAAGAAACAGAGAATATAGTGTCATTATTAAACCCATATGAGGTTCGTAGACATGTTAATCATTAACTCTGATCATTACCATATGGTATTCATCCTCATTTAGCAATGTCTACACTACTAGTCCTTCCTGATAAATTGAAGTATATACTTCAATTTTCTATATCAAAAGATATATGTGTAAAAAAAAAAGAGCTATCATGATTTTAGAGAAACTAATGATATATGGGTGATTAATTTACCAGCAATATTCCTTCGGACTCTGCATATGAAAAAAATGCTAAGTAAGAGTATCCCACTGATTGCAGCAATTGTAGTAGCAGTTATTATTGTTATGCTTTTGTTGTGCCCCTGTTGCTCTTCATGTTGATTTTGATCAAATAAAAAACAAGAGCATGAAATTAAATCCTCATTAAAGAATTATCTTGTGTTTCCCAATATAATATGATAGATAGAAGTATTTACATAAGAAAGATCAATAGTCTTTACCTAACTCTGAAGCAGGTATCCGGATATATAGATCTTGCCCAGCAGTTTGAAGCACTTTGATGTCAAATAGTTCACCAAACCAAAGAACACAACCACTACCTGATCCTCTTATATCCAAATTAGAAAAGGCCATGCAAGAGCAATTACTCAAGCATTTGACTCTGCATTCATCTAAATCAATATTCTCATCAAGCCAAGTATGTGTAGTATCTGGTACTTTCATGCCTGCATATTTGACAAACCCATCCATGTAGTTACCTTTGCAGCTTAATGGATCTTTCAGGACACATCCTTGGGACCGGTCCAGTGAATTCCAATTTTCAGGAGACTTAGGAGTGAACCCTTGTAAGCATTCACACATAGGTGATGCAGTAATGCTACAATATGCATTTGCTCCACAAACTCCATAATAGTCACATTTATCATCTGGCAATTCTGAATATAACTTCCATGTTGAATCAGTCTCTGACCATACATAATGAAGACGTTGTAGTGTGGTTTGGTTAAGTACTGCTTTTGTTATCAAACTGGACTGCGGAAGGGTCCATGTGTAAGAAACCTCTTCTTTGTTGGAGACATACTCATAAAGGTAAATCGGATTAGGCATCTTATCTTCCATGTCACTGAAGCGCAACCCGTTCCACGGTCCAGTTCTCTGGTACTTTTTTGTTCCTTTCATCATAGTGATCTCAGGATACGGGTTAAGAGCAATACCAAAAGATAATTCTCCTGGGGTTGGATCATCACTACTCTTCCAAGCTGTGAGGTGAATGCTGAGATTTCTTTTGCGGTTCCATCCAATCTTTATTCCTGGCAACATTGTATCAGAAGGGTAATCAAAGCTTTGCCAAAGATATTCCCGTGGATTGGACTTTGTTGCATTCTCATCTCTTATCACAAGATTGCCAGTATCTAAGAGCTCTGCGACTGGATTTTGTGCTTCTTTTATAGAACTTGTGCACCAAACAACCGTGTTGTAGTGTGTTAGGACCAAATTGCCAGAACTGTTTAGTTTCAAGATGGCAGAGGAATCATTGATTGGATTGGCACGGTTGGCAATCCAAACAATGTTGTGAAGTGGAATATTCTTGTACCGAATGCCGAGGTAGATTTTGTTGGGATTTCCAATATTGAAGAAACTAAGCTCAAAGATTCCACGTGGTGAAGAAACTATGGTGTTTCCGTATCTGAGGGACTGTGAAAGTGAAATGGATGATGTGTTCGCTGCTAAGGAAACTACAGAAGAAGAGAAAAACAGAAAATAAAGTATGATGATACTCATCAGAGTAAGAGTAAAGTTCATTTAGTACTAAGTTTTGAGAGTTTAGAGTTCAAAATATTATTGCTGAAGAGTGAAGAGTAAAAAAACAGAAACGGCTATATATAGAAGGAGGGATCAAAACAAAAGCTATTGCAAGACAACAAAATTGACCAAATGAAAATACATGCCAATAATGGAATCAAATAGTGGCTCTAAGCTGAACAATGACAAGTCATTAGTACGTGATGGAGAAGGCAGAGGATAATGTGTGATTGAACAGGTAACGTTTAACTTCTTTTCATAAATGCAAATTAATATATGCAAGCGTATCAGTTGAATATTCAGTGGAGTCTTTAATTTCAGGGTTACATGTGGTTTTGTTTGTTATGTTTTTTAATTAGAGGATGCGGCTAGATGGTTTAAGTCACTTTCCAAGTAAACCAACTTGAGACATCTTAAAAAGACCGTTGAATCCGAAGTTTGATTTGGGTACTTAAATGGAGGACTACTTGTTGGGCCGTTTGTATATATGGGAATCATGTTCTGCACAATGATATATCATACGAATAAAAGATATCCAGCTTTTACCATAGGAATAAGAAATATTCTCGATAATCAACTCACCAAAATTTCTTTATCTAGCAGAGGCCTAGGTCTCATTATTATTTATCTTTTCTGTCTAGACTTGTATTTTTTTTTATTTTTTTAGTTGGATCATGTAGACTTATAATTATTAAGTTTATAAGGATGTTGTATGTATGAAGTATTAGCAATTAGTCTTTGCCTAGAATCTGCTAGTCATTTGTAAGTAGGTCTCTTCTTTAAGTTACATTTTTTTCAATTATACAAAATATTTTCTAAGGCCATGCTTAGATTGGTGATTTTAATCAGGATAGAAGGCATGAAATGGATGACATAAGTGTTTATTTTTATGGTTGTATAAACAAAGACGAGACATGGTGGTGTTGATGGGTAATTGACGAAGTAATTTAGTTAGACAAACTATTTTTACAAATGGGTCTTATTAGAAACTATATGTAACAAGGTCCATTTAGATGGAAAGCGTCCAACGTGAGTAAACATTAGGCATTGCTTGCGTCTAAGCATAAGGTGGCGCCGCAAGGCCCAACAAAGGAGGCGCCCAATGTCAGGTGTCTTGTTATTCATTGGCTCGCGTGGTGTATTCTAAATCATGCAGAAATTTTTGAATGGCAGCAGGTGTAGCTTAGAGCTGGGCACCTTTTTTGTTGGCCCCGTACACACGTGGCGCCCATTCCTTCGGCACGTGATGTGAAGTTAGTGGATCTCCTTGGGTCAACATGACGCAAGCACACACAAGTGCCACGTAAATACTATATAAACCCCCCTTCTCACTTCAGCAAATAAGAACATTTTTCTTTTATCAAAATTTTTATATTATTTACCTTTGTTGTTTTAATGATTTTGTTTATATTTTTTCAGGAATAATTAAATAATAATAATTCTTATTAAGGTGAGGTGTATGTAATTTGCGTTAATTCTATTTGATGTATTATAGTATAAATTATTAATAATAATATTTATTTTAAAAATGTTTAATCTTAATTTTGTTGTTGTAGAAATATGGCTTCTACAATTATTATTGTTGTCTACATTAACGGAAGGATAATCAACACTAATGAAGGAATCATGTTTGAAGGATAAGAAGAGTTTTACAAATTAAATGCAGGATAAGTTTTAATTCGTTGAAAAATAGAATTCATGATAAATTTAAGTTAAATTCTAACCAAGTTATTGATTCTATTACAACAAGGTATGTGATAGGGAATCAATATGTTCCATTACAAACGATGAAGATGTCGACATTATGATTACTAATTTTCTTCAACAAGAGGACGGTGGTCCTATAGAATTATGTGTTAAAGTAATTGTTGCAGGTGGTGCGTCGTTTGACAATAATGTGGGTACAATTGAAGCAAATGTGCATAGTTCATACAAAGGATATAGCACAAGGCTAAACTTTAGTGACAATGATGAAGATTACGTTGTTCCTGATTCATATATTGAATCATCATCCGATCAAGAAGAATTTTATGGGAATTTACCTAAATCAAATGATAATAAAATAAATAAAGAAGAAAAAAGTTTAAACCTTAACGTACAATAACGTCATGTTGTTGTTGAAACACAAGGAGGTAAGCATAACATAATCTAATACTTAATTTTTTTTAATTAAAATATAATTTTTTAATGTGATGTTAATATAGGTGGAAGTCAACAACTATTTCGGCAAACAACCCCACATTATACAAACATTAAATGAAACTACCATGGTCAAGAAGATTTATGGGGTTCAAGTGTTGATTCAAATTGGTCGATTGGACAATAATTAATTGTTAGTTTTTAATTTGATAGTAAAGGTGGAGTGCAAATTGTTGTAGTAAGATACCTAATGAATATGCATCAAACGATGAGGGTGCATAAGTCTAAATCAACACAATATGTTATTCATTGCCTAAAAAATTTTGTTGAATCTCCTTATCCTTTTTATATGTGGGGTGTAAAATCGAAAAGGACAGATAGGCGGAAAGTAACACAATGGAGTGGGTCACATACTTGTTAAAACTCTAGTTTGACTCAAGACCATGTCAATCTTGATTCAAATTTGATTTGTATGTGCATTGTTGGTAACTAAAATAAAATTTTATGAAAATTGTATTAATATATTACCGATTTATATTTTGTGTAAGGATTAACTACAAAATATCATATAAGAATGTGTGGTTAGCTAAACAAAAAGCAATAATCATGGTGTTCAGCGATCAGGAAGAATCATACGCAGAACTTCTTGTTTAACTTCATTACATGCAAATTCATTCTCTAAGTTCTTACTATCAAATTTTTGTTGATTATTATTTTGTGGACAATAGTCTAATCCGTGAATATCGACAATTTAAACATGTGTTTTGGACTTCGACAACGTGCTAATGCTTTTAATTTTTTAAAATTAATAATTCAGGTAGATTGTATGCTATATAGGAGATATCACGGAACATTCCTAATTGCAACAACGCAATATGAGAATAATAATGTAATAATAATAATAATAATAATAATAATAATAATAATAATAAATTATGTAACGCCTCAATTTAATAATAATTATAATGAGAATTGATTATTATGTAATGTTTCAATTTAATAATAATAATAATAATAATTATTGATTATCTCAATTTAATAATAATAATAATGAAAATTGATTATGTAATATCTCAATATTAATGAGTGTTAAATGGTCAAGGGAGTGGTTGAGCAGCTACAAAAGGTAATTCTGTTACACTTTCTGTATCACACATTTTTCTCATCCTTTCTTTCTTTTCCTTTATGCCTCATATATGTGATATTGGCATTTTTCCAAGAAGGAAATTGAAGTTCCTAACGAGAGTTAGAGATGGGAACGCTACCATTTCAATTTTCCCTACATAATATTGTCCCGAATTCATATTAGGATAATTTTAAGTATCTTCTATCATAATGATTAATTATATTTCAAAATATTATTTATATAATTTTGATAATTGAATTTAGTAAAGTTGGATATAATAATTCTGATCTTACTATTGGATTATTGTTATTATGAGTTCAATAGAATAAGTATTGTTAGTCTTGGTAAATATTAAAAGTTTTATTTGTCTAATTTTATTTTTTAACTTTGATATCTAAATAAATCATACAATATCAAATACAGTATATAACTTCAACATACTCAAATAAAAATAGTTTTACTTATCTCATTTTTTAACTACAATATCAAAAAATTCATACACTACTTAATTTCAACATACTAAAATATAAATAATTTTACTCATTTCATTTTATTTTAATTTCAATATGAAAAAAATTTCACACACTAAAGTAATTATAACATTCAAAATTTATGAAAAAATTTCCTCATATAATTTTTTTTTTAACTTCAATATAAAAAAATTCATACATTACTTAATTTCAGCGTACTCAAATAAAAATAATTTTACTCATCTTACTTCTTAAAAAACTACATATCAACAAAATTCATACACTACACACAATTTCAATGTACAAAAATATAAATAATTTTACTCATCTAACTTTCTTTTTAACTTCAATATGAAAAAATTTCATACAGTAAAGTAAATTTAAGATACTAAATTTATGAAAAATTTTCCTCATCTCATTTTTCTTTTATGAACAAAAAAAATTATGAACAAATTTTAATTTTTTTAAAAAAATTAAAATTTTTAATACAATATCAACAAAATTCATACATTAATATAATTTCTAAATAGTAAATTAACAACAATTTACTACACTCAAATCTTTTTTTTACAAAATCACCAAATTTCGATCACAAAAATAATATCTAAATACTAAACATTTAACAATTATTTTTCACTCAAATTATATTTTTTCCTACAATATCAAAAAAATGTCATACACTATAACAATTTCTAATTAATCAAATATAAATAATTTAATTATAATTTAAATTATTTTAAAACTTATATTTTTCTATATTTTCCTAGCTAAATATTTGACTACATTGTATTAAATCTATCATTTTCCTAAATCAAAGCCATCTGTCGCCTCTAGAAAGGACGCGACTAAGTCTGGGTCGTGTCTTATAAGGGATAGTCACATGTCTCCTCTAAGAAAGACGAATCCAAGTCTGGGTTGTGCCTTTCAATGAGTACTTTTTAACCTCATTACGTTCCGTCATCTGACCCACTTGCAGTCTAGTCTAGGTTGTGCCTTGAAATGGATACTTTTTCTCCTAATTACAGCTTTGCCATCTAACCCACTTGCAATCAAAGGCACCCTCAGCTGGAGGCTTCTTAGTCTCGGCTCACACACTCACCACATCTAATCCAAATGAACTCATGCTTAATAAGTTTCAAATCAGACTCATTTACTTAATAAATTTACACACTAACCTGCCTTTTACTCGGTGATAGAACTAATTATTTTTTATTCCATTATTTTTCTTTATTTTTATTCCCCTCTAGAGTTTAAACGATAGAATGAAGATTCTTAATTACTAATTCAATCTCTTTATTGTCATTTTCGTCTTATTTTCTTTTCTTTTATCATGTTTTTTGTTTTTCTTCTTTATTTACATGAAATATTTTTATCTTCTTCTTCATTTATTTTTTACCAATTACTAAATTATCTTTTATCTTTTATTATATCTTCTATGAATTTTTACTATTATTTTTCTCCTCTTTTATCTTCATCTTTATCTTTTATCTTCTAACTTTTATGAATTGTTCTGTTACTATCTTTTTTTCTCCCTATTTTATCTTTCACGAATTTTTTCTTTTTTGTATTTTCTATCTATTATATATTTTTCTTTTGTATTATTTACTTTCTATAAAATGACATTCTTTTTCACATCTTTCCTTTTCCGTAAGTTAGTTTTCCAATTAAAAGTACAAGCATTTTTTTTTTGTTACTTCTTATTTCCTTTTTCATGCATCTTCTTTTTCCATAGTAGGTAACTTAAAAATTTCAATTTTTTATGGATGTTAAATTTTGTTTTAAATAATACTAAGTTGAATATCTTTTAATTATAATGAAAAAAATTATGTCTGTGGGTGATAATTAGTTTTTGCGTTCTTTTTATTTATGACTCTTAAAATTCAATAAGTGGTGGGATAAAATTGAAAATAAAAATAATAATAATAAAGGTAATACAAGAATTAAAAACTCTCCATCCTCTTTACATATAATAATCACACGAAATATATGTTTTATTCTACTATTAATTATCCCAACAATGTTCCATTCCATTTCATTATATTTTATTTTATTCCACCTCATTCTTTACCACCAATCTAAGAGATTTGAATCTAGTATTTGAACCAATGACTTGTTGGTATAATATTCATCATATATAAATTAGCTTCTATTTTAAAAAATGTAAAAATTAATCACTGGTTATTTTACATCAAAGTAACTTCTTTTCAATTTGTAACAGCCTACACCTAATTTAAAAGTTAAAACAATACTTAGTTTTCACCTACCACTTAAGGTTATGGACATTGATGCGATGCCTGAACTACGTGAGCCAGAATTTGCTTCAACAAACTCCTTCTTGGTAAAATAGCCCGGGCTTTTAGGCTCGTCCAATTCCATCTCACTCCCCAACATCAGAACCACTGAGGTCACGGTGGGCCTGTCTTCTGGGTATTGTTGCACGCACAAAAGCCCAACATGGATGCAACGTAGCACTTCAGATTCAACACATGAATACTCCTCCATATTTGGGTCCACTATTCGTAATGCCATACCCTTTTTCCAGAGTGACCACACCTACATAACAAAACAATCAAATTTAATCACTTATTGGTCAAAACTTAATCACACTTTCTACTTCATCATTCTTGCCAAGAAATTATTCCTCAAAAGTTCAACTTCAATTCTTCTATACAACCTTGATCTGTGTTATCCTATGAGATATATTCATTGGGTCAACATGTCAACTTTAACAACAATAAGAGTTGAGTTACACCATGGTTAAAAATTACTTTTTTAAATCGGTTAAAGGTCCTAAATGGTGGGTAGAAGACATAAAAAATATGGAAAATTTTCACTCCGGTTAAACATCTATCAGTTAAAAACACATCGGTTAAATTTTTAGTAAATCTTTGTAGGAAAAGAAAAAAAAACAAATGAAAAATGAAATAATTTTTTTCATAAATTAAAATTAATTTATCCTTAAGTTAATTTATAAAAACTCTTTCATATTAGTTTATCCAAAAATTGTTTTTTCACTTATGCATAAGTTAATTTTAGTTTACAGTTAAATTTATTTTATTTTTCTTATTTATGTTTTTTGCTTTTAAGTTCTTATAAGAAAATTTATCCAAATAAACCCAAATTAAAATCAGCTAAGTGCTTACATGTTCAACAAGGTTAATGACTTCATTTCCTCGATAACATCTACTTTTCTTGCCACATATAATTTCCAAAAGTAAAACACCAAAGCTGAAGACGTCTGATTTTATAGAAAATTGCCCTTCAATAGCATATTCTGGTGCCATGTACCCACTGCAATTAACAATTGAGTGAAAAAGTATTTATGTTATGTCTCTTTAAAAAAAATAAATTAATATGGTGCTTAACAATAACAAGGTTAAAGACACTCACTATGTTCCAACAATTCTATTTGTGTTTCCTTCAACATCCTCTCCTCCAAAAGTTCTAGCCATTCCAAAATCTGAAATTTTTGGATTCAAAGTTTCATCCAATAAAACATTACTTGCTTTGAGATCTCTATGAACAATCCTCAATCGAGAATCTTGATGAAGGTACATAAGTCCCCTAGCAATTCCACAAATTATTTGAAAACGCTTGGGCCAGTCTAGCAATTTCCCTTTGGTACGATCTGTGACATTCATAGAAATAGCAATTCCATTATTAATTAAGTATTGAATATGCAAGATTTGACTATAGTAAAAAGAACACTATAGTGACTAGTGAGTGATAATATATAATATTTATTGATATTCCTACCAAAAATGAAGTAGTCGAGGCTGCCATTGACCATGTATTCATAAACTAGCATTTTTTCTTGTTTGTGAATGCAACAACCAAGAAGCTTTACAAGATTTCTGTGCTGAACTTTTGCAATCAATTTTACTTCATTGACAAACTCACTCATTCCTTGTTCTGAGTTCTTTGAAAGTCTCTTCACAGCAATTTCTAGCCCACTGGCTAATTTTCCCTGCATAATCACATTTATGAGTATTTTGTTTTTTGTAATAATTAGTACTATTCTAGTTGTTTGTTATTATTAGAAACTAAATATTGAATTACCCAATATACAGCTCCAAAGCCACCTTCTCCAATCTTGTTGGTAGCTGAGAAGTAATTAGTGGCTGCATTGATTATTGACATATCAAGCAATGGGAGATCCAGATCATCCACGTAATTTTCATAGTAATTTTCTTCCTTTGACTTCGCTGGAAAAAATGAACATAAGTATTATGCGAACTGTTTTTATGCCTTCACATTATTAAACTATGCACAATGAAATTCTGTTCAACAAACACAGAACATGATAGGCTCACTTAACCAAAATTTCACATGATACTCTAAAATCCTAGAAGGAAAAAATATGTCGGTCAAACATGACCCAGGTCTTTATACTATCGTATCCATGAATTTGGTAATTAAACTTTAAAGAAAAATGTGTATTAGTCTATCATCTCTAGGAACTTATCATGTTCTTTTATGGTTATAACCTAGAGAGGACTAAATCAATATGTTTCTGAAAGTTTGAAGACCAAATTCATCCATACCAGAGTAAAAGGACTGCTATCATGTTTAATTAAAATTATACTGATTAAAAACATATTTTTCCCAAACCGATATAACATCACTTGTAAAGGGAATTGATAAATAGCAGAATTTCCCTTTAACATATGATATGTAGAACTATTCAGCCATTCCTTTTAGTAAAATTTGAGAGAAGAGAAGAAAAAATTTACCAGCAATGTTCCTTCTGTAGAGAAAATAAATAGCGAGTATAACTGCTATAGTTGCAGCACCGGTGAGTGCAAATATTCTTTTAGTCTTCTCGTGGCTGATAGAATCTTCAATTTGATCAAACAATACAAGAAATGGTTAAATTCCATATTAAACAACCAAGCTGAAATTCTCAAATACAAGATTAAAACTCTATTGAGAAGAACAACAAAAGAATTAATTAAAAAAGTTGATAAAAATTCACCTAATTCTGAAGCAGGCAACTTTATATATAGACGCTGTCCACTATCTGGAGCTGGATACAGTTTAATGTCCACTAAATTACCAAACCACATGACACAACCACTTCCTCGTCCACTTATATTTGAATTTGTATATGCCATGCAAGTAGAATTTTCCAAGCACTTTTTTCCGCACTGTTCTAGATCAATACTCACATCCACAGTAGTATTTTCAGTATCCGGCACTTTCAAGCCATCCATATGAACAAACCCATCATTCTTACCATTCAATGGACTTTTCAGGACACAACCTTGTGTCCACTCCATTGTGGTCCAGTTTTCAGGAGACTTAGGCTTGAACCCTTTTAAACACTCACACATAGGTGCTGCAGTGGTGCTGCAATATGAATTGGCGCCACAAATACCGTAATAGTCACAATACTCACCCGGCATGGTTGAATAGAAGTTCCATGATTTAACAGACTCTGACCACACATATCGAGGACGTTCTTTCATGGTTTGGTTAAGCACCACTTTTGTTATTAACTCTGTCTGCAAGGTCCACATATAAGTAACCTCATCATCATTGGAAACAAAGGTGTAATTGAAAACAGGATTAGGCCTCATTTCTGGCATGCCACTGAATCGCAACCCGTTCCATGGACCAAGTCTGTGGTGCTTTTCTTTCCCCTTCATCATATAGATTTCAGGATATGGATGCAACAAAATACCCCAAGATAAGTCTCCTGGTGTTGGATCATCATGACTCTTCCAAGCTATGAGTCTTCTACTTAGATTCGTTTTAAGGTTCCATCCAATTTTCATTGAAGCCAACATTGTATTAGAAGGGTAATCAAAACTTTGCCACAAGTACTCTTTTTCATCTTGTTTTTCTTTAACCACAAGGTTGCCAGAGTCTAATAGCTCTGCCACTGGATTTTCTGCCACTTTTGGAGAACTTGTGGACCAAACATCCTTGTTGTTCTGTCTGAGGACCAAACTGCCAGAACTTTTTAGTGTTAACATTGCTGAGGAATCATTGGTTGGGTTGCTACCGTTTGCAACCCAAACAAAGGTTTTGTCAGGGTACCTCTTGTACTGAATGGCTAGGTAGTGTTTGTTGGGGTTTCCAAGATGGAAAAATCCAAGTTCAAAGATTCCATTGGAGGAAACTATGGTTTTTCCATAACTGAGGGACTTGAACTGTGAACTGGATAATGTGTCTGCTGTTATGGAAACTATGAGAGAAGGAAGAAAGAGTATATAAAGTAAGATATTCATCAGAGAAAGAACAAACTTCTTTGAGTAATATTAAGGTTGAGATTTAGCATAACATTTATGTGTATATATGGAGAGAGAAAGAGAGACTAGTTCAAGACACCACGATTTACACAAAGATATTTAGTAATAAAACTAAAGTAATGCATGAAAAATGATGGAGTCAACTCGTTCATAAAATTTAGAGGTGGACAATACGACAACTATTTTGTCACACGCTACACAACAAAAAAGTCAAAGTCACTAGTGTCGTAAAGCCAATGGCAAGGAACCAGTGTTTGGTTGGAACTGTAAAAAGTGAACATTTATTATTCTTTCCGCAAGGGATTTTTTTAATAAATGTCTTGAATGTGATTGTTTAAGAAATTAGAAAAAGAAATATTTAATGATTAAATTACCGTTTGTAAAAGAACATTAATCCCTGAATTGAAGTAAATTTAAAAAGTGTAAATTGGTGATTATACTAATCAAAATTTATAGTGAAAGTGATAATATTAACGTAAATCTATACATTAAAATAACAATGCGTAATTAAATTAAGAATTTAAAATAACAATGATTAATAAAATATTTTGACAAACATCATGTTTGGTCATTAAATACAATGTTTGGTCATTAAATACAATGTTAAGTCATATTAATCATGATAAACAGATTTGTTCGGTCATAAAAAAATTAAAGAAGAGAAAATAAAAATACATAAAAAAATTAATTAACGTGCTTAATTTACAGATTTATTGAGACAAACTTTACTATTAATAAATTTTGCGTTAAAAAATTATAAACTCTCTTCAATATTTGATACACTTAATTTTTACACAGGAAAAATTATAAATTTTTTATATTAGTTTACTTACACGGCTTAAAATCTAACAAACTTATTATATAGAAGAATATAATATGAGTAAAAAAAAAAATTGTCACTCTTTTTTATATAAATGTTTTACTCTCTTATCTTTTTTTAGTATTAAATAATACATGACTTTAAATTAACACAACACATAACAAATTGTTTTAAAGTAAGTGTCATCCTCGATATTAATTTTATATTTCTATTTTCCGTCGTAAAATGAAGTATTTTATAAAATAAATTATAATTATTTTTTAAAATATTATATATATATATATATATTACTGTTCAAGCATCAAACAAAATGGGACCGGAGAATTGTTTTTTTCCCCGCTAAATGTAAATTTTGGAACCGCGTTGATGTTAACTGACAATAGTGTTAAATTGTTTTCAAGAAAACAATTTAAAGTCACTCCACAATTTATAGATAATTTATAGATGATCAATAATGGCTGGCACAAGTAGTCGAATCTTGTATCTCTAAGTTAAATTGTTTAGACATAAAAGAGATTATGTTGGAAGGAAAATGCATGTCGATTTTGATCTCCTTGGCAAAGATTAAACAATGCTTACTCTTATCAATAAATATTTCGTAGTTGAAATTTGATGGTTGTTATTTTTTGGTCTATGTAATTTATAAATATTTTATCGTCCATTTCTGTTAAAAAGTAATAATATATAACATTGATTTGTGTTTAACGTTTGATTAAACAATCTACTTTTACAGATCTGTACGTGATTCTTTATTCAATGAAATTATATTCAATCTGATGAATTTAGACACATGTCCCGTGTGCTATGTAAATGCGATTTCCGAATTTCTTGAATATAAGGCTCGAGGCGTAGGTGAAGGTTTGATGTTAATTACTTGTCAATAAAGCATGCATGTTGCTTTAGATAAGCTTTTCGTGTTAATACAATCTTGTGGCTTATCAAACAAAAAAAAAGCGTATGCATGTTTCTTTTGAACTACTTTCTTTAACTTTGGCTACACCTCCTTAATAATAATATTAAGTTAATTGCATGCAATCATTTATTTATTTATATATATAAGAGTGATGAGAGGAATTATAAAGTGATTTAACGGTAAGAAAAGATATATTTACATTAAATTTATCATTATAAATTATATGAACATATTATAAGTACATTATTATTTAATATTTATTATATATATTTATATTACTTTAATTTTAATTTATTATCAATTATAAATGAATATAACCTTTAAATCTTCATATATCTAGCAAAGTGTCATGATTCAAGAAGGTAAAAATATATCGTCTATCCATTTCTTTTCTCCTTAACTTATCTATTGACATTTGATCAAAGTTACACTAGATTAAAGAAGTTCTAGTTGAAATATACTTTTAAATTATATTGTCTTGAAAGATCTAGTTAGTTTGGCTAGTTGGTTGTCTCGATGATTAAGTGCTTGGGTCATGTGTTGCATCTCTACCTATTCAAACTTCTATTTAATTACTAGGTGGTAATAACGTATAAGATGAAACTTTTGAGTTAACCGATATCACTTATTCCATTATTAAGTTTGAGTAATTTAGATAAAGAACTTTTTTAACTCTATTCCATGGATTAACTAACTATAACCCAAATTAATTTATCCGTACTTGATATGATTGTTTCAGAATGAATAAGGAGTTTTGCTCCAAAATTGAAAATTTTCTTAATCTTTCAATAATAATTAACTTTAATTCGCATTGACAAAAATAAATAAATTTATATATATATATATATATATATATATATATATATATATATATTATAACTAATTATCTGAATAATATAATTATCTATTAATTATTTTTCAATAATAATATCAACTTCAGTTTTTTTTTCTATCCTCCAGCTTTCCTCTCTTTTTTTACTTTCTCCTTTCTATCCAGTTTCTTTCTCTCGCTTGCTTCTTTCTCCATCTCCTAGAGAAAAAAAAAATTCTTTTAGATTTTGTTATTGCAAACTATTTTTTTTCCATACCCAATTCTAAAAATCCATTTTTATAAGGACTAAATATTGAAAAAAAAGAATATCTTATTAATTAAGATTATAGATATTATCTAATTAGTCAAGATATAGAGAATATCGCATAATCAGATATAATTAGAGGGAGATTATCTGATTAGATAAGATTCTATCTTTTCCTATCTGATCAGATAAGATTTTATCTTTTATCTTATCTTTTCATTATCTAGTTCTTGATTTGTAATATTATAAATATAATATCCTGTATACAAGAATGAATGAATGAAATAGTAAATTATATTAGTTTTTCAAGTCTAAAAACTATATAGAAGAAAGAATACAATGATTGAAAATAAAACATACATAGAATAAAATATATATTAAAGTTTAAAATTTAATATTAAAATTTGAAAGATTGTAACTAAATATTTAAAAATAAAAATATTCTTGGAAATTGAAATTATTGAGCAAGCAAAGAAATTCAAATCAAACAAATTTGATTTGTTTTGTCAAAACAAACTACTTTTTTAAAAACGAAGATATAACTGAAAGCCATTCAAATTTCAACTTTTAAATTCTCTGTCCAAATGCAACATAAGGAAACAAAGTATAAAAAGTTAATATATTTATGTATAATTTTCCCAAAATAAAATTTATGAGTTTAAAAATATAAAACTAGTGAGAAAAATATAAAAATTTAAGGTAATATATGTAATTATTTTTTTAAAAATAGGCAGGGTGCATTTGCTCTGAATACTTTCAAACGTACAAGAAATGTAAATGTAATGTTTTTAATTTAATAAATTAGTATAGAGAATTAAGAAAACAATAGGTAATGTCTATGTACCTTCCACTAAACCTTATATAGCTACTTAGCCTAATAACATTCTTGTATCCTTCTATTCCATTTTTCAAAGTCCATATTATACAGCTAAGTTGTATGAAGAATGTGAATTGCAAACTTATGGAGGCTTTCTTTTTTAGAAGTGAGTTTGAGCTTTTGAACTATGAAATAGAAAAAGTCTCTTTATAAAGAAAAGTCACACTTTTTTGGAGTCGAATTGACTTCAACCAAAACAGTTCTCTCTAGTCCACAAAAGTTATATAGCAGTTGTACAGAGAGTTTTTGAATGGTTAGAAGGATGCCATGAAGCTTCTGCTGGTTGGCTTAAAAGAAAGAGAATTGGAACCTCAAACGGAATTAGTGTAGGGTCATGCTACCAAATTATCATGAACTACACACCAATCACAAAAGTATAGGCTTTATCATCAGTGTTTTATTATTATCTTGTTTCCACATTTAAGAGAGTCAAGAGACCTTGCCCTTATCTATAGCTTTCAACGTAAACACGGTTTAAGGAAATTGATAGTTTAGAAAAAATCGCAATAGAGTATTTACATAAAATATTTTTGTGTGAACCGTGGCAATAAAACAATATGAATTTACGTGCACGTAATTCTTCGATAATTTTCCCAGAAAAAAGATATTTTTATAGATTCTCATGAACCAGAATACAGGCAGAATATCCATCTATACAAATTCTATCCAATTATAATCACATAAATAAATAAAAAATTATGCAAATTAACATGATTATATTAGATTTATGCGGAAAACAAATCTGTAAGAATTAAAGTTTTTTATCATGAACAGATCGATGCAAGTTTTTAGTTTTTTTTAGCAGAAAAGTTTAAACTCGAGATCATTTTCCTTCTCCTTTCCTTAATTTTTTCTCCCAAAATTAAATAATTAAAACTTATAACTCCTAGTAAACTAAATGACTTTGTTGTGCTTGCACAAAAATGACTTAATTTCAATTATAAAAAAAAACAATTTTAAAAATGCAAACGTGTACTTTATGTGTTATTAGAGGAGGAAAACAAATGTTAAGAATCTAAAGAGCTAGCTAAAAATTGATGCAAGGTTTTGTTAGGCGATTTGTCAAATAATAAAATGGAATCTTAAATTTCCAAGAAAGTTAAGTATTTTATTTGACTACTACTGGTCAGAGTGGCAGGGTTGTTAGGACCAAAATTTAGCTAATTATGGATATATATATATATATATATATATATATATATATATATATATATATATGGTGATGGTTGATTGGAAAAATAGCCACAAATATAGCCAATAACGTTGATTGAATAACAAGGAATTGAATATGGAGGAATATGAAATTATATATGATCCTTCCTCTGAATTACTAAAGTGAAATTCCTAGAGTGAGCATTTATTTTGTTGGACATGAATAAGCCCAAAGTCGTAGATTTAGAGCTTTTAGCCCAATAAGTCTGCAAGCTCGTGGTTGTGGAGGAATTAAATGTCTTTGAACCAATTTTGTTGTGTAGTTGTAGATACTAGATAGTTGTCAAATATCCTCATTTGACTACTATTTTATTATTAGAGTGAAAAGAAAGGAAAAATTTTCCTTTGAGAAAATTTCATGACTAGGAAGCATATTTCTTTCTGTTACGTTTAAAATTATCTCAAAAAAGTGTGTTTGGTTCAGATCTAAATATGTATGTTTATTAATAATATCTCGTGAATTTTTTGAGTGAATTTAGTGGTAAATTGAAATGCTATAAAAAAAAATAAATCACATCAAATAAGATGCAGAAGCTACAAATAAAATGGATGGAATCACATCTCAAATTATTTGTTCAGGTTAGATCAAAAGGTAATATATGTATTTGAATTACAGTCGAAAAAGTGATTTGTAAACTTAAATTTAGTTAAAAGTATATGTAATTTAACTTGATTTATAGTTAGAGTTTCCCATATTGAACAGAAAAGTAAGAGAGAATAGCCTTGAATTCAACACTAATTTAGATAAAAATCATGTTCAAAGACAGAAAATTATCATATACTTAATGGTCCGTTGGATGCAAAATGAAAGAAAACTCAGTAGAAAGTTTCAACTACAAAGTAAACATCTTAGTAACTTTGCTTTTTCATTTTTCTATGGTTGAATTGAATGTGAAAATTTTAGAATACGTGCTTTAAAAACGTTAATTTAAATGTCATCCAAAATTTATTAAAGTCAACGTGATTTTAGATAAATGTTTGGATGTTTAAATTTATATTAACAATTAATTTTGAGTTAAAAATAATTTTAGATAAATTTTAACATTTATACTGCTTTTACAGTTGACTTGACTTTAAATAAAAATCACCAAACATAAATCACTTTTCTTCGAAATTAATCTTAATTAAAAATTGAAGTGGTATTTAATCTGAGAAATTGTTTTCATTTTTAATTTTTATTTTTTGAAAATAATTTTCTAAAAATTGTGAGAATGGAGTTACCATGTGTTGTTATTTTTATCTAATTTTAAAAATATTTTTACGAAAACATTTTTAAAAAATCAACTAAATGATATCTATTTTTTATTTTAAGTGGAAATGAAAGGAGAAAAAACTCAAATCAAATATCACCTAACCTTGCAAAATAATTTAATTCAAAAATAGTTTTGTTATGTCTTGAGGTTTTTAGGCTTCTGTTTTTGTTCCTTCTCCTTGTTCTTTGGAAACACACTTTTGGCATGTAATGGTAGTTACAATTATGCACATGATGTTCATCATCATCATGGTTTCCATTGAGAGGCCCTATACCCTCTCCAAATACCAATTGGTTTCTCTAATCTCTGGGCCAGTGCCCTTTTTTAGAACCTTATTGACAAATCAAGGACACCTCAACAGTGAACAATCACTACCAAATACTGCCATCATCAGCTCCCTATAAAGAAAAACCACCCAACAACTACTTACCATTACCATGTGTCAACCACAACTCTAATTGGAGAACCACCCTGAGTCCCTTGTTTCTATCCTTTTTATAATAATCCAAATTGAGCAAACACTTATTGTTAATGGAATTATTTTAAGAAAAAAATTAAAATCTCAAACTCAGCTCACACTATTTCCACCTTGGTTTGTGGTGTCAATTAAAAAAGTTGAAACCAAATTTTTGCATAATAGTGTAAGTAGTAACTACCCTTGAACTTGTCCCCTCCAAATAGTGTGTTTTGGTTTTTTTTTTTTTTTTTTTTTTATGACAGGAAAAAAAATAATAAAAATAAATTTATTTTATTTATCAAAATTTTAAAATTAGTATTTTATTAATTAATTTGTAAATATTTTTTGTGTCATTTAGAAAATTTTAAAATGAAATTTTACAAATATATCATATTTTTTTTCTTTTTATTTTCTCATCACAGAAATCTGCTGGAGAAATTCCCCAAATATATCCATGTTATGTGCACTGTATACAATGAAGCCGATAACACGATTTGGTAACGGGTCTGGGCTTTATTAATGGGATAGGGCTTTTATTTTGGGCAACTTTGGATTGGATTTACTCATTTAAAAAGGAATGTAGATGAGTTTGTTGGTGTTTTTTTTGTGATTTTAAATGATTTATGGCTATTATTTTGTAGAACAATATGCATGGTAACAGGTGAAATAGTTGAAGATTATGATGATTTTTTTTTTAAAAAAAAAAAAGAATAGTTAAGTTTTAACCCTATTTTAAGTTCTAAATTTGATTACTTTTTAATAGCTGATAAATTAAAAATAATTAGTCATGGTAATTTTTTAAATTGTGATTGTCACAAAAATCAATAATAAACAAATTAAATAAATTAAAAGAAAAAGTAAAATATTAAACTAATAAATTAAAAAGATTAAAACAAAAATTAAAATTAAAAAAATCATGCATGAGATTTTAATAACTTGCACAAATATGTAATTTTTTCTATTAAATGACAAGTGATTTAATATATTTTATTTTTAATTTTATAAAGATCAATATTTTAGAACTTGAGTTACAAATTTACTAAGTTGAAATAGTTCCATCTCAATTAGTGGTAGATTCCTCTAGAACAAATTTTAAGAAAATAAATGAAATATATTATTTTAAAAATTAAAGTTACTATTATTAATTAATTTATAAAAATTGTCTCTTTTAATTTATTTTTTTAAATATTGCAACCTTCAACAAAATTAACTAATAAAAATCTAGTTTTAACTTTAAGGCTAAAGAATAGAAATATTACCTTATCATTTTTATTACAAGTTTTAAAATAAATATTCTAAGAAATAATTGATTCCTGGTATTCTAGAAAATGATAAAGAAAAGTAATCAAAACCTTTAATACATAGGTTCCGTGGTGAATTGAAAATTTGTGTGTCAATAAATTACTTTCTAAAATTACCAATTTCAGTGGAAAATCATCATTTTACATTGAGTTTGACTAAATTTGGAACGAAATCTAAAACAGCATATTGAACTTGACAAATGGGAAAGTAAATATCTGTGAAGTGAATAATTGGATCTACTAAATTCACGTGAAAACAGTCAAAACTCAAAAGTGAAAACACTATTCAGTTAACAGATTCAAAACCTAAATCATATGCACACAAAATTTATAAGTTTTTGGAGATGAGATTATAAATTAATTCTTGTAATAATGTCAATAAATGCTGTATCTTTGTCGTTTTTGGGCGATATATGCGGAATATGCCTCTCACATGATGTTGGAAATTAGTGTTTTAAACTGTTCATGTTTTTCGGTAAAATTAATCATTGATGTTCTAGTGCCTCTCACATTAATTCTTAATCACTTTCTAGGCTTAGAGGTAATGTTCCAAAAGAAATTGTTCAAAGTACAAGCTTTTATTCTCAATGTTTTATAATACTTTTAGTATTTGATATAAAAATAATTTTTAATGAGAGAAAATATTTAACATAAAAAAATAAAAATATCTCTATCATTAATTTAAATTATTTAAGTTATAAATATATTTTTGGATCTGGTAAAATTTTAAAAATTTATATTTAATTTTTTATTTTTAAATCATAGTTTCAGTTTTTTATTTCAAATAAAAATTATCTAAATTTATCTTTATTCAACTTTTTTACATAATTTTTTAATGAATAGTGTAAAAAATATATCTTTTACATCACGAATGTTAATAACTGTTTCAAAATCACTTATTTTAACTATATAAAAAATTATTTGTTTCAGATATAGCAATTGAAATATATTTTTAAAATTAAAGAAGTAAAAGTGGATTTTTAAAAAAATAAGAAACTAATATAAAATTTTGAAAATTTATAAGGACAAAAATATTTTTTTAAAAAAAGATCAAACTTAGTATTTAGATATGAAGTTAAAATATTCAGAAACACTTTATTTTTTAGTGATTCCATCTAACTTGAATACATGGATACTACTTAGTTATATAAATAAGATAATCAAGAAAAAATATTAAAATAAAATAGAGAAACTGAAAAAAAAATATTAATCCATTAATATCTATATGTCAATTAAACTCTAGTTATTTATTTATTCTAATAACATGGGTGCCCTAATATATGCCAAAAATAATTGATAGGGGAAGAGTGTTATATAATAAACAGGCCAATACAGTACTTGAGTCTACACGCTTAGGGGACCTCACAACCCACACATGGGCCAATAGTGACGGGTAACCGGCATACCATAGCACTGAATAATCAGAAACATTGCATAAAGGTTCAAAACGGAGACTGGTATTTGTGAGTTGCCGGTTCCACGTGTTTCAAATGATATTAAACAGGAGGCAGAGGGGTCAGGTCCCCTGTGACCTACCTGTAGGGTAGTGTCATGATTGTTGCTTGAATATTTGCTAACCCATGTCACAGTGTCAAACATGTAAAAAACACACTCGTGTGTCAAAACAAGTAAACAAGGCAATACCATCATGCTTTTTTAGTAAACAAGATTGTTTTAAATAAATTAATGTAGATTTTCTTTCATCTATATATTTTCTTTTAAAATTAATTTTACTTATACTGACGAATATTAAATATAAATATTTTTTTAATTAGAATTCAAATCTCACTCTTTCTTTTCTTTAAGTTATATCTTTTATTCATGACAATTGGAGAATAAAAATATTCTTATATTTATTAAAAGGTAATAAATTTATGTTTATGTTTTTAATGTTATGTTTTTACGTGATAAAAGTGGTTTATTTAACTTGTCTTAAGTAAATGTGATATTAAACAACACAATAAAATTATTTATATAATAAATAAATATAATTAATCATTTTAAAATAAATAAAATATATTCACATATTATATTTTAATAAAAAAATTCCAAATATATATATATATATATATATATATATTTACCCAAAAATATTATTCACATATTATATTTTAATAAAAAAAAATTCCAAACAAACACCCCTAATTTATTTACTAGAAGGGATTAGCCCATTTTTTTTAAAATCCTAATGCTGACACCCTTAGGAAGATGAACATTAGGTGTAGTTTTGTATTTCAAATATCTTAAAGTTAGTTTTCCAATCATCTCAGAAATATTTTCTTAAAAATATATTTTAACAAACATAGACCATATAAACATATATTTTCAGTTTAAGATTTTTCAGAAATTAAACTTTTTTTAGTGTATCAAATATCTCTTAAGAGTTAACTTTTTAATAATGTCTTTTGAGTTTATTCTCAAACTGAAATATAAAAATAAAAATATCACTTTTAAAGGAATATTTAGGTGGTAGATATCCTAATCAACTTTAATTTAAAATACCATCATAAGTATTTATGTATTTCATAAAGTAAATGCTCAACAATGTTTGTCATTGTATAAATATATATATATATATATATATATATATATATATATATATATATATATATATATATATATATATATATATATATATATATTTTGTTCAAACGAGCCGGAAGCACAAATTAATTTATATTTTAATGTAAGCTTGCTATATACAGATTTGGACAGAGCTGACCAATTTCAGGGCATAATATTCAAACATGTAATCTATAGTTGATTTCATTGTTCTTTAAGCATCTTTGCTTTGATCCTTTTTTTTTATTATTATTATTAAAAACCTTTAAATCTTTTTCTTTTTTTTATCCTTTTTCAGAAAGATAGAAATAAAAGAGAGCCAAAAAATAAAATAAAATGAAATATATATATATATATATATATATATAATAAATAAAATAAAAATATTTTAATGAGTAAAAAAATTAAAAAAAATAATAAATTGTATCAAAAACTTTTTATGCAGATAAAAAACATTAAGTTCAATTAACTAAATACAAATAAAAATTTTATTTAGTTTTTTTCTTGACATAGAATTTTTATTTTCTTCATCTTTTATATCATAAAAAAGTATTTAACTTTTAAGAAACTTGAAGAAAAAATTGCTCAGCTCTCTGATCGAGTCTTTAGCATGGAAAAAAAATTTAAGTGAAACCTACCAATTGTAATAATTTCTCCCTTTACAATTATTTGAACACATTTTATACAAGAAAAACATATAATATTTCTCCTCCACTTCTCTCTTTTAACTTCCTCCTTATTTCTTACCATTTTTATAATAAACAAAAATATATCAGGAACAAAATGACACGAATTGCTTGTAGTCGGATTCAATTTATTTTTCACAAAAAAGTATTTTCTTAAGAAAGAAAAAATGTTCTACTTTTTAAATTGAACATATAAAAAAGATTAACAATTCAGGTAACAATTTTATAAGAATAAATTATTATTTTAATCCTTAAAAAGTAAGAGCACTGAGAAAGATAAAAAATAATAAAACAATTTTTTAAAAATAATTTTTTATTACTTCAACCCTGAATCTAACTATTTATTGTTAGTTTAATCTCTAAACTTAATTACTAGTCCCATTTTATAATTTTCAGGATCTTAAACTAAAATAACAATAGACTTTTTTAACTAAAACAATAAATATATTATATTTTTAAAAATTATTTTATTATTTTTATCTTTTAAAAATTAAATTATCCATACCCAGATAGAGATCATTGAAAAAAAAAAAGCAAAAAAGAGAAAGCCCCAAAGAAACTACTTTAAGGTACTGTGGCCCAAACAGTCAATCATAAAAGACTAACTACCTAAGCTATCCATATGAATATATTACTAACTCCATGAAAACCATATTATTTTGAGATGCCCCAATTAGCATATTCCAAGCTGTACACAATGACTAGTCACATAACACACCTCCCAAACTTTGTCCATCATATGAAAGATGCGTTTCACCAAGTTCCCGTAATTGTTGCTACTTTGCCTCTTCCACTTGAGATCATTGACAACTATGTTTAGCTGTGTCACTCTCCAAGTTACTTTTCTGTACCTATCCTTCCCACACTATGTATCTTGACCCATAAGAGTTGAACCATGTTCTTTGTCAAACAGGGTTTACCAGATCCTATATGATACCTAAACTGTTGTAAAAAATGCATTCAACTTTTTCCTATACCACCACCAACTGTGCATCTCTTGGGGGTTACCTTTATAGGCCACATCTCTAGATAAAAGAACAAGTACTCTTTAAATTATATTATCCCAATGTAGAAAAGAATAAGTAATATTTTTGTAGCTTGAATTACACAGTGATCCAATGTTTTAACTTTTAACATAATATATCTAGAAGTAAATTAAGTTACCATATATTTTAGATCATGATTGGACAAAAGGGTAAAATTATTTTATACTGCATAATTCTCTTCTCATTCTTTGTCTATTATAATAGTAAAAAAGATTTATATTTTATAAAAGTATATATCTAATCATTATTAGTAAACCTTTTCTATTAATTGCTTTTTCTATCTATAATATTATAATTAAAAATCTTATTTAAGAAATTAAATTGAGTTCAGTATTATTCTGACCAACATGCCGTAAAAAAAAGTATTATTTAAAGTATCAAATATATCTACACAGGGTCTACTCAAGAATAAACAATTAAAATTTAAGCTCTAGGTGCACTAATAATTTTTTTAATTTCCTTTTAAAATAAAAGTCTCAAAAAACTTTTATATATTAACAAAAAGGTTTTAAAGAGTTGAATTTTTAAAACAAAAAGAACTCATATAATTTGCTTTAGACCTTCATAATCGTTGAGTTGCCTTATAATCTACATGTAGCTAGAAGGCCCATATTAAAAATTATTGAAACCTTCCTCATAGATATTTTATGCAAATGATCAGTCCCAGGTAATCTATGTTTTAGTCAAAGTATTGTTGTTATTTATAAAAGACTATTAATTGGCTCCTTTGGGATTCTCTTACATAATATAATGTTATTTATGTTAGTGAGCAATAAATAAATAATTTACAAGCAACCCAGTCTGTCTACTTTTGTAACCAATGATGCTTTTAATAGAATTGAATAGAAGTTCATATATTAGGCGTGCAATTATGCTGGACTTATTAATTAGTTAGCCATGTTCAATTGATATGTGACATTCATCATCCTAATAGTTTTAAGCAAACCCCTCTGTTTGCTTAGAAAACTGATCAAATAATCAATAGGTAACTTTAATTTACAGATTTGATCGACCATTTTTTAATTAAATTTGATACACAGATTAAACAAAATGGCATTGGTTTTTCCATATTCCATTGTAGGATTTTAAATCAAATTGGTATGAATTTTTAATTAAATTTGATACACTGATTAGAAAAAATGGAATTGGTTTTCTCCGTTTTCAATTGTAGGGTTTTTAATCAATTGGTATGTTTTAAGCTCATGTAGATATCCAGATCAGCTAAAGGATTATAATATTCCAACAACTACATTGTAAAAGTAATAATTGTACTTTTTATTAGAATCTTTGATAAAAAGACAAGTTTTATTAAATTACGTTAAATATTTAAGCATGAAAACCACACCTAACAAAATTTTTGATTGTATAATTCATCACTGGGTAGAAAATTGGCCCTTTTCCAATAAAATCAATCATTGTTGGTATAAAAAGTAACTGTAATTTATAATATCATAACAAAATTAATTTTTCAAAAGAAAATTAAAAAGTAACTGCAATTTATAATATCATAACAAAATTAATTTTTCAAAAGAAAATTCTTGCAACAAACATTTTTTAGGTTTAATTGCACATTTTACCACCTATTTTTTATATGAATTTTGATTCCCAACTAACTTATTTACAATTTTTTCTATCCAACTTTCATGTTTTTGAGAATTTTGACATTCAATTATTTTTTTAAAGAAAAATTTTAACCCAACTTTCAAATTTTCACAAACTTAAAGTTTGTAAGATTTTAAGAGTTAGATGATAAAAATTTACAAAATTTTCTGATAAAAAACACCTATAAAATAGATAACAAAATGTACAAATAAAATAATTAAATAAAAAATTTCAAAATCATAGAAATTAATAAGTAAAATAAATAGTTAAGTCAATTTTCTAAATGTAACTGAAAGTGACCTTTCCTAATTTGACCCATTAGGTCATAGGTTCTATGTAAAACTAAATGAATTTAAAGCATAAAAAAAGAAAACAAATAGTTCTACAGTTTGACACTTACATGCATACTGAATCTTAACCATGAAAGTTCTAAATGACCGTTTAACCCACCAATGAGTAACAGAATTGAAAGATGCTAGTTTTTTCTGACCTTCTCTGTGCCTCCTCTGACCGTTACTCTCAATATAGAGTCATATACTCCTTGCAATGGTTTGTCTGCTTCTAGATTACTGAAATGACCAAATTACCATTTTGTGATCTAACCAGGGTTAATTATTTTTTTTCCCCTCTATGATTATGTCTTGCTTTCTATGTTAGTCTTGATTATGGTTTCTTAATGCACCTACTTTGGCTGTGGTGATTGATAATATCCTCATGTCAATATCCATCCATTTCCCATGATGCAACCCAACTAAACAAATAAGAGTGCCAGTTGAGCTGATTGGGCCACATGAATTATTGTACATTATTATTTGGTATTTTGTGTGAATCTCACTATGCCCTATACCTTATGCAATTGTATTTATAATTGACCTAAAAATATTTCACATGTTTTCATTCATATGTAGATATGATAGAACAGATGGGTAATTATCATTTAATCTAATTTAGACTAGAAACTATAACAAATGTGCATGATCAATTAAAGACGTGTTTGAATTTTAATAAAAACAATTCAACTCTAAAAATTGCAAGAGTAATCACCCCTAAAAAAATTTCTGAAAATAACTAAATTCAAATTTGAACTATCCTAATTAAACACTTTAAACTTAAACAGATAGTAACATAGATGAGTGAATGGTTTGGACAGTTCTTTCAGCTAAAAAGTTGGTGAACCATAATTATGTGATTAGCCTATAAATAACACAGAAAAATAGGTGGAATGGAAAAATCTTTCCAGAATTTGTTAAACTTTTTGAGAATTAATACAAAAGGAAACTAATTAATGAAAGCTAGAAAATTTTTGGTTTGAACTTTTTTTTTGAATTTACTCATGGTTTGAATTTATTTTTAAATGGATAAAGGTTCGTATATAAGGTGTATATATATAAAATGTTATTTTTTACTTTTTAATAAAAACTTTTAATTATTCAAGACATAATTTTTAAAATTTTTACTGGACATATAATTCAATTTTTTATTTGAAAATATCAAACACGGAGTTTACAATAATCCACTAATCCTATTCAAGCAATTGAGTTAGAATCCCTTAATTTAGGATAATAATTTTGCACATATAGATTTGAATTAACTTTTTTTTATTAACCACGATATTGGTATGGAATGAGTACATTTCAAAATAGTAACTAACTTTATCAGATATTTTTATTCCCTTCCCAGTGTATTTCATTCCATAAATTATTATAGTTCTTAATTAAAGACTTTGATAAATATATAAGATGGTAATGCACTATTATTTCAATTTAGTTACTCTTAATTAGACAAAAAGAAAAGAGAGTTAGCTGTAGACGGTGACAATAAATAATCCAGATACTACTAGTAATATAAAACGAAAATGTTATTCTTATGTCCTTTCTTTAGGCTCATGTTCTACACCTACATGAAAAATAACAATATATATATATATATATATATATATATATATATATATATATATATATATATATATAAAAAGTAAGTAAAACCCGTATATTGAGAATGAGATGCCGGACAGTATTAGACATGAAAGTATTATTTTGCTTTTACTTTGGGGCAAGGTTAAGGGCAATAATTAAGGCCAAGCCAGCATTGTAATTATTTAAGCATGTACTACTAACAATTCTTGGAACTTTCAAGATAAGTTACAACATACATTCAAGCAAAGGACCAACCACTACATTTATAAGCATAAAAACAAATCAATATAAGATGTAGTTGTGATGATGGTTTGAGTGTATATATGTAGAGTATAACTAGTGCATAGGACATGCCATAAAATTTGGTTGTAAATTAAACCTCAAAACCCAAACAAACAAAGACACACAAGTGTGACAACCAAAGTCACCAACCAAGGGCAAAATAGTAACTCAACACAACCATAACCTTTTGTTAAACAGTCTCTACATTTTCCACCCTCATTGTTCATCAAAAGAAACTCCCCTTAAACCCCCTCATGTTCTTTTTACTTTTTTTGGTCTAAGCAACCACCATCACCACCATGGCAATAATCTTTAACACTCTCATATTCTTTGTAACCCTTTTTCTCCTCCTTGAAATTTCTCTCTCATCCCCCTCCATCCATGAGCTTCTTCGTTCCAAAGGGTTGCCTCCTGGGCTCTTGCCAGAAGAGGTAAAGTCCTACACTTTTTCAGAAAATGGGCACTTGGAAGTGTTCCTAGATGCACCTTGCTTGACAAAGTACGAGAACAGGGTCCTCTTTGAACAAGTAGTAACTGCTAACCTCACCTATGGTAGCCTCATAGGAGTTGAGGGTCTCCAACAAGAAGAATTGTTCGTGTGGCTACCCGTCAAGGACATAATCGTAAATGACCCTTCTTCAGGGTTGATACTCTTTGACATTGGCCTTGCTTACAAACAACTCTCACTCTCTCTCTTTGAAGATCCACCTCACTGCAAACCTGAAGGTACACTCTATTCGATCAAAATATGTCCCAATTACCTCAATTTAATTATTATACCATAAAGTTTTATCTTTTATTATCTCTCCAAAAATATCAATTTTGGATCACCTCTTTTTTTTTTTCTCACCAAGAAGATCATTTTAAGTGAGATCTGCCACTACCCTTTTGAAACTAAATTCCAAAAGATAAAAAGAAATTTGTACAGTCATGGTCGCGCTACTTACATTGAATAATATGATCATGTCAATCTACTGTTTCCGTGAGTCTTCCTGATTCTATACTTTTGTTTTTTCAATTTTTTTTTTTAAAATTACCATTTTTGGGAGTGTGGAGACTTAAATTTCTTTTTGGCATCTTGTGTTGATTGAGGTTTCTGTTATTTTCTGTAAAAGAAACAACTGCTCTCTCTCCCAGTTACATTCATAACCCTCGTTTCATAAACTGAAAGACTTAGGAGTTACACTTCTAGTTAAGTTTTTTAGTCACTTTCATGTTTTGTCAAGAGGTACTTCCTATGTTTTTATAAAAATTATTGTATGTTCTTGTACTAATGTCTGTACGATATTCATTAGTCTAACTAATTTTAATAGAATTTATAATCTATTTTTTTTGTAAATTGTGAAATTTAATTATGTACTATGTAAAAATTGTCTATGAATATATAATAATCGGAGATTACATGATAATTTTTCATTCACACTAACCTTACAAAAAAAAAAAAGAGACTTAATAGCATTTACCCAACTTTTTCCGATTTACAAACCAACAAAAACAATTGAGAGGAACTTTCCTCTGTATTCAAAGGGGGAAAAAGTATATTACTCTACCGTCTACACAGTGTCCTGCAAATAACAGCAAAGTTTTTAGGCCAGATATGCAGTGCAGTTCATGAAGTGGGGTTAATAACTGGTTTTATCTGTTTTGTTGTTTCTTGTTGTTTCTTTATTATTATTACTACTACTATTATAATAAATTAGATTGATATTCCTAAAATTTTAAACACTTATATAAATATTCTTGCTTTTGCACGTTTATATAAAAATTTTAATTATTTAAAAAATATTACATCAACATTTCCTATGTATGCTATTAACATTAATTTTATATATTAAACTTATTCCTTAAAGTTTGTGTAATTGTACGAGATATTAACGTAATTTGTTGTTCTCATTGTTGTTGTCACCGTTTCAACTTTGCGTGAGTATCTAAGGCTAAAAAGACGGGATATTCTTGTTTATATGCAAATTCGTGGTTGAGGCTAATTGTATGGTTGTGTGCAGGTGGGTTGAGGAATCATGTGAGGAAGGAAAAAGGTTTCGAGGTTCTGAGGTAGAAAAAGATGCCACCCTGTTATCGGGCTTCAGTTCTTGTCTTTTTCTATGTCATGTTTATATAATCTTAGCCTTGCAATGCAACTATAGTCATATGAATGAGTAGGTGTTTGTAGCGTAGAGGTTGAGCATGTAAAAAGACGTGGGAAGAGTGAGAAAGAGAGAAGAAAAAAATGAAGTAAACTGATGATTATGTCGTAATCAAATTTACAAGTTGTAATATCTTCTAACTTTTGTTCATTCGCCCCGCATGCTATGTTGTTCTGTTTGAACATAAAAAGATGTGGTAAGTGTCAAAGCAAAGGATCAAATCTAGGTTTATGCATTTGCAAAGCAATGACTAGGAAACTTGCCAATGAAAATGGGAAAAAGGCTATTTGAAAATATGTTATGTTTATCCCTTTGATTTTTGCCTTTCTGGCACATTGAGATTACAACTGGGTTTTTTTTGTTCTTTACTTTTTGTTTAGGGAATAACAGAGTGGAAGAGTTGAGTAGGATTCTTATAAAATAAAATTGAATAAAATAACATATGTTTTTATCTTTCAAAATATTTTAAAATGTTGATTCTAGTCTTTATAAAATTTAATACATTCTAAGTATCTATATTTTAATAGTAATACATGTTTTAAGTTTTGATGTGAAATTAAAATTACATCATTCATTATTTTAGTAAATGTAAAGAATAGAAGTGTATTAAATTTTATAAGGAATAAAATTAAATTTCAAAATATTTTTAGGGACTAACACATAATTTACCCTCAAAAAGATCACATCTTGGGTCCAAAAGGCTAACCTTAATCATCTTGGCTTACACACTTGGATATTATTATATGGCTAAAGAATCTTGAACTTTAAGATATTTAGAAGGAGAAAAGCCTATCTTTGAAAAGGGTCATTGGTAATTTTGGTGAAACATTGAAATCGCATTGAAATCCTCTTGTGCATCAATGGTATGCAACTCTTCTCTTTCACATACCATATTTAAAACATTGATGATAGTATAATATTTAAACTTTGTTATGTCTAGTCTCATGATGGAAAGAAGGTAGTATTTACTATTTACCCACGTTATTTTTACTTTAAAAATGATCGAAACTGGGGTCATTCCCATGGAATTAGTATGTGCAATATTGAATGAGTTTTTCAAATTTAGGTAAAATATTAAAATATAAATTTTAAAGGTGTATCTATTTGAGTCTTTAAAGTCAAACTAACATAAAACAAACTTGATCGCTGCTTTGCTGGATGCAGCAAGAGTTATTGAATTGCAACGACACAAACTTACAATTTCCATAATAAAGTGCTTTTATTCGAAGTTTAGCTTTTCTTTTCGGTGTAAAGTTACCAACTTTTTATTTATTTACATGAAGCTTTGGATTTGGAAATGAGGCTTGGGTTAGGTCCATGGAGAGAGAGAGAAGAATAGGGGCTTTAAAGTCAGTCTATATATATATATATCAAGAAGTAGCTAGAAATTAAACATTGAATATATAATATGATTTTGTTACCCTTAAAACAAGTTTACAAGAAGGCAAACTTAAAAAAAAGGTTTCACCAGAATGAAATATCAATAAAGGATGCATAATTATGGCACATTACTCAAGATATTTCCTCTGTGGAAACTTAGTGTGGTTTCTTGCATTGATAAAGAATTTGAGAGGTTAATTAGGTTTTTAACTTTTTAGGATTTTGATTTATAGATTTTAATAAATATTTTATCAATTTTTAATTTCTTATTTATTTTTTATTAATATTTTTAGTTCATAACGTTAAATAAGAACGATTAGTACCTGATATGATTATATAAGAATAAATTATATAGTAGTTTTAAGTCAATATTTATTAGTTAAGTTAATGTCAAAGATTAAATATATTGAAAGGGGAATAAAACTGTTAAAATAATTTATTAAAAATTAAAAATCACAGCTTAAAAATTTAAAGAACTAAATTTGATTAACCTTGCATTATTTTTAGTTAAAGGCTAAGTGTAGATAACCAATTTAATAACATATTAGTTAAGAAATATATTAAAAAATAAGATAAAAGGAGCTTATTTTGATAAGTTACAAAATTTATAAACTAAATTTAACAAAACGTAAGAGAATCCTTATATATTTTCATAACTTTAAATATGTTCACCATTCAACACCTAAAAAAATACCACTCCTTTTTTTGGATAGATAAAAGTCTTGATATTTAACCGAACCAGCCTGGTTTGATATTTCTTTCTATGGGCGGGAAAGTTGGTGATATATACAAAGGAAGGTAGCCGATTTGTCCTTTCTTTGTTATTTGTTTGTGAAATAACTTATTAGATGTTTGTTTTCAATAATTGAAGTCAGTAAAGTTGCCAAAATACAGACATGAAATATAATATTAAAAAATAAAGAAAGTAATTTGAATATATAATTGATTTCATCAATCGGCTTTGTGTTGGATGCTACCTCTCCTCTGCCAATTGTGTTGTATATTATGTCTTATGTGATAATTTTTTTTCCAAGTTATTTTAATATACAAAGAATAATGATCACTTTCCTGATGGATCAATCATTTTCTGAAGAAAGAGAAATAGTTAATATATATTCTTTGAATGTAATTTAGTTTTGATAGAGTTTGAATTATAAATTTAATCTGTCAATGATTACACAAGACACTCAATGAGGCCAGCTAATACTGCTTAATAATTAAGGTAATTGAGACTTAACAACTCACTGATAATTACATGAAAGTACTTATACAATTAGTTATGATCAACTAACTAATTTAAATCATTATTTGTTGTAATCCTTACATATATGCCTTTGGAAACAGTGGAGAGACTTGTCTTCAACTCTTGAGTTTGGATTTGAATTGATAAAAAGGTGAATTAGACACTGCCCTAGAAAAGAATGTTACCGATTTCTAAGTGTCAATGATGTCACGAATAAAATTTAGATGTTATTTAACCTTTCTTCTAATGAAATGAAAATCCATCTTATTAAAATTATTTAACTTGAAAGGATGTGATTAATACAGGAGTGAGTAAAGTTGTGAGATAATTTATCAAAATTATTTTTAAAATTTATTTATCATTACTTGTGATTTTTAATTAATATTTTAATATTTTTAAATGCTTTTTCATAAATGATTTTGCATATACGCGCATATTTTAGTATTTTAATGGATTTTAATATTGTTAAATCCACTTTATATCACTTTTTTTTTTCTATGAAGTTGGTATATTTTGTTATCTAACCTTAATATTTTAGTAAATTGTATCATCAAATTTTTATAGTTGTAAAATTTGTCACCAAATTATCATAAAGTTATAAATTTTTTATTTTTTTAATGTCAATTAATTATTTAACAACATGTTTAAATGTAGATATTTAACTTCATCTTTCCATCATAAGTGTAATTAAAGAAATTTTCTAAATTCTACAAAATCAATTTTCCACCAAACTTTATATAATTCAAAATCAAGAAGAAAAATATTCATAGAGAAACACCAATTTTGTTTCCGGTATAAAGTAAATTAAAAAATTACATTTTATTAATGATGAGTTGACTCTTTAATAACGAGACATGTTAATAAATTATTAATTATTTAATTGATATTTAATAAAATGATAAAATTTACAACTTTGTATAGTTGAATGACAAATAATATAAATATAACAATTTAGTGACATAATTTATTAAAATATTAAAGTTGAGTGACATAAAAAAATATTAAGTCAAATTATTAAACATTAAAATTTATAACATATAAAAAGGCAACACATCACCTGATGCACATATATGAAAAAAAAAAGAATAATTAGTTAAAATGATTAAAATAGGTGTTGTTAAATGTGATTGTGCTTTCTATATATATATATATTTTGAATTCTCAAACAATTTTAATGTATGAGTTAGAATGTCAATTTGTTGTGTAAAGAGTTCCTAAATTTGGTACGGGAGGACTATTTATTATAAATACAATGTATTCTAGAGTATTTTACCATTAAAATAAAATTCATGAAACATCTTAAAGAAAGTAATTTAGCCAACGACTTAATTTACTTTTGGTGTAATAATTTCATAAATTTATTTCTTTTACTTATATTTGATATTGTATTAATAATCTAATAACTTAATATCTTAATTTTAATTTTGATAATTATAGAACAGGTGAATAAGTAATAGACGCAGACGGAACAATGATCAGACGGATAAGTAATAGATGCAAACGGAACAATGATTAGACAAATCAGTGTTGAGCATAGACGAAGAAAGCATTAGCAAGGTTAGACGCACAAAGTTTCAAGACGAAATATTCAAGTTATCAAGCTTCAAAGCAACTACATCAGATGAAGAATCTTCAAAGATCAAGACGCAATATTCATCTCAACTTCAAGTTATGAGTTCAAATTTGGAGATATGAAGACTGAAGTTAAAGACAACGAAGACAGACAAATAATTGAATTATAAGCTGAGACTTAAATTCATTCGTCTATTGGAGCTTAATGAAGTTCAGACGAAAAATAATAAATGTATCATCTCAAATCAAACAATTACTCAGAAGTTTCTAAAGGAGGAAAGATATATGATCTTAACCTCTACAACATGAAAAGTAAATAGTAATTTTCGGTGAAATCTTTGAGCAAATCAGTCAAAGCTGATCTCGCGCTGACTTTCGCTGTGAAATCAATAATGTTTTGATTGCTTAGTGTATCAGATGTTGGAGTACCCTAAACAAAGTACAAGCATTCAAATCTATTGTCTAACATATATTTTGTTAGATCAAGATGATTAACATCTCTAAAGTTTTGATTATTACAAGTCAGACAGAACATCTACAGACGAAACATCAAGTCAGACTAAACGAGCACAGACGAAAGATGACTCTTCAAATTGAAGTCATTCGTCCGTCTCAAGTAAAGTCATCAGACAATAGGCTAAGACGAAAACTCTTAAGACTGAAGAAGTTCATCGTCTGCCAAAGAAGTGAAGCAAATATGAGTCACTCGCGCCAAGATTTCAAATCTTAAGAAGTACTCTTCAGAAGCATCCAAGATCAGTATGGGGATTCACGCCTACATATGCAACTCGAAAAGGTCTTCACCTTTTTCTATCAAATCTCTGAACAAGTCAGAAAAGTACTGCGCATGCTATCTATATCTGTTGCACACGCCATCAATCAATCAAGTGCTCTCTGACACCTTTTTGGACTTTGCTTGGAAAACGCTCAACGACTTTCTTCTGTGTGTAACGGATATCTGAAGATTTTGCCTATTTAAAGACTTCACTTCTTCAAAGTTCAGTTGGCGAACACGCTTCAATATTTTACCTTATTGTGAATTCGCTCTCTGTTACTTTTGCTCTTCATTTATAAAACCCCCTCTGCGAAGAGGAAACTCTCTTTTTATAGAACTCTTTCAAATCCACTTGTGTGGTGTTTTAGCCTGAGGAGGCTGGTTATTCAAAGAATACCCTTGTTGTTTAGCCTGCGAAAGCTGTGTTCAAAGAATATCGTGTTATAGCCAGAAGTGGCTGGGGGCAAATAATACTTGTAACTCTTTCACAATTTGTAGTGAAAACTCAGTTTTTCTTGGGGTAACGGACGTAGTCTTGCATTGACGAACCAGTATAAAAAGTGTTATTAAGTATTTGACTAACGGGGATAATTAAACCATAACGTCTGTTTATTAAAATCAACCTTTGAAGATTAAGATTGTTTTGTCTGAACATATTTAAACTCACAGACGAAAGAAATTTTTTTTTTAAGTAACATAATTCAACCCCTCTTCTTGTATTCTATCTTTTACATACTTCAAGAAGTTGCTTATATAAGAACTTCATTGCAACAAGTTGAAGTTGGCGAACTACACTACAAGCTATCATATACAACTTTCGCTCAAGCTCTGATAAACAAAGTTCATTCGCCCTGAACTAAATCCTGTACTCATTGTAATATCCCTCTCTGCGTAGAAGATTTTTTTTCTTTGTGATATTATTTGTAAACCACTATTGTGGTATTTGTAACCTGAGGAGGCTGAGTATTTAAACAATACATGTGTTTTAGTCTGAGGAGGCTGAGGTCCAAAGAATACTGTGTTTAGCCTACGGAGGTTGGGTTTAAAAAATACTGGTTTACCCTGAGAAGGTTGTGTTTAAAGAATATCTGTATTCGCCAGGAGTGACTAGGTTCAAAGAATACTCTTAGTAAAAACTTAACAAGTTGCTACGTAACTGGACATAGTTTATATAGACGAACTAGTATAAAAATATTACTGTCTTATTTGATTATCTGTTGACTAACTGAGATATTAACTTAAACAAATTTTTTCATTAAAATCAATCTTCTAAGAGAAAAATCACTTTGCATTTGTCCAAAGTTTTAAATTACCGAAGCAAAATGTATCGTCTTTAAAAGAATTTATTAATTAACACAATTCAATCCACCTTCTTGTGTGTTTGTATTTTAGAGTTTGATATTAAAGCTCAACCTCTAAAGGTTGAGCACTTAACAACTATTAGAGAAGAAGATCCGGAATGACGAACTCCCAAATGATGCTCATTGCAGAAGGTTCCTTTATGGATAAACCTCTAGCTTTCTTTAGAGATGACTATCCATACTAGGCTGGCAAAATAAATATGTACATAAAGTCAACACAATACAAATTGTGGAGGATCATCACTGAAGGAGACTTTTCCCTGACCAAATCAGAATCAGAATGAAGGATGAAAAATACTCTATAATAGAGTTTAACAACAAAGCATGTTATGTTGTAATGTGTGCTCTATCTAGGACATAATATAACCGATTTTATGATTACAAAACTGTTTTAGGCATGTAAAATGTAATATTTATAAAAATATTATTAATAATACTTGTAATTATAAATTTTTTCAAAATTATAATTTTAAATTCAATTTGTGATTCACTGTCATGAAATTGTAATTTAACGAATTACCATACAGTGATAGTAACGCTAAAATTGTTTGATTATGTAATTCAAGATGTAAGAAAAATTAAATGGAAATGAATTAATTATATAAAGTAGGAATTAAATATAAATTTTTTCTAAAGCTTTAAATTTTTAGATGGAGTAAATAACTTGAATCATGTAACCATTTTTATTTTGATCTTTTTGAAGGAATCAAAATTACAAAGTTTCTTAATTGATATTATAATTCATTTTAAGTCATTTTGTATTAAGACTATGTCCTAATTTTAAAATTGAGACTCTTAAAATTATTTTTAAAATAGATTTATTATTTATTTAAAAAAGACTTGGTATATTATGATTAGTTGGCAGAAAATACAAATAATAAATAATTATAATTTATAGAGCTAATCATGATTAACTTTGTGTTTAAAAAAATAATAGAGAAGAAATTAAAATTCAAAACTAATAATACATGATTGTAAAAACTAAAGAATCATGATTATTCACTTATTTTAGTTAGTAAAATAAAATTCCACTTAATTTGTGGGAAGTTATATTTTTTTTAATATTAAAATAAGATTGAATATTATTAAATTTTATTTCTATTGATTAGTTTAAACTTTTAAGTAAAATAGTTATAATGTTTTAACAATATTTAAGATAAAATAACAAATGTTTTAATCGAGGATCCTAAATTTTGAAATACATCAAATGTTATATTCCTTTATGTATTACTTATAGGTGATTAATTACATATATCTAATCATGTATTTTTTATGTTGAATATCTGATTAAAAAAATATTTATTTTATTTATTTCATTTAATAGAAAAAATATATGAAATTAATAAAGCACATTTAAAATATGATTAAAAAATATAATTTAATAATGATCAAATACTTGAGACCGAGATAAAAGTTAATATACCATGTGATTCAAATTAACATTATTAAATATCATATGTTTATAAAAAGATTAAAATGAATGATATCATAACCTTTTTGTAATTTTATCTTTTAAAAAATTTAAAGTAAAATTACCTATTTGAATCACAAAATAAAATAATTAGTTACTCCTTTTAAATACTAAACAATTCAACACACATTTCTCACCATGAAAATTAAACATGCCTCTCAAAACAAAATTATTCCCAATATCAATATATATTCGCACAAGTAAGTAAGATTGTCTTTAAAGAGAATGAAACTCTCCCTAGTTCGATCGAGTATACAATAAATTATATTGGGAGGGATATAACCTTATACGTTGAAAGTCTCCGAGGACCCAAATAATCACTACATGAGATAATTCATACGATAATTAGCATAAAAAACAGTAGAAAAAAAATCATGACACCATTAATTAGCATAAAATTTAATTTATTAATTACATCTGATTATATATAACCTATTATTTATGATAAATATATAAATTTTAATAATAAAATATTTAAATATCTCAATTTAATTTAATTTATAATTAATTAACATGTAAATATCTATTTTACAAAAATATTTAAATTATGAAACTCTTCTTTAAAGTTTTAATGTTTATACTCAAATATATTTATTATATTTTATTGGTTTATTGACTATGTCTTTAAAAATATTAATCATAATTTTTTTACTACTAGTTGATATTATTTATCAAATTATTTAGTGCTATAAAATTATGATGCTACCAAAATAATATTTGAAAAACTATTATCTAAATATACCGAAAAATCATTAATTTACGAATTTAAATTGTGTATCATCTCGTATAATAAGAGACAGGAATATATTCATAAAAAAATTAAATAATATAGTTGCATATATAAAATATAAAAAAAATATTTAAAAAATAATAATTAACTTAGTAAATAGTATGTAATTGAAGAAATAATAAGTTTTTGTCTAAAGCTATTTTTAAATAGAAAAATAGTCTAAATACCACCGTAAACACTACCATTAATACTAATCAATAGTCATTAACTAAATATTCTAGTCTCTTTTATTCATTTCCCTTGAAAATTAAGATTATTATTGTTATGTTTGACGTTGTCATCATAAATAAATTGAGAGTTATCATTAATTATAACTAATTCATCACCTTCATCTCAATTTAATCTTGTAGATGTGTAATCTTGTTTCAATTTCTTCCACCTCCTTTTTTAAGTAAATTACTCTTAACTCATAGTAACTTAAGGAAAAAAAGAAAACAAGAGACAAAATGCAACACATAGTAAAGAATCTCAAAGTCCAATAGTAAACAAATTCAAATAGAACCCGCAACAAACAAATGATAAATCTATAGCTATATATAAACTAGAACTACAAAAGCAGAGGGACCAAACACTGACAATGATTCTACTTTCCAAAGTTCATCTCCTTTTTTTTTTTTTTCCCTTTATTTAATTTCAATTTGAAAAAGAATAAAAAAACTTAGAAAAACACTCATAAAAAGCGCAAAAGAGTAAAGTTTAAAAAACCTGCACTGTGTTAATACACACTTCTTACATGATTTAAGACAAAATCAATTACACTGTATTACGCATTGCCCCCAACGCACATAGATTGAAATTATTTATAATTATTTAAACATTTTTATTTTTTATTTATATATTACTAATATTTTACTCCATCTATAGCACGTCATGATTATTTAATTTTAAAAAAAATCAAATTTATTATAAATAATAAATTTTATTACAAGTACATATTTAGATAAATAACAACAAACAATATCTTAAAAGTTACAAACAATATAAAAATTGTATTTGTAGTAATTAAAAGTTTGTTTATTACAAATTTTATTTTTCAGTCCTTTTTAATATTGTTACCATCTTTATTCATAGTTAAGATGCATCCTCAAACACAAACGCACAAAATGAAGTGTTCAAATTATCAAGTCTCAAAGCAATTACATCATACGAAAAACCTTTATTGTTCAGGACATAGAGCTCATCTCGACTTCAAGTCAAGCGCTCAAGAAAGAAGACTTTGAAGACTGAAACTGAAGAAGAAAGAAGGAGATAAACGAATGAATTCAACACACAACTCATCTATTTGTTCATTCGTCTACCTCATTTAATGAAGTTCAGACGGAGTAACTCGCGCCCCAATTCAAATCTAGTCGTTACTCGTAGAAACTTCCAAAGACAGAATAGAGATCTGTGCAAAACCCCTGCAACACGAAAAAACAATCATGCTTTTTGTTAATGTCTCTAATCAAGTCAGAAAAAGCCTGTGCAAACATTAATTATTCTGATTGATCTGTGTCACACGTTTGAAGACCCCAAGACAAAGGACTAACGTTCAAATCTTCAGTCTAACAGATACTTCACAAAGCTTTCTATAAAAGGAATTCACTATTTTAAGAGAAGGCTGACGAACTGTTATGTATTGTATTAATTTAAAGTCCCACATCGGTTAGCATTAGAAATAGGGAGGAGTGGAAAACCTATATATAAGAGAGTATTAGGTTTTATTTACTTGCACCACATCCTTGAATCTATAAAAGAAGTGTTTAGATTTTAGGTAGTGAGTGTCAAACACTGTGGGGAGGGTTTGTAGTTTTTTCGTCCAAAAATTACATCTGGGGAGAGTTTATAGTTTTTCCGTCCAAAAATTACATCTGAGGAGAGTTTGTGATTTTTCCGTACAAAAATTATATTTGAGGAGGGTTTGTAATTTTTCTGTTCAAAAATTACAAATAGTGAATTTTATCCCAGTGAGATCATGGACTAGGTCTTGAGGCACCGAACCACGTTAATTTTGTGTGTGTTCTTTTTCTTTTCCCTTTTCCTTTTACTTGTTTCAGGTGGTTGAGTTCCCAACAACTGGTATCAGAGCTGTGGTTACGACCTAGGAGCAAGAGGAAGAGGGGTGGATCTGTGTGCCACAGAAAGGGAGATACAATGACCATCTTGAAGTTTGAAGTTCCGTTATTTGATGGAAAAACAGACTTTATGTTGTGGCAATGCACGATTCAAGATTATCTGGTCCAACAAGGTCTTGAATTAGCATTGCAAGATGAGAGACCGAGTAACATGAAAGAGTCAGAGTGGAGTACAATCCAGAAGAAGGTTGTCAGCATAATTCGATTGGCTCTAGCCCCACAGATCAAAGTGACGGTATTGAAAGAGACATCACCAAAAAGGTTGTGGGATACATTAGAGAGCAAGTTTGCATCGAAAACACTTACCAGTCGATTGATGATGAAAATGGACTTGTACTCACTAAAGATGGAAGAAGGAGGTAACGTAGTTGACCACATAAATAAATTTAATGAGATGGTATCTAGACTGTTGAATGCAGGGGACATTATCAAGGATGAAAAGCAAGCACTGCTTCTACTTGTTTCACTGCCAAAATCCTTCAAGTCACTAGTACAATCAATGATAGCAGGAAAGAGTACACTGCAATTGGATGAAGTGACAAATACCTTGAAGGAAAGTTAGCAGATGATGGGTGGTGAAGAGTCTTCTGGAGACAGTTACCCTCTAGCCATAGCAACTGCTGATAGATGGAAGAAGAAGAGTGTCCAACTAGATGAAAGATCCCAACCAAGAGATATGAGCTCTATTGAGTGTCATTATTGTGGACAGTTGGGTCACATGCAAATTAGATGTCCAGATTTCAAGGAAGACTTGCATACCTTGAAAGAGAAGAGTGGTAGGTTGAAAAATGGTTCATCAAATGTGATCACTCGTGGAGATGACCTCCTATGAAGATAAGTGAATCGCTGCTAGAAGTGTAGGACTTTGAATTAAGGGGAGATTTGTTATATATTGTATTAATTTAAAGTCCCACATCGGTTAGCATTAGAAATAAAGAGGAGTGGAAAACCTATATATAAGAGAGTATTAGGTTTTATTTACTTGCACCACATCTTTGAATCTATAAAAGGAGTGTTTAGATTTTAGGTAGTGAGTGTCAAACATTGTGGGGAGGGTTTGTAGTTTTTCCGTCCAAAAATTACATTTGGGGAGGGTTTGTAGTTTTTCCGTCCAAAAATTACATCTGAGAAGGGTTTGTGATTTTTCCGTACAAAAATTACATTTGAGGAGGGTTTGTAATTTTTCCGTTCAAAAATTACAAATAGTGAATTTTATCCCAGTGGGATCGTGGACTAGGTCTTGAGGCACCGAACCACGTTAATTTTGTGTGTGCTCTTTTTCTTTTCCCTTTTCCTTTATACTTGTTTCAGGTGGTTGAGTTCCCAACACGAACTGCACAACAAATAAATTATATTCAAGCTTCAAGCTCTCAAGCATAGTTCACTCGCCCTAAACTTAGAATATATCTCATTGTAAAATCCCTCTCTACGCAGAGGATAATCTTTCTTTAGAACATGTTTCAAAATCCTATCTTTGTATTAGCCTGAGGAGGCTGCGTTCCAAAGAATACATTGTTTAGCCTGTGGAGGTTGTGTTTAAAGAATACATTGTTTAGCCTGCAGATGATGAGTTCAAAGAATACTGGTTTAGCTTGAGAAGACTGTGTTCAAATAGTATCTATAATTAGGCAGGAGTGGGTGAGTTCGAAGAATACTCTTAGTGGAACCTCAGCGTGTTGCTACGGAACTAGATGTAGTCTTTGATATATTATTTTATCAGTATAAAAATATTATTGTCTTCTTTATTATTTTATCTGTTAACTAACTAGGGGATAATAACTTGAACAGTCTGATAACAAAATCAATCTTAAAGAAGAAAACAATCTCGCGTCTGATCTCAAACTTTGAAAACAGTAGACGCAAACGCATCGTCTTAGAAATTTTTTTTTTTAAACAGTCTACATAATTCAACCTCGTGTTTTTGTATTTTACACCACTTTATCTCACTTTTTTTATAAAGTTTATATACTCATACCTCACTTTAATATTCTAATGAATTATATTAATAAACTTTATATTTATGAAAATTTTCATTAAATTATTATAAAGCTATAAATTTTACTATTTTTAATATTAATTAATTATTTAATAATATGTTTACATGATTCACTTCCTCATCCCATGAGGAATGTAAAAAAAAAAATTCTATATTTCACAAAATTAATCTTTTGCTAAACTTAATATAATTTAAAATCCTAGTGTGAAAAAAAAAGATGTTCAAGAAAAAAATAATAATTTTATTTATTATTTGTTCATTTAAAAATAAAATAAATTAAAATAATTACATCTCATTAATGAGTTAACTCATCCGATTTACAAGATATCAACAAATAATTAATTATTTGATTGACATTTAATAAAATGACAGAATTTGCAATAGTTGAATGATAAATATCATAAATATAACAATTTGGTAATATATAAATAAAGTTGATTGCAAAGAGTTGTTAAACTTGGACATGGTACAAAGGAGTATTTTATTCCGGAGACAACCAAGTTGTAGACTATACATCGTACAATTCAGATAAGGAATTACGAAATATCTTATAAAGAATAATTCAGCCAACAAACTTTTTTTTTTTTTAGTGTTATAATTTACTTATGTAGCAAGGATTTATGTTTTATAATTATATTTGACATTGTATTAATAATTCTAAGATGTTCATTTTTTCCATGTCATCAAAAAGAATATTATTTTTGTTGATCTCAATAAATCATTTCAGTTTTGTAGGTAATAATTTGAAGAGATAAAAATGGAAAATGTTATTCTTTTTCACCATGTATAAAGTCAATTTTATAATATGGATAACAAATCTGTTTTAGTGTAAAATTTAACTTATGCTCAGATAAAAGAATTGGAAACATGGACTAATAGTAATTTCATACACAAGAACTCGTCATTAGAGGATGTTTCAATGATCTAAAAAAATCTAGAAAAAAACGTTCTACAAAATGTAATTTAGTCTATGACTTAGCCAATTTTACTGTTATATTTTTATTTGTAAAATTTACCTATGAAACAATGATTTCATTTGTTATATCTATATTTTAGTAACAAAATTTATCTGTCTTAGAAATCTTAGGCATAACAACTATGAGTCAAATGGTAAATTATTCAACCAACATACTAAAGTTTCGATAACAAGTTGCTTATTTGAAGATTAGACACAGGGATGGTAGTAAAAAAAATTTAATAACTTGAAATATTTTTTCTATCATCAATATCAAAATCACAATCAGAGTTGTGAATGTTGAAAACTGAAAAGATCTTAGGGTTGGATTTCTAAGACGTAATCCATCCTGTCCATATCTTCATTCTTGAGGTGTCTCATGTAAGCCTGAGCAAAATATCTATTTAAACTAAATTTATCTACATTTGATTTTTTTTTTAAGATTATTTATAAACCAATTTTAATGAATTGAATTTTTTAACTTGTTCATATTCATAATTTATTTATAAAATCAGTATCTATTTCTAGTTGGAAAATGAATTTGGAGTGAAAACCAATTTTAAAACAATTGGAAAGTTTATTTTTTTAAAAAATATATTGTATTTGATGGTAACAAAAACAGATAAGAATAACAAATAAGATATGGTGTCCGAATTTTAAAGTTATATTAATGGATAAAATACTAATTATTTTTGTTCATATTTAATATGAATAAAATATTATTTATTAATCTTAAAATTATATTATTCATTTTTTTTATCAAATAACTAAAAGATCATTTTTAATTTTTAATTTGTTTCTTTTCGCTTGTTTTCTTTTCCTTTACAAATGCATAGAAATATATATACAAATTCAAGAATATTTTATGAATCAATGATTACATGAGATATAGATTTTTCCGTCTCAAATATTTAAAAAAAACTTTAAACATAAAATAATTTTATATTTTTATTAATATAATATATGTGAGTAGCATGTGTAGAATAAATGAGAGAACCATATATTTGATTCATGAGATTAGGAATAGACAAATTTTATTCACGCAAACACAAGAGCAGTGATATTCATCCACTTAAAAATGGAGTGGAGCCGAAAATAAGAGAGATTGAAAAAAAATAGATGAGATAACAGTAAAAGTCGTAAATATGATCAGACGATGAAATAAAAAAAATTAGATAAGAAAGGAGATATCATTCACAAAAACTAATTAGTTAATCACATTTCAACTTTTTGGGAGACAAATAATATATGTTTGAGATAATTAAAAAAAATAAAATTATTTTAATAATTAATTATTATTAAAATTATTTAGAATTTTTTATTTGAATATGTTTGTTGAACAGGTATTTAAAAATAATTAATTGCATATGAATAAAAGAAGTTTTTGTACTGCAAAATAATGTAAAATAACTTTAAAAAAAACTGTTGAAAAAAAATCATAAAAATTATAAAAAGCAGTTTATTTTTTTTAGAATCCTTTTTATAAAACTTCAACTGATATCTCAGGCAAAAACTGAACTTTAATAAAGATTTTTTTTTTTTAAAAAAAAGACACCGATAATAATAACTCTAGCAGACATGGTATAAGTATTCACATTTGATAACTGTAAACCCAGATTATAGCAAATGTAAGCAGCCACAAGAATCTTGTTTAAGCATATAAAGTGAGTGCTTCGCTTAGTTTTTGCAGGTTTGTTTTGAATTTGAACAAATATATTGATGTTGAAATGATCATAAAAAGATAAATTTTCACTAAAATAATATAATTTGGCTTTATTGCATATATAAATATTTTGATGAAAAGCATATATATAGATCAGACATTCAGTTAAACACTAATTTCTTGCAAAAAAGATAACTCTTTTAGTTTTGATTATCTTGTATATTGTTAAATCAATTTATTCATTTTTATTCACAGTTTATTTGAGCAAATTTTTAAATATGAAATCACTCTGGACATTTTTTTAAAAAATCCAAGTAGTTTAAAATTTTAATTTGAGTCAATTAAATAATATTGTACCATGAAACAGTTTTGTTAAGTAAAGATCTCTCTAATATTAGTGGTCTTCACAATTCTCCTGAATTGAAATTAGTGAAAGAAATGTTAGCAAAAGAAATTAATGTTAAAAATATTAAATTATATTAAAATAAATTAATTTTTAGGGCATGTAGAATGTAATATTTATAAAAATATTATTAATTATAGTTGTAATTATAAAGTTTTCAAAACTATAATTTTAAATTCAGTTTGTGATTTACTGTTATAAAATTGTAATTTAACGAATTACCGTGAAAGTAATGTTAAAATTGTTTGATTATTAAATTTTGATTATTGTAACTCAAGAGGTAAGAAAAATTGAATGAAAATTAATTAATTATATAAAGTTTTTCTAAAGCTTTAAATTTTTAGATGGAGTAAATAACTTAAATTATGTAATCATTTTTATTTTGATCTTAGAAAGAAAAAAATCACAAAAATTTTAATTGATATTTTAGTATTCTTGAATCCTTCCATATATCTCTGCTTAGGTTCATTTCGGTTAATATTGAGATTCTGTTTTATTTTAAAAGATATATCATTTAATTTAAAAAGACTTACTATACTATGATAAGTTGAAAAGAAAAACATAAATAATAAATAATTACAATTTGTAAGACTAAATATAATTAGTTTCATGTTTAAAGAAATAAATAGAAAAAAATTAAAATTTGAAAATAAGAACAAAAGGTACCGAAAAATAAAGAATCATAATTATTCACTTATTATATTTTAATTACTAAAATAAAATTTCATAAAATCCGTCATAATAATGTAGGAAGTTGTATTTTTTTAATACTAAAATAAGATTGAATATTATTAAGATTTATTTCTGTTGATTAATTAAATTTTTTGGATAAAATAACTATAATTTTTTTAATAATTTTTTAAAATAAAATAACAAATATTTTACTTTGGGTCTTAAAATTTTAGATCACGGTTGTATTCCGTTTATGACCGTGCTTGTCTTTAAAACTTAGCAATATTAATTTAGATAATATGGTAGATTAATTACATATATTTGATTATGTATCGTTCATATCGAGTATTTGATTAAAAAATATTATTTTATTTAATTTCATTTAATAGATAAATATATTGAAATAATAAAAATATATTTAAAATATGATTAAAATAATTTAATAATGATCAAGTAATTGGAATTGAGATGAAAGTTAATATAACGTGTGCTTCAAACTAACAATATTAAATATCATATATTTATAAAATGATTAAAATGAATGATATCACAAATTTTTTCTAATTTTATTTTTTAAAAGAATTAAAATAAAAATAGCTATTTCAATTACAAAATAAAATAATTATTTACTCTTGACCCCTTCAACGCAGATCTCTCAAAAGATTTTATCCAAATATACTGAAAAATCATTAATTTAAGGATTTTAATAATTTATAACAATCACAATGTTTGATATTGTTGATATTTATAATATAATACGCAAGAATCAACCCCAACAAAAACAACCAAAATCTTCGTACCTTTGAAATTATAATCTTTAACTTTTTCGTTGCAGATCCTAAAATACTTAATACGCTTGATTTTATGAAATTCTGCTTTTATGTTAAAATTATTTATAATTATTTAATATGTTAATTTTTTATTTATATATTACTAATATTTTACTCTATGCATTGCACATCCAAATTATTTAATTTAAAAATTAAATTTATGATAAATAATAAATTTTATTAAAAGAACGTATGTAGAGAATTACAACGAACAATATCTTAGAAGTTACAAACAATATAAAAATAATAATAAAAACCTATTTGTAATAATCAAAATTTTGATATTACAAAATTTGACTTTCATTGTTTTTAACAACTAGATCAAAAATATGAATTTTTCTTATAAAATTTAAAAAATTTAAAAAACCTAAAATTCTTAAAAAATTAAAAATTTAGTTAACCATAATAAAAAATTAAAAAAATGACGCATAAGAAAAGATAAACCATGAAAAAAAATGATACTACTATATATGTTAATCTTGCACACACTTTTATGCCATTATTGATGATAAACACGTGGAATCAAGACGTCTCACGATACGCCACGTGTCCTGCAACGATTATCCACAAAACTGCTCTTAAACTTGCAAACGAAGCGACCCATTCAGCAGATAACGCTTCTTTCGCTTCCTTTGGCGCGTGCGAGTTACGCAGTTGAGTTCTCATCTCACAAAAATGGGTGGTGGAGGAGCCATGAGGACGGCGGCCAAAATCGCCGGTGTCGGCGTTTCCCGGTCGGTACTCCGCCCGGCGGCGCTCCCGACCGAGCAACCGATCCGAAACGCGGCGTCTCGACAGGCGTCGGTCGCCGGAGTGTCGTCGCAGGGATCGAGGTCCGCCGAGGTTGCGGCGCCGCAGACGGCGGCGGCGTGGGATGATTGGGACTTCGCCGATGATGGGGAGTTGGACGTGCCGAGGCTGGTGTTCGGTTCTGTCCCGACCTTCGACGAAGCTAAGGAAGCCACCACTGAGTTGAAGGACGCTATTGATCAGTATATAATTTTTTTTTTTAATTTAATTTTTGTTGTGTGTATTTGTGTTTTCAATTTCAATTTTGAAGTGTTTGTTTGGTTTTACCGTGTTAGGTTTGTTTGAAGGTTTCATCTTTTTTTGTTGGGGTTTTTGGTTGTTTTAGGGTTTGTCCAGTGGCACACTTTGAGTGAATATAAAAGTTTTAATTTTATTTTGTATGAACCGTTAACTATTATCCACTCTCCATAGTAGTCTTTGTGTGTAGCTTTTTCGATACTTAGAGACTATTACTCTATTAGCATGATTTTTTAATACTCTAGGAACTATTTCTGAACTGAATTGATGGTTTACTTCTTTGTTTTTTCTCCATGCTGATAGTGTTAACAACACTGTAAGAGGATTGGTATTGATTTATATATGTAAATCTCTCTTTTTAAAATAAGGAAACTCATAATCGAAAATTGTAGCTTCTTTTATTGTTGTTGTTTAGAGTGTTTGGATTCATGTTTGACGATCGAATATCAAATATCATGATTTTAGATAAATGTTCAAATGTTTTATTTCACATTCAGAAATGAATTGGCTTTGAGTTGCAACAAGATTATGTAGATTGTGTGTTGGGTTAAAGATCTTGTATTGAGTTTTGCTGCTACCTTTCTTTTAGAATGAAAACATTCAAACGTAAATCATATCATTTCAAAATCCGAAAAGTAAGGTTGAGAATGATGATAATATAATTGATTGGACATGCAGGTATATAATGTCGTTGATTGTTATTGGTTATATTTGGAATAAACACTGTTGGCTTTGTTATCTTCGCCCATTATTCCTTTTTTTTTTTTTTTTATAAATTCTTTCAGCCTATTATATACTTGTTTCTAGATCTCACTATTATCTTGGTAATTTTGTGTAATGTTAAAGGTATTGCTTTTGGGAAGTGTTGGACTTATTCACTGTTTGTCAGTACAATCTGAGTACTTAGTTTTGGTTGTGAAAAAGTTGTTGCTCGATTTTAATACTATATGAATTCCCTTTTTGGATTAAGAGTGCAATTGTGGGGAGCAATAGTTATGCTTTATTTTGTATCTTGAACCCTTTTTTTTTCTGGTGGAAGATATTTTTCAAACAAACAGCACATTGTGGATACTTTAAGATGATACGTGTCTCTATCCTGAGGTCATAGTTATTATTTTTCAGAGTATATCTTTATCATGAATCTTCCCAAGGTTCATCTCCCGCTAGTGAAGTCTCTGTTCTGTCTCCTACTCGTTTTGAGCCCATGAACAGATCTTCTGTCATTGGGGCTATTTCAAATCCTTCAGTGCCACCACATGCCATCCAGGCTTTTCATTTACTTAGCTCAAGTCGTGAGGCCCAGGTAAACTGTTGGTATTTCAAGTCAAAATTACTGTAACTTTAGCAGTCTCATTTTGTGCATTATCTAAAATGAAGGCCTAGGTTCATTTATACTGAATGGATAGTAGTATTCACTTGTCTTTGGTTTCAAGCAGGCTGTTGTGGCTTCACTTGCCTGTGATCCAAATGTATGGAATGCAGTCATGGAGAATCCTGCTGTTACTAGTTTCTTCCAGTCACAACAGACAGGTAATCCTAATTTGTATTTAGGCTCCATTTTGAAGAAGAACAACTTTTTCGCAGTTTATTCAGACTTTTGATACAAACATTTGTGTAAATGTTTCGGAGAGCTTATGATGTATCCATAATTATTTTCAGCTTATGTCATTAAGCTTTCCAGGATATATAGCCTTATGAAAACAGCTTGTTGATTATATAAAATCAGTTTAACACTTTAACCCTTATTCCCCATTAATTACAAAACAACTTATACATAAGTATTTGCATAACAAATGCTCATTCAATAAGATCTCAAGCAGTTTACCCCAATGGACCTTGAGAGCTTTTAGGTATAAGTTAATTATCGAATGGTTATTTAATTTCTAGGATGAATCTTAGATGCAGTTTCTTAAATGCTAATAAATATTGGAGTATCACCCCAATAATCTGCATAATAAAACTTACATTGAATGTTAGCTTAGGTTATGGAGATGAAACTCAAGATTGGAGAATGACATAAAAAACAACTAAGCAAATGAATTTAAGCTTTGTTATTTTTTTAATGCCTGGCCCTATTACTTTTTTTATGTGCTGAATGTTAACGCAAATTTTGCTGCAGTGGCTGATTTTGGAGTTGAGGAAACTAATGAGGAAGTGGAAAAGTTATCAAGTTGTGCTTCTGTAGTTGCTGAAACTTCTGAAAACATTGAAGTGACGACTGAGTCTCACCCAGCAAACCCTTTTGTGAATCTCATGAGTCTTCTGCAGAATGTTAAGCTTACAGCTGCTGAATTGGTAAGCAGGGTGTCTAATTACCTTCAGAACATATTCCCAACACCTGATAAACCCAAAGGGAACCCGTCTTCTGATGCTGACGGAAACACTAAAGCAAGTTTCATGGATAGTATTATCACGCCAGGATCCTTCCTAGGTTTGGTTGTGCTGGTGATAATGGTGATAGTGACTAAGAGAGTTTAGACTCTTAAAAGCAAAACTACAATTTGTCGACTTCTCTAATCGTTTAAAACCCTGTGTAATTAAATTAGCAATGTGTTGTACTCGGTGATTTATTTCCGTTAACATTTGAAAGCCAACCCGGCTGGTTAGTTTTTAAATCTCTGTTATTACGCTTTTTATCACCCTTTTTGGGCTTTCGGGGTCTAGTGTGTGTAAATGAAGTTGCCGTGAACTGTTGGGAGGTGGTTCTCCCTTCAACTAGTAGAACTCCACTTCAACTAGTGAATTGGATTTGATCAAAATCACATGATAAATCATATTTCCTGCTACAGAAAAGTGGTAGATTAGGAATGCGTACTACTTGGTAGGGTGTTAGTGGCATGTTTAGGTTCGAATTGTTAGTCGTGGTCAAGTCATATATAGTCATATATAGTCGCAACTAGTCTGCATTTATCCCATGAAAAATGGTTGTTTGTATGATTTTGGTGGCATCTGGGAACTCAATTTTGCATCTATGGAACTGGGAGACCACCTTTAATATTATTGAGTATTGTGTGAATGGCAGGTTGGGGGATTAGTAGAACTTCACTTTTTAAATAGTTATACTCAAGAGGCAATTACTTAATTCCTTGTTGTCTTGAGGTCTCTGGGATCTTCTTGAAGAAGTTTGTACATCAAGTAGGATTTTGGTAGTTTCAAGGGGAATCGGATTTCTGTCCTTGAAAACTTTTAAACTTAAGAAATCATATATTTTTCCCCTTGATTTAAGGATTTGCTGTTACTGATGGTTTGATAAGGGGGAAGGAAACGGAGAGAGAAAATAGTTCAAAAGGAAGAGAAATAAATAAGAAAAATAGGATTAAGATAGAATTTATTTACCTAAAGAGAAATAGAGTAGAAATCAAATTTTGAGGTTATTTAGTTTGAAGGAGAAAAGAAAAATGAAATTAGTACATTAAAAGAATATCGTTTTACATTTTGCTATGTCACTTCATATTGAATTAAACAAATGTTTAAATAAGATGATATAATTGATAATCGATTGTATAATCTTGTTTAATTGCTTAATTGATTATATG